>CM071858.1:25996574-26591574 GCA_036507275.1 Sicyos edulis
ACGAGCTAGGCTCACAATGTCTATCATAGCCATCATCTTGAGAATCGCTTGAATTGAAGCAGGGAACATAATTCTCAAGTTCCGGAGAACAGAACTCAAGCTCTTTCAACCTCGAAGGACCAAGGGAAATCTCCCCTATATCCGAAAGGTCTGAAACAAGCTGCTCTTGGAGTCGACGATAACCGTGAAATATTTGAACTTGGGATGAACCCGAAATGGTGAGTGTCCACCAAAAGGATCCAGTAAGAGCAAGAATTATAATCAATACTAAACTTAATCTCAACAATAGCAGTATAAACTGCTGGCGACTTCGTGAGTTCCCAGGTAAAAAAGAATCAGCAGCAAAGCCATTCTCAGTTCCTCCATATTTAGAAGGGGAATTGTCTGAAAATACACGAATGGGAAACCTAGAAGCCAAATTCCCTCCATGATCTGAAGAAACTCTTCTGTCCACCTCTTCCTTTTCAGTTTTATCTTTCATTTGAGAATCCCATTTATCATCGCCATGGCCATGTACCTTGACACCGGCCCCACCTCGATGCAAAGGCCTGGACATTACTGCCGTGGTAACGTCAAAATCGACTGGAAGACATCAAAATTCAAAGAAGACAATCAATAGAATTCACAATCCAACTACGAAAACAGAAACACAGCAGAAAAATATCCATTAACACAGAGAAACCAACGAATGAACACTCGCTCAATAAGATACAAGACAAAATAGATGCGAAGATCCAGATTCTATCATCACTCAAAAGCAACACGCATTTGCATAAAGAAAAACAGAATAAGAAGACGATTTCAACTTTTTAAGATCCGCTCTCCAATTCAAAACAACAGATCAAGAACACAGGCCTATAACAATTAAGATCGAGCAAACGAGAAATAGAGGAAAATCAAAACAACCTCCACCTCCAAATCAATGAACGAAAGTGAAAATCACATTAGAAATGAAAAACTAACAAACAAACAGCACATCCGTAGTTGTTGAAATCAAAAGCATCCAAAACAATTCACTGAAGACAGTTCCAAAACACCAGCGACAAAGCCACAAACAGCAAGTAAAAATTCACCAGTGAACCCGTGAGTCCCTGACAAGATTCTCCACAACAACACATCATGATTATAAAATACAATTATCCTTCAAACAAAACAAAAGAACCAATCCGAAAAGTGATCAAAGAGGCGATATAAAACGGAAACCCAAAGCAGCATGAGAAACCAGTACCTCCGAGAAAGAGAATGGAATGAAGGAGCAGAGCGTGAAGATGACGTTGAATTGAAGAGAGAAAGAGGAACCGAATGGCTAGGCCGCCATTGTCGTCTTCTTCGAGCTTAGGGAATCGATTTCTAAACCTCCATTGTTGGATGTGGAAATGCTTGAAAGAAGGAGAGAAAGGAAGAGAGAACTGTGGGGACTGGGAGAAAGTGGAAATGGAGATTTTATACAGATCCAATCACAACAAGCTTAAAACCTCTCGTGAATAAATAAAAAATAATGGTTAAATTATAAATTAGGTACCTATGCTTTCAATTAATCATTTAATCCCTATCTTTTGAAATTTAGAATTAAGATATAGTATATATATGCATTTTGAATTATAATTAGGGGGAAGAGACTGAAACTTATCACTTATATGTATACATTAATATAGTTCATTTATTATTTTTATTGGCTTAGAATATATGACCTTAAAAATTAAAATTTATTTAAATAGTTATAAAAGTATTTTTATTGTAATTATTCAAAATGTAAAAATTACAAATTCTTATGTCAGCCGCAGCATAAATTAAATGATTGATTGAAAAAAAATTACATCATTTACACATAAATAATCACATATTTATATTTAATTCGTCAGCATAATTACTTTTTAACATAAAAAATTATTTTCTTTTTCTCAATTATACAGAGTAAATTTTAGATTTTAAAATCATCCAAATTAAATTTTAATTTTTATTCCAATTATAATCTACTTGATTTTTTCACATATACAATATTTTAAATTCTACTTGCATTATGTATACTAGAATTTTGGAACGTCCCTTGCACGGGAGATTTTTTCTGCATGTGAGATTATATTTTTATTTATTAAAATACTTATAAATAATATATATATATAAATATAAATTTTGAATGAGTAAATAAAATATTTATTATCTACTTTATTTAAAAATCTCATACAACGTAGTTTAAGATAAAAGTGAAATAAAAAAATATACATATCATAATTTTTAAAGAAAATTATGAAATAAATTAAACTTCTTTAAGAAATAAGTTTTCGTCATGCTAAAATCTTATTTTGTACACAATTTTTTTTCCATTTATTTATTATTTTAGTTTAATCTACGAACATCGAAGCCATCTTTAAAAAAAAACATCTCTAAAATTTTAAAAATCATAATTGTGTTTTCTTATTTCATCTTATATTTTATAAATAATAAAAAAATAAAGAAAATATTGAAAAAAAAAATTAAAAAAACTCATAAAAACTATTATCTACCTCTTCTACGAATTTTGATGAAACATAAGTTTTTTAAATATTAATTTAAAACATAATATTATATTAAAATTATTGTTCTCTACAATAATAATAATGGTGTATAGATTTATATTTAAATTTTAAAAAATATATAATTAGTAAAATTGATAAAATTTAAGTAGCTTCGTATGTCAAAATATGACTAGTATTTCAATGACATCACATATCACAGAATAAGCAACAAATTACATGTTAAGTCATATTTATTATAATAACAAATAATAATAATAATAATAATATGAAAAAATAATAATTATAAAAAATTACCTTTCATTAATGAAAGAATGTGATAAACATTCTTCGAAGAAGAAAATGTTTCGTACAACGAATTAAATACAGATTGAAAAAAATGTTCTTTACCTTCGACGACAACCGCTCCCACGAACACAACTGAGTGCACCAATGCTAAGACTCCCAACCTAAACAAAATCTGTATATCTGTGCAACATCAAAAAAATTATTAGTAATTTTAATTTTGAAGAACAATAAATTTGTGGTATTTATAGAAAAAGTTGGAATCCAATATCTTCTTTAAATTTGAAAAAAAAACTCAATATCTTAATTTGATTTTATACTCATTTAGTTTGAAGATACTAAATTTTAATAATTAATTAATTAATAATAATAATAAGTCACATTTTAAGTAGTAAAGATAAAGACAAAATACACATAAAGAATATTAAGCAGATTTTCTTAGCTTCTAACTTAATTTATGAGACTTTGCTAAAAATATATTATCTTCTAGATGATGAAAATCTAAATATATAAATAATCTAAATGATATTATAAATATATTGACATTTTTTTTATATATTTGAATAGAAGATTATGACATGTTTGCAATTTAGGGTGTGGCTTAAGGATAAAATCGTCAAAAAATAATTTTCCTCCTAAGCCACATTTTAAGGTAGTATGATATGATTATATATTATTTTGTATTAAACATTAAAATATCTAATCAGCTTCGAGTTTCCAAAATTGATTTTTGTTTTTTTTTTTTGGCGAATTCATTCTACTTTATCATTCTCCAGCTAGAACTCCGCGTCTGTATTTAATTTTAGTGCTTCGTAGTCAAGTGAAAAAAATGTGTTTAGTTTTGTTTTGGTAATATTTTGTTTATTTAATGAAATGTTTTTGTTTTTTTTTTGAGACAATAATGAAATGTTGTTTAGCGAGTTAATGTACGGAGGATCATTTATGTTTGAAGTAACAATTTTATTAAATTTAAGAGTGAGCTTTAATAATTAATTAAATTAATACGTTACTATTACTTCAACAATTGTTGAATTAAAAAATAATAATAATTGTTTTTCTTTTGTATAGTTATGTTCCATTAAGGTATGCATTTTTAGCTCAACTAACAAGCTTTGTAAGGGCTTTTGAAAAAAAACTAGTTTTCTAAATGTTAGATTTTTAGGGCTCATTTAGTAACATTCTTGTTTCTTAGTTCTTGTTTCTTATTTCTTAATTTTTTACAATAAAAAACAAGAATGTAATAACTGAACTGTTTCTGCTTCTTGTTTCTTAAAAAAGACAAGAAACAGAAACAAACATGTTTGATAACCATTTATTGTTTCTAGTTTTTTTTTCCTTAAAAAATAACATGCATTAATAATATATATATATATATATATATATATATATATAAATAAAAGCATTGTCAAAAGTTGGCATATTTTAGCCTAAATAATTTTTTTTAGGAATGTATTCAATAAAAAAAAAATAATAAGAAAAAAAAAAAATTTAATGTGACATTAACAACAAATTTATAACGAATACACATATTACAAAGTTTAAATCAAATTATAAATAAATTCAAATAAGATATAAATTGAAATACAAAATATGTTTTTAAAAAAATACACATATTAAGGTTTACTTATTAAAGTCTACCAATTTTGTGGCTGATTAAATCAATTTTTTTTTTAATTTTATATTTTTCTAAACTTGTGATGTACGTAGAATTTTTTCTCTTTTCTTACTAATTATTAAAAGTGTTATATATATATTTTGATAAACTATAAAATTAGTCCATATTTAAAGTAATGATATAAATATTATTATTTATAAAACTTAAATTGAAAATTTTAATATATATTGAAATTAAAATAATGAACGATATATATATATTGAAATTAAAATAATATAAAAATATTAGAAAAAAAATAAAGGTTCACCTCTGGGATATGTGAGTGGAGATATGCACAAAAAAATGTGTCAATTGCCAACAGGGCAAAGACATATATTGTAATTAAGTTAGACCATTTTCTCATTTTAAAACCTAAAATTAGAAACATTTTTTTTAAATTTCGAAAATAAGAAACGGGAACAATTACCAAACAAGTCTGTTTCTAAAAAAGGAGAAACAGAAACGAGAAACAGGAAACGAGAACGTTACCAAACGGACCCTTAAAAACTCTTTTGCCTAAATTTAGAATAAATTAAAAAATAATAATAATAAAATTTTGGTTCACGACTTTTTTTTTTACAAAAGCTCATAAAAATTTATGAAACATAATGTTGTTACATCACATTCCCAGATTTGGAAGGGTGGCATGTTACTTCATATTCCCTCAGAACCTCTAGATGATGACAACCTAACATAAATATATATTCTAAAGAGTACTACTACATGGTCAGTTCCCTAACAGATATGAATATACAACAATAGTTAGCAGTCAATCCTAGATACTATCACAACATACATAGATTTGATACATGCTAGCAATCATAGACAAGTCATCATCTCATCAGGTTAACTAGCTAAACATGCTTGGGAATATTAAATTGTATAATACATCATATACAATCAATGAATGTTAAGTGCAGGGTCCACACAACCCAAATAAGAAATCCTTACATGAATAATAATACATATTAATAAAATATGCTCTTTGAGCTGCAGATACCAATCATGAGCAATCACAACCCAACGATCCCGAACAAAGGCTCGATCGGTGACACGACACCTCAGCAGGTGTTGTGCAGAAGGCTACGAGATGGGTGCAAGCGATCGACAATGGCATAGGTGCGGGTGCGGGCGAGGGGGGTAGCTGCGCCAGGGAAGACGAACTACGCAAGGGTTGAGTTGATCGACATGCAGGGTCGGGCACGGCTGTACGGGTTGCAACGACGACTAAGCGAGCGAATCGGTGGAGGTGGCTGCAAACGGAACGGATTGATCGCAACCAATGAGGCATGCATAAACAGCGGGGATCGATGGAGGGGGGAGATGATCGATGAAGGAACTAGAGCTCTAAACCCTTTATGGCAGAATCAATGAAAAGGAGTTGCGACTGATTTGATCAATCGAAGCCCCTAAATGGCCACTTGGACAAAACCCTCGAATTGCAAAACTAGCCTAAAATGGCCTGAAATAAAAAATACAACTTTAAAGGTCATTAAATCATAAAACCGACTCTAAAGATGAATTATCAAAATTCTTCAAAGGCTAAAATCACAATAACGACCCAACGAACCAACCAAATTAACTGAAAAACATACCTGGAGAACCATAGCAAAAACTCGAGTTGTTACCGTAGGAGACGAGTTTAGGGTTTTAGAATAGCTTACCATTTGAGTCATTCACTGACCTCTTTATAGGCGGTACATATGTTTAGTTAAATACTTCTCCTTTTAGGTAAATATTTTTATACGAGTCAAGCCGCTTTTGGAATCTAACACTACCTATGAAGAAACATTGGAAAATGGCGAAAAAGATGATTGTTGCTGGACCCGACCTCGTCGGGTTTGTTTAGACCGACCAGACCCAGTCGGGTCTGCCGCTCTTTTCGACAAAGGTGGGGTCTAGCAGCATTGAGTGCTTGCTCAGTGTTTGGTATAGGTTTTGGCTCTTTGGGTGGATTTGAGCCTCTTTACGCAGCATTGGGCCTTCCTTATTCGGCCCGGCCTCACCTTGACACATAATAAAGATTTTTTTTTCATTTATTTTTAATCATCCATTTAATAATAGCGTAATATAATTGACTGAATGTATTAAAAAAACGTTATTGTGGATGTGTTTGTGAGATGGGGAATGGTAATGACTATGAAGAGAATGAGAATTATGGAGAAAATAGGAAAATGAATGATTATATGGGAATAATTATTTGTATTTGGGGTAAAAGGAATGGTTATGTGGAAGATGATTAATTTGTGTTTGAGGCGAAGAAAATGATTATGAGAAAAACAAAATGATAAGTACGATGAGAGTGAAAAATAGTGAGATGATCTATAAAAAATTGTTGGTGAGAGAATAAAAATAGTTAAGAGAAGAATGAAGAAAATGTCATTTTTTGAAAAATATAATTATAGAATGAATGATTTCTAGTAGCCCAAACATAGAGAATCATCCTCATTCTCATTCTCCACCTTATTTTTGGTGGCCAAACACACCTATATGAGTTCAATTTTGAGTTCATTTATGTTTACTTTTTATGATTTATTTATTTTTTTATTTATTTATGTGTATTTGGTATGATTGATAAATAGTTCACAGATGATTAAAAATGAGGAGTACTTGGCTAAATTTTTTATTAAAAAAAATACTTTAATGAACTGAAAGCATAGGTAAAATATTCTAAAGAAGAAAAAAAGTGTTTAAACTGTTTTCAAATAAAATATTTAGTTAGTTTTCTTTCAACCATTTACAAAAGTAAATGTTAATTTAAGTTATGATTTGACATAATTGAGGCACCTATGACCTATATGAATAGATTTGTTACATTAATTCATACATTTCCTAAAATGTGTTTGTTTCCACGTTGGTAGGTAGTACAGTTAATCAAAGTTACTGACTAAGGATAACTATTTTGATTCTTTTCCTATTCTTAGTTTTTACCTGGCCATGTGTTATCTAATTTTGATTTTAATTTACTACGTCAATTGAATTGTCGTGGCACGTACCTCAAGAATCATTATCTCATCCGTTCATTATTTTTATTTATTTAAAGATAAACAAAATCAGAGATAAATGAATTGCTTTCAAATTCATAATTTAAATATTTAAGAAAGAGATGTCCACAATCAACATTTTTAATCTAAATATATATATATATATATATATATATATCATTAACATTTTAGAGCTGAATTTCATAAAGGTAAAAAAAAAAAATCATTAAACTTATAATATAGAAACTTATTACAAAATTATGCTTTGTTTTTTTTTTCTTCTTAACCTGGAAATGGAAATGGAGAGGAGTGAGAAGTGAGAGAGAGGAGATGAAAAAGATGATGATAAATTTATTTTTTATTATTATTATTTTACTACATCTTTAATTTTAATTGTGGTTAAGTTTTTTTCTAACATAAGGACTATTTTTAAACTTTTTTGAAAGTTTAAGGATCAAATTTGGAATTTTGAAAGTTGAGGAACTAAAACGGAAGAAAAACGATAATTTAAAGACTAAAATTGGACATTTGAAAGTGCAGAGACCAAAATATAATTTATATGATAGTTCATGGACCAAAATGATATTTTATCCAATTTGTAAGGTGTATTTTATACTATTTTATATTTCAGTATACTTAAAATCAGTCAAAATATTGTAATATATACATTTTGTTCTTTTTCTTTTTTTTTTTTAAGAAAGAATTTTTTTTTTAATATATAGTTTGTTTGCTAAATTATTAATATTTTATAACCACAGTATTTATTAAAACATATAATTAGGTTGAATTTAATTCAATATTATTTCAAACCAACTACTCCAATAAGTATGTCTAAAAAAAATACTAAAAAAATACTCCAATAAGAAAAAATATTGCATATCAAATTGTATTCGACAACATATAAAAATAATTATTATACAAGTTTTATTTCTATTTCATATTTATTGTTTTTATAGGAAAGACAAAATAAAAATATTTCGAAATATGATCGAAAAGAATAAGATGACCGATCTACTAAATTATTATTATTATTATTATTTATTTTTTACTATTTTCCCTAGAAACTGATGGTAGAAGTTCGAGAATATAATTTTGTCAGTAATTGAATTATTACGTAATTCATTGTTTAAAGAATCTCACATGAATGTGAATATTATCAATTTCCAATTAATTCGTTCGCATCCCAACGTGGAATAACCATTTTTCATATATACAAAGTAAAATATTAGTAAAATATAAAAGGGATTACTTTATTACTTAAAAAAATTAAAAGGATGAGACATGAATTCTACTTAACTTGTCACTGCTTTTAAATAATATGAAAGTTAAAAGAAAATTTACACTTTACAATTCATTTTAGTTTTTGTATTATATTTACAATATAATTTTTAAAATAATTTAACTTCTATTAGTGATAGAATTCAATAAGATGAATATAAGATTAATTGAATTATATTCCTTATAGAATTTAATTTCAATTTTCTACTCCAAATAAATTAATTTTAATTTTATACAAATACTTTTTATTATAAATACAAAATTCTCAAAATTAAATATCGAATTTCAAGATGAAACTCTGCTATGACATAATTAATTGAATTATAAAATTAAAAGGAATTACTTTATTTCATACCATTTATAGTGGGTAATTTTTAAAAGAATTTTTTTTGCACAGAGGCACGGCTATTAATTGCTAACACTTGTATAGCAAGAGTAACTTAGCTTGCTCCCCACACTCTTTTTTTTGTTGAGAAATCTCCCCCTACTCCACTTAATTTTATCCTAATTATCAAAATAATTGTATTGGTCTCTTTAATCCATTAGATTTTTAAAAATAAAGTAATTTTAATTCAAAACTCAATATTTCACTCTGGTTTAAGAAAAATGGTACAAATCACTCTTTTAAATCATTAACTTAATCCAATTTGACAAATGTAGAATAAATTTTAAAAAAATGTAAAGAAGAGAAATAATCAAACACAATTATAATTATTTGGGTAAAATATCATTTTAAAAAAATGATTAAAAAAGAGAGATTAAAAATAATAATATTTAAGTAGGATTTAGCTTAAGAAGTTATATTGAGTAGTTAAAAATTGACAGTTTGGGAAAAAAAACTCATTTGGATGTAGTTTTTTTTGTGTAGAAGAGTTAAAGTTAAAACCTTGTTTGGTTGTAGATTTAAAATGAGTAGTTATTTTTAGTAGTTAAAAAAGAAATGCTTAAAATTGAGTGATTAAAATTGAGTTATTTTAATTGATTTGAAATGTATGATTAAAAATGAGTTGTTAAAAATGATTGAGTAGTTATAAGTGAATGATTAAAAATGAATGGATAGAAATAAGAGTTATTTTTAAAAGTAAAAATAAAGCAGACAATAAAAACTTATTTTAGTGTATATTTTCGAACAAAAATTAATAAATCATGAAACTAAATTTTACCCAAAAATGATAAACAAACGGTTTCTTTGCCATTTTTTTCATAAAAATAAACAAATGAATAAAACGAAAACAAACAAAAAGAGATGGTTTTGGGAAAATGGCAGATGGTTAGTTATTTAATGCTCGTCTTTGACTCATGGGATACTCTGCAAGTCAACTCGCCAGATTGAGATTGATTTTTGGTCAATTAATTAAATTAATATAATGTACCGCTAAAATTAATAATTTGGTAATTGGTTCGGAATTTCAGGGTTGAAAACAAAACCTAATCAACGTATAGATTTGTCTAATTATTAATTTGGTAATTGGTTTGGATTTTTAGAGTAGGAAAAAAAAACTTGATTAAGCTTTTTTTTTTAAAACCTAATTAACGAATACATTCTTTTTTTGTTAATATTAATATAATATACAGCTTCAAAATGTAAAATTACTAATTTGGTAATTGGTATGGAATTTCAGAATCGAAAACAAAACCTAATTAACGAAAAATATTTTAAAAATTTTGTTAGTATAATTTAGTTTTTAAAAATATAATTACTAGTTTGGTATTTAGTATTTGGTTTGGAAATTGAGAGTTGAACACAATTTATATATATTAATAATTATTTTAATATAACATACAGCTTCAAAATGTAAATTTAATAATCTGGTAATTGGTTTGGAATTTCAGGCTTCATTCTTTTACCAAAAAAAAAAAAAAAGCACCTTTCTCCGGCAGTATTAAAAAAAAACCAACAATATGCCATTTAGCTATTGAATTTGAAAGTTAACTTGTTTTCTACCAATTTCGCTACTTGTTGTCTTCCTTAAAAAAACATTTGAATTGTAAATTAAATTGCAAAAGTATAACATTTTATTTTACTTTTACATTTGTTTAGTTACAAAAATTAGTTTTCTTCTAAATTTTTCTTCCAATTTTCTAAATAAGTATTCTTCTTTGTAGATGATAACATGTCATGTAATGATGCTATAATTTATTATTATGATTGTTTATATATATTTATTTATTTTTAGTTCTAACACCTATATTGATTAAATTATTATTCTTCTGGATTGATATACTGATATAAAAAATATGTGTTATGAAAGAAAATAGGAATAAATGACATACAAGGTGGTTAGTCCATTATGATTGATTTCTTTTTTAAAAGGAATTAGAGTTACGTGAGCTGGCAGTTTCTGCTTTGGCCATCTCAAAAAAAAAAAAAAAAGTTTATACTTTGGTCGGTAGCTTTTTGGCGGAAAAAACGCGTGGATAGAATTCGATCCAAAAACCCTTTTGGTGTCAAAAAGAACTTTTAAACACAATCATAAATTAGTTTGGATAGATGTGTTTAGTGCTTCAAATTTCAAAATTTTGATTGTCACCAACTTTTAATTTTGAATTCCACAGGCCAGTGTTGTTCAATTTGCCAAAGTTTAAAATGGTATGTGAAGTCGACAACACTAAAGTTCTACTTACATCTTATATAATTTAGTAACCATAAGTGTATAAGTTTGAATCTTCCTTCTTCTAATATGTTGTATCAAGAAAAAAAAAATAATCCTTGGCTAACAAATAATTACAAACACACTGCAAACAAATCGAGAAGGGATGAAATCCGAATTAAAAAAGATAAATAGATTAGCATAATTTATGTATATTGTATTCATTTAAGCTTTGTTTGATAATCATTTGATTGTTTATTTATAATTTTTGAAATTTAGAACTTATTTTTACTCAATGTTTTTATAATATTTTCTATATTTCCTTAAGAAAATATGTCAATGGCGCAATGGTTTCAGTGTTTGATTGTAAACCAATTCAATATCAGCCTCACAGGTTCGAGCTCGAGAATCGGTATTTGTCCCCCTCCCCCAATATGTACTAAAAAATATATATATATATGTCAATATTAATCCCTTTTAAAAAAAAAAAAAAAAAAAAACTTATAGAAACTACTCTTTTGTGTCGAAATTTTTCTTTGGTTTTTCTATAAATATAGGTAAAATGTAAATACTCAAATAAGAAAAATATACGCTAAACTAGTTGTAATAAGTTTAAATTTAAAAAATGAGAAAGTAAAAACAAAATGATTATGAAAAGAAAGATTAATATTTGGTTTGATAAATTGAAAATTAAACTTATAAGAATGCCTGACTATTGAGTAGAGCATATTAATATCTAAATTTTTTTTTTTTTAAAAAAGTTAACTAAAATCGTTAATATGATAAGTAAAAGTTTTGTCAATTACAAAGATATATCTTAACACACGATGTAAGTATCATAGACACGATTAATTCAAAAAAAAAAAAAGTATCATAGACACGATACAATTTGATTTTATAACTTTAACTAAAATGTTAAGGATTAATTTTTTTTAATCTCTACATAAAAGAAAAAAACACAGTCAGTCCATTCTAATTATTAGGGTGATTAATTTCAAACAAATAGATTTTTTTTTTTTTTGAGTACATATAGGGGGAGGGAGGACAAGTACTGATTCTCGGGTTCGAACCTGTGACGCTGGTGTTGAACTAGTTTACAAACCAAACAATAAAACCATTGCGTCTGACCCATTCGGTAACAAATAGATTATTTGATTTCAAAAAAATAAACAAATAAATAGATTCTTTTGGTTAGGAGTGTCAATTTTAATGAAAATCAGTACTTATTGCAAAATAAAAAAAGAGTACCGACCAGTCGATTAAATCAACTGGTATAATTAGTTAAAGTCGATTAATTTTATTATTTGATTATATATTAGTTTTTTATATTGGAGATTGGAGAGGTTTTTCAAAAAAAAATAAAAAAAATAGAGAGATTCAAATCACAACTAATAAATCAAGAAACCCCATATTGTTAAGTTATATACATTGTTTTGCAAAATATTTTGAAATAATTAACACCAAATAAGATAACCAATTACGTCAATAACTCTCAATAAATTATATTGAATTTAATAATTGATATAATCTTTTATTACATACAAACGTATGCTAAGAAATATATGGTTGTTTATGTTATGTTCACACTATAGTCACTGAAGAGTCGAATAATACATAATTTTATTTATAAACTGCATTTTCCTTATCCAAAAAAGTTATACATATACATGTTAAATCATAGATTTAGATCTCTATTCCATACTTACAATATGAAATGAGAAACAATTTAAACTGTAGTTTTTTTTACCATACGTAATTGTTTATAATTAAGGAAATCATATGGAATGTTGCATTTCCCCTATTTCCTTTGTCCCTTTTGTTAGACTCCATGTGCTACATCAAGCGGCTAAAGTCAAAATAATCCAATGACTTAAGTCCCATTTGATAACTATTTGATTTCTCGTTTTTTGTTTATGAAATTTAAGCATATTTTTCCTCAAATTTTATATTATATACTCCATCTTTCCTAACAGTGTATTCATATTTCTTTAAGAAGGTAGGTGAAGACTAACCAAATTTCAAAAACAAAAATAATTTTTTGGAAACTACTTTTTTTTTTTTTTACAAATTTTGGTTTTGTTTATTAAAAGATAGGTAAGATGTAGATATCAAAATAAAGAAAAAGATATAGTAAGGTAGTTGTTGTAGATTTAAATTTCATAAACAAAAAACGAAAAAAAAAAAAAAGTTATTAAATGAAGCCTTATTTATTTATTTGTTTTCTGACATGCAAAATAAATGAATTAATAAATAAACGGTGTCGTTTTACTCAATTAATCGGCTTACCTAAAATTGGCCTAACCAGCTGTCATGCTCGTTCGTGTTTATCCACAAAGTTTCTAATATATGAACTAACTCTTGGAAATTTTGTGGGTAGAAGTATAAATAATAGGGAAATTAGGGTGATGGTTGAATTTCACAAAATAATGTATATGCAAGTAAATTTGAATTCTTTTGTGTATTTATACAAAGTCAAATATATAATATAATTAATATTGATCATACAATATAATTTAGAGTATTAATACACTATTATGTATTATTAATACAATATTTATTTGTTATTAGTACAGTATTATACATTAATACAATATTATATATTAATTATATCGTATAATTTATATACGGTATGACTATTATTACTAAATATATTTTTTGTGTAGTATGGTGAATATTTTTTATTATTTGTTCTACTCCTAAAAATAAACCTAAGTAATATATGGGTTTTTAAATTTTGAATTATTTGCAATTATTCTTAAATTTCAAAATGAGGCAAGAGTAAGTATTGTATTGTGGTTGTATTCTAAAAAAAAGAGTATTATATTGTGGTAAATTATTTATTTATATATTTTAAAAAACAATTTGAGCTTCCTTTCAAATTGGAGAATTATTTTTGATAGGGAATCCATTTATTTGATTGACCATCCTCGTCGTGAATGGGGACATATCACATATGTATTAATGTTTTTCGTTTGATTGTTGGGAAAAAGGATAAGGAAATGCATTTTCTAAACCACTCTCATAACTCAAAATTATTTTTTAATAATAAAATTATCTGGCCAATTATATAGCATAATAGGAAATGACATAGTTAATTTGTTCCTACGGGAAAAAATATGAAGAGAAAAAAAGTTAGATTTCCAAAATCTCTTACATTTTAGTATAACGTATAAATTTGGTTACTAAATAGAATTTAGTTAAATTTAGTCTACATAATAATAATAAAAAATAAATAAATTTAATGGGATTTTTATATGAACGATAAGAATTTTATTCTATAAAGGTTAACATTTAAAAGAAAAAATCAAATAAAACAAAACTAATTCATTTAATTTAAATTGATGACTTCGATTAAGTCAGCAAAATTAATGATTTTAATCAAGTAAAAAATTAATAATTTTAATCAAAATTAAAATATTTAATTAAAAAAATTGATATTTACAGCAAATTTCCAAATTGAATTTAATAAAATTTAATCATCATGTACACATGTATTTGTATACATAGCTATTTATTACATTTAGTTCCCCACATAATAATTCAAATCAAATAGCATTATATACAACTTTTTTCCCTTTTGAATTTATAAAAATTTTAGGAATTTGAGTTTATAATCTCTTAATTATAAATAGATGTCATAATCTTAATTTTCAATTTAAAGATCATTTATGCAAAAGAAATATATTTTTTTTCATAATCTGTTAATTGTAGATAAATTATGCTGGGTAAGATTATTATTATTATTTTTTTGAAGTGTAAAAAAAGGAATTTTTGTAAAGCAAAAAGAAGGATAGTGATAATGATGAGGGGCAGAAAGTGGCTTTATTTGACTAGAAAGACAACCCACATTTACAAAAAAAAAAAAAAAAAAAAACGATGAGGATTTATTGAATTGTACACCAAAAAGAAAAAGAAAATTCATGGGAATTTGTTCTTTTATATAATAATAGGAATTGATTGGGATGGGAAAGGGACTAGTCCAATTGCTGGGTGGGATAAGGTTTAAAAGCCAACAATCATACATGCCCATATTACTTACTTCAATTTAATCATCATTCTACTAATTTCTAATATTTTTGTTTGCTAGTTTAGAATCACATCAATCAATTTAAAATACCCATTTGGTGAAGTTTAATTATTGATCCAGCTTAATTTCCATTTAATACCAACCATTTTTAAACATATTGGTACATATTTTTAAGTAAAAACCTTACCTTTTACCAACAAGTCAAAAGAAGTAGAATTTTAATAATATTATATACTTTCTCAAAAATACTAAAAAAAACACAAACTAAGACAAACTTTAATGTTCCGAATTGATTTTATGATGTGGTCAAATCCAACAAACTTTGTTATAAATGATATCGATTGAGCTTTAATTTTAATTCTCAATCAATATAATTTATAATAAAATTTGTTGGATTTGACCATAAAATTTGATTGAGCTTAATTTTAATTTACGAAAATGGTTGATGCACGATAGTTTTATTGTTTGATAAACATTCGGTTCAACATCATAGTTTTCGATATTTGAAATTAGGATTTGTAATCTCTTTTTCAATTTGTACTTAAAAAAAAACTTAGTTTCAATTTGATGTTGAAAATCATCGTAAATGTTTTGAGTTGATCATATGATGTGATCAGATTTCACAAGGCAGCTTCAATTTGTTATTACATTTCCCTATTCATGATGATAACGTAGTTTTTTTTCTTTGTTTTTTTTCCTTTAACAACCTTATAATGAATAATTTAAAAGCAATACTTGAGTGATTCAAACCCTCCTTATTTATATTGATGATCATAAATTTTCTTTCTTTTATTTGGATTCAGAAAAATATAAGTAAAATAGACTTAAATTTGTAGTTATCAGTGTAGATAAATAGGGCTTGGATCCTTACTAGTAAGGACCTCTAACAGCTAGAATATCAGACTGGATGAAACCTTCTTGCTCCTTATAACCGTTTCAATCAATATTCTAATATTTTTTTAGTTCAAAGATATTAAAATTGGAGATTCAAATTTATAATGAAGTCATAAATATATTTATGTCAATTAAACTATTTTTGTAGGATGAGATTTTAATGTAATCGTTAAGAGACGACAAACCTACTCAAATCTCTACATTAATATGATATTGTCTACTTTGACATAATCTCTCATGATTTTATTTTTAGTTTCATCCAAAGGGTTCATACCAATAGAGAGGTTTGCGTCTTAACCATAGATTTCCATCATGACTATTTCATACCCCATTGAGTCTCACAAATCTTTGTTTCATACTTGAGGTTCTTCCGATATGGCTAAGTAAGGGAAAATCACTCTGATACCACTTTGTGCATAAGTTTTCATGGTTTTGCTTTTGGTTTCACCCAAAAGACTTCATTCCATTTTGCCATCTTTTATAAACCTATGATCAACCTCTTATCTAACCAATATTGGGATTACTACTTTGTTTGTATTTCCAACTATAATAATTAGGAGTGATATTGATTCAGTTTCTTTTTCTTTTTTCGGTTTTAGGTCAAACCAAGAACCAACAGATCCAATTGATTTGACAAAAAAGTAGAATCGAACTAATGACGCCCAATGAAAAGCAAAACATTGGTTCAATTTTCCTCATTTGTTAGGTCAAATCAAGAAACCAATCTGAATGCATTTGATTTTACAATAAGAGGAATCAAACCAATGTTTAATAAAAATCATTTGCTAGTTTTCTCAACTTGTTTCCGTACGATTTTATTCTTTTTTTGTACTATTTTATTTCTATTTTACTTCCATCTTCTATTTGATTTTTTTCCCTAAAAGATTCTCTTCATTTATAATAAAATTAAAAAATTAATTATTCATTTACTAATAAAAAGTAAAAATAATATATAAAAAGAAATTTGAAAGTAAATAAATTAATATTGGTTCGGTTCGATTTTTAATTTTTTTACAAATAGAAAACAAATGAAACCAAGAACTTTCAATTTTCTCCTAACAAAAATCGATATCTCCAATATTATGATAAAATCTAAACCAATCTAATGAATTGATTTGGTTCGATTTGATTTTGTCGATTTTCGATTATTATTATCACCCCTAGTAATAATCCATCGTCCATTTAAATGGAACAAGTTGGGGTTATAGACTTTTCATTAAAGACTTGTGTTGTTTCGGCTGAACAAATGTTAAGCTTGCTCGACGACCAACAAAGTATAGACTAAACTAAAGTCGTTAGTTTAAATGTCCTTACCCAACGTTTTGCACCACATAGTGTCATTTCTTTCTAGTGTTATAACGAATATCTATTTTTCCATGAAATTAAAATTAACCACCCATATATATATATATATATAAATCACTCCTCATTTTTTTTAGTACAAAGTGGGGGAAGGGGATCGACAAACCCTACGTAGAGGGCACAACTGCTCTCAACGAATATAAGAGCTAAATATCGATTTTCGCGGTCGAACTTATGAGTGTAAAGTTGAAATGGATTAACACGAAACAAGATAACCAACCATAACACCAACCCTCGGTATATAAATCACCCCTAATTGCAAATCAATATTGAGGTATCATAGTTGTTTAGAATTATTGATATTTTATTATGGTCAACATGAGATCACAAAATCCATTGTTATATATTAACATAGTAGATAGCAAATTTAATTTTTCTTTAAATGAGACTACAAAAGGAAACTAGCCCAAAGTAAATCAATATATATATATATATATATATATAGACCCAACGAAAATGAAAGCCCTTTAATTACAACACTATGATTATTATAATTATTATGTTATGAAATTGACTCTAGTGGTGTGTGCTGCAATATTAGGTTGTGTGAGCCCTCCAAAACCCAATAGGCTTAAAAGGACAGCAAATTTGGCTAAAAACTTTATGGATGTGAGCATGGAGTCTTTATAAGTAGAAAGTTGAATAGATAGATTTTGATGTGCATTTTAGTTAGTGTATTGTGGTAGTTAAAAAGTAAAGCAAAGCATACCTGATATTTAATATTCATGAAAATTGCAAAAAGCTACCCATTTTTCTTTTTTGAATTTAACATTTGGGTTTTATAAAATTTGTGGTATTTGAGTAATTTGAGGTAGGTCAATAAGAATGTTGGTAGTGACCTTATATATGACATAATAATTTTAAATTCACACCCCAAATATTATCAAGTTAAAAACAAGTAGTTTGAGGTGTTTTTCCTCTAAAAATTAGTTGTTGCGTTTGAGTACGTAATTTGATGAATTACTTCCCAAAACTTACGGAAATTATTATAATTATATTCTAACATCAATTATAAAAATATAATGGCAGTCAAACAATTTGAGTTATGGAGATTATTGATTAAAAAAGAAAAGAAAAGAGTTATGGAGATTATTACAATCAAACACAAAACTTTTACTTAAATTTTATTTCGAGATAATTAGTGGCTAAGCAAAAACCTCAAAATTTAACCAATTTTCTTTTTCTTGGTTAATATTGTAGGCATTTCAATTTTCTACAAATTAAAAAAGAAGAAGTTAAAAGTATAATTCCATAGTACACATGTTTGATTGTAGTAAAAGTTTATGGGTGTGGTTTTTGCAATTTAAGAGTTAAATTACAACAATTTCATAAATTTAATGCAGTTAATCAATTTGAAATCTTTAAAAATGTAATTATTATAACTTTGGATTTTTTTTTTCTTATAACATAAATAGATACAGAAAAGTATTACTTTACGATATAAATTCTAAGGTTAAAATATCATTTTGGTTCTTCAACAATCACCTTAATTCCATTTTGGTGCCTAATCTTTCGAAAGTCTAATTTTGATCCCTTAACATTGTAAAAAATTTAAAAATAGTCATTGAGTTAAAAAAGGTAACATGATTAAAATTTTGATGAGTTATCAAAAGAATAATAATAAAATAATCCAAATGAATTTTGTAGATTTCAATCTCCTTCCTTTTCATCTTCTTCTTCATCTTCCATCTTTCACCCATTTTCCCTTCCATTTCAAATCCTAAACAACCCCAAAAGTTATTAAGTGCCATTGCACATTAAAAATGAGTTTGGTATGATAATTAAAATGAAAAAAAACTACTATTTACAAAATTAAAAATAGTTTGAAAAAAATTTGGGTCCTTTTATTTGGTTTGTGTTTCTTGTTCTTTCTAATTTTCTCTATTTTCTTTTCTCTTTCTTTTTATTTCTTTAGATTTGGAATGAATGGAGTGGGGAATGAAACATCTTGGTTTTTTTTTTAATTAGTTTTTTTTAAATATAATATTTAAATCACAAATTTCAAACGCAGTGTACGTGTTTGAAACTTTTTAAAGTTTATGAACATTTTTTAAATAAAATTTTAAGAGTTTGGATCGAATTTTAATTGTAATGGTATTTTTGAAACATTTTGTAAAATTCAAGAGTGTTTTTTAAACATTTTAAAGTTCAAAAGTAATGTTGACAAAAACTTCATACTTCAAGAATATGTTTGATAATTTAACTTCCATTATATCGAAGAAACCTGAACAGAACAGGAGACTAGAACAAGACATGTAGGTGCAAAGCATATAATGGGAGTTTTAGTGGCACTTTATGTTTCAACAAACAATCACACTTTGACTATAGTGTATTGTACTTGTAACATTTATAATGCCAAATTACAGCCTTTACCCTTTGTGCCTCTCTACAACCCCACAGGTCCCCATTCCATCCCATCCCATGCCAGCATTTTCATATCGATAAACCTTTTTTATTTTTTTATTTTTTTATTTTTTTTATTTTTAATTAGGGTGTTGCTTTCGTTCTTGATCGACGTTTTCTTCATCTTACTTTTAATCGTCTTTTTGTATGAATCATTGACAAATAATTTGTCGTTTAAAGGTATGAATTGAGTTTGATTGCATTCTAATTTGTATATATTTCTCTTTCTTGTATTCATTGATCTCAAGTTTTGTTCACACTCTATTTTAACTTTAAAGAGGAAAAGATGTACCTTTCCCATTTCATTAGTTACATTTCTATTTTTTTTTTCCATCTTTTTCTTATAAACAAAATTATCTTTTAGGGGCGTTTATTTTGTGGTAATCAGGATAACTGGAATGTTCTGATGCTTGAAATTTGAGATGTCCGAAATTTCAAATGTCTCGCATTCTTAGATCACCACGTTTGTTTTGTAGTAATATTTCTATCGGTATTTATTTTATAAGTTTTGTTCATGGAAATGTCTTAAATACCATCATAACTTAATTTACACATTAATTTGTATAATTGAAATCTATTTATCATATATATATTTTATTAATTTGAATATTATATTTTAAAATAAATTTACCTAGAAAAAAAACTAAAATTTATTTATTAGTTGAATGAGTAAAAATTTGTTAAATATAGAAAGTGACGATATAATTATATTTAAAATATATAACAAAAGTGCACTATAAATTTTTATTGAAAATAATCAAAATATTATTGAATTTAATGCATTTAAAACAAAATGTAAAATATAAATATAATTAACTATGTATGCTTAGTTGTTAAATGTATAATAATTTTGTACTAAAAAATATATATTGTGATCTCAAAAAATATATATATATTGTTATTTTTAAGGTACAAACTACACACAAAATATAGAGAAACATTGATAAAAATATAAAATTTTATCCAAAAAAAAAAAACAATTGAGGGCAAAAGTGTCATTCAAAGATGCCCTCTACATGGACTAACTAAAAACTCATGATGGAAGAGGGCATTCAAATAACTCTTAGATAGACATCCTAAGATGTCAGGATGCGTGAATTTTTTTTCATTGCTCCAAAAGAAACGTAGTAATCCATATGTTCATCTCATGAGAATCTTGAATTACCAAAAAGTAAACGACCTCTACGAAATTTTATTAGATGGTTTAGGGTTTTAGCTTTCTTTAAAAATTAGTTGGTTATGAGAGAAATAACTAGACATGATAAATATCTCGAACGTAAATCTTATATTAGATAATGTGAGATTTCATCTCAAAATTAGATGATCATAAACAGAGCGGTCATATACCTTATAAAAATACTTTTTCTCTAACTATTATTATACAAAAAGAAAACCAAAAATCAAGATTGATGCAAAATTAAGTTGCAATTGATGAATAAGATCAACCGAGGAATATTATCTAGCGTTGTTTTGGTCGATCGTGGATTTGGACCGCTGACGACCAATTGTCAATGTAATAAAATAGATTGATCGATATGATTTGATCGTTTTCAATCAATTATCAATCGTTCAATGGGCCGATTTATGTAGGCATTTCCCCTATTTCCTTTGCCCCATTTATCTAGGCCCACGAAAATGGCCGAAAGCCCAATGGGGCGGCCTGCATCGTTAAATGGGCTATTAAACTGACCTAAGCCTTGATTTCCAAAAAGAAAAAAGGACCTAAGCCTAGAACATGATAAATGGTTAATTGGGCCTGTCCATGTTGGGTTCAAAGAATTGGTTGGGATATTAATTGGGCTATCGAACGGGCCTAAGCCCAACATATGGATTTGATGGAGGACCTAATGGGCCGGTTCACTTGGATTAAGAGAAGTTTGACCTTGAGATGACTTGCTCTATCGATTTCTTTTTTTCTTTTTCTTTTTTCAACATATTTGGGGCAGAGGTATCGAATTTGTAATATCTTGGTTACTAGATTGTACAAGATACTACCGAAAGTTTTGCTCCTTTTTTACCTTGCTCTATCAACTAAGTGAAGTTTAATCCCACCAAGTGCAAAGCCCAAGCATATGACAGACATTTTATTTTCAATGTCATTTAGGATAAATTATGAATTTAGTACTTTAAACTTTCTAAGTTTTTATTCTATTTAAAATTTTAGTTGTGTGTAATAAAACATACTGAAACAAAAATAGAGATTCTACTTCTCTAACATACCAAGTGTCGATTGAGTAGCCGATGATCATGGGACACACAATAGTTCACGTGTACGAGTCTACATAATTTATGACTCTAAGCACCGATACCAACTGTAACGACCTCATAAATCCAGCTAAACTTTAAAGATAGTTAGCACATATGAATTAAATAAAATGACTCGAATAAATTAAATGGGGGCACAATTTTCAGAAAATTAATTACATTTTCATTAATTATAATTAAATAGTTTGATAAAATTATCTTTAATACAAGTAGGAGTTTAAATTAATCAAAGTGCGGGATAAAATTAATGAGGTCCCAAGTCTCATGTGGAATTTAAAATGACTCGAGACCGTGCCCATGATCTCGTCTCAATCAACCACCACGACATACTCAACACCTAAAAAATGTTAAATAATAAAAGTGCGTATATCAAAATATACCCAATAAAGATTTTCTCTCTAAAGAATATTCACGTTAGCAGTCATACACAACTTAAAATATATAAATACAAGCATAGATAATATCACTTAAATCCAAAATGGCCTAACGACCTTTATGTCAAAACACTAATTTTACAAGTCATAAACTAACAACTCACTTTCATCCACACAAGCCTAGCATCATTAACCTAAAATAACTGATAATCACCACTGCTACAATTGAATGATACTCTAATTCACACAATATTAATATTTAATCCAAACAAGACGACTACTACAATTTCAAGAATAGATGACGGGCTAAAAACTAGGTTATAAAAAACACGGATGATAGGTGGCGGGCAAAAGTATTGGTGGCAGACCACCTTTTCTTTTGTGGTTGGCCTGACCCGCCCACCACCTATTCTTTTCCCCCTCTTTTTCTTTCATTTCTTTCTTTTTCTCTCTCTACCCGAGCCATCTTTTCCCTTTTCTCTCTTCTCTTCTCTTCAACCAAACCCTAACCCTCACGCCGCCGCTTCTCCGATCATTCTCGATCGTTTTCGGACCATCAACGCCGCCGCCGCCGCCACTAGGTTTCTCTTTCTCAAATTTGTGGTATTTCTTCCAAAAAATTTGGTAATTTCTTAGTCCATTTTCATTTCTAAAGTTCTTTTTAAGTTTTTTTTTTACCAAATCTTGTTATAATCTTTCATATATATATTTCAAATTTGTGCATTTATGGAGCAAATCTTTCCATGTATTTCAAATTTGTGATAAATGTTAGCCATTTTCTTTTTTTTTTAGGTCATTTTTCATGGATGCATTTTGTAATCTTTCCATATATGTTTCAAATTTGTTCATTTGTGCTTCAAATCTCATATATGTCTCAAATTTGTGATAAATGTTAGCCATCATTCAAGTGTTTGTTTGTTTCATATGGACATTTGTTTCCAAACTTAGTTTAAGAAACTTAAATTTTGGATATAATTTCTTAAATTTAAAATTAGCATGTTGTGGATTTTAGCTACCTTTCCACTGGACATTTCTTATGGATTTTAGCATGTTGTGGATTTAGTATCTTCTTTAAGTGGATTTCCAAAGTTGTTTCATATGGACTTTTCTTAAATTTTGGAAACTTAAATTTAATTTAATACCCTTTCCATATGCATATTGGGTTGATTTTAGCTATATTCTTTGTTGATTAATTTAAGTTTAGTTAGAAAGTGAGATATGTGACTCAACTTTACTTTTTTTTTAAAAAAAAATTGTAGGTTAAGTTTCTCTAGTTGTTAGTGTTTTTGTGATGGTATATGGATTGTGATGGTATATGGATTAATAAATAGTTTAGAGTGTTATTGTTTTTATATACAACCATTTAATAGTGTGTTAGTGTTTTTGTGAATATTTAACTAATTCTTTGAACAATATTTTCTATTTGTGATTAACATAGATTGTTTCTTATATATGTAGGTTCACATAATGTCTGGATCTGGTAGCGATCATGCTGATGATGTTCCCATGGGCAGAAGGTCTTCTTGAAACCGAAAGACTAGAGGACCGACAGTCTTGCGCGAGCTGGCACAAGACAGGATGTTAGGAGAGCGTCAAACTGTTCAATACAACTCCATGGGACAGGATGTCGGTGAGGCTTCAACGAAGTTACGTAGTTATATTGGTATATGTGTTAGAAACCAAATACCTATTACATACGAAGATTAGTATGTTGTCCCTGACCACTGAAAGAGACGATTTGAGATTGTATAGAGGTAGAGACATATTATCTATATTTCATCATATATTTCATACTTAATTTTTAATCGAACTTATATTTTGTTAACAGATGTCGTTTAAGTTGGATCCTATGTCGAAACATAATATAATGATGTCGATGTCAACCGCGTTTAGAACGTTTAGATATAATTTAAACAAAAAGTACATCCAACCATTTTTGGATCAACCAGAGATTTTGAGAACACCACCCGCTAAATACCCTTGGATCACACAAGAGGACTAGAATTGTTTTGTAGACATTAGATTGTCTGAAAAATTCCAGGTAATTAACTATTTATTTTATTAGTTTAATGTCTAAAACCTTTAATTTCTACGACCTTTACTATATTCATATAATGATATGTTATACAGAAACAAAGTTAGGAGAAAAAAGAGTTGCAAGCTCTACAAAAGTATCCTCATCACATGGTTTGAAGATGACTGGAATTATTTTGTGGACATTAGATCAACGAATGTTCTTTCCCTTCAATACTGTGTATGTGTTCCAAATTTTACATTTTTAATACTTATATGAATGTTTATATCATAATCAATATCAATTAATTGTATAGGAACCATTGGATTTTGATCGTGATAATTCTTAGGGAGAGTACAGTGTACGTCTTCAACTCATTAGGTCAAAATTCGATCGATGAGAATTTATACCAAACTGTAACAGGGTAAGTGTATAAATAAACTTTTGGACATTGAATTTATATTTTATCATGCTAAAGTTTTAACTTGCTTAATATAGTGCATATCGAGCTTGGCTTGTAAAACACGCATTGAGAATCAAACAATTATTGTGGAAATGGGTGAAGGTAAAGTTAAATTATAATTTCTTTATTCTTTTTTTTGTGATGTTTGACTTATCGTACTAAGTATGTAACTATTTTTTTTCACTCAAGCTGATATTGATGAGGTACGAGTAGAATGGACATATTTTATAGCTAGACATATGATAAAAAATTAGTGTTTAGGGTATGGAGAAATAGAAATATAGTTTAAATTTTGGATGGACCAAAGTCTCATTTATGAATGCAATCTGGATTTTTCATTATGTTAATATACAAGGGGTGTCTTGTTTATAATAGGTGTAATATTTTTTTGGGAATCGCATTATTGCCCCATTATGCTGCTGAAATTTTTGTTGCATGTGTTTAGAAGTTCAAATTTTCACATGAGTTTAGTGGTTGTATAATTAGAAGTTAGAACCATATCATGAGTTAGTGGGTGTGGGTGTTTATTAAGAAGTTAAGAATTTTAACATGAGTTAGTGTATGTGTGTGTGCAGTTTCGGAAGTTAGAATTATTTTCACACATGAATTTGTGGGTGTGTTGGAATTGGTTTAGGAGGTTATTTAAATATTAAGTGTTGAAACTTTTGATGGCGGGCACAATTTTAGTAAAATGATAGTGTCTTTTAATGGCGGGCCACAATATCCGTCATTTTGTTTATAAAGTAATGTCTTTTAATGGCGAGCGGGCTCCATATTGCCCTATTTTATTATTTTTTGACCAAATTGCATTTTTTGATGGCGGACACAATCTTCTTTTTAATTATTATTGACTATACTATATCTAACCATTAAAAAAAAAGTTATGATCAAGTGAGGATGTAAAAAAAAACAAATGGTGGCCGGCAAAAGTGCCCGCCATTATTAACTATTGATGGCGGGCATGTCCACCATTATTAAAGACAACATATAGGTGGCGGGCATGCCCGCCATCTTTTTTTGCCAGCCACCAAAAGGATTTAATGGCAGGGCTATCGATGGCGGGCATGTACCCGCCATTATTTTTTATTATTGGCGGGCTATGCCTGCCACCTTTCCTCGATTTTGTACTAGTGGGCATTTAAGATATATAGCTACAATTACCAAACATGGCATACTCCTACATGTCATAACTAAAATCATAAAACATAACACGCCCATACATGTTATACAAACAAAATAAAAAGTGTTTATCCACCATTGGCGACAATAGAGGTATTTATCATTCATCGAGACCAGCAAGTCCGCAAAAGTAACAATATGAAAACAGGAGAATCAACAAATCCACCAAATATAATTACAAGGATTGGCAAACCCAAGTAATAGATATTGCATGGAGCAACAAGTCCATTAAATAAAAAAAATAAGAATAGGGGTATGGATCATCCCTCGGGTCTACCAATATCGCAAAGGAAACAAAAAATAACAAGGTCATTATCATACAATTTGTGATTGTCCCTTCTTGGGACTCAAACAAAGAAAAGACACTCAGGTCCAAGTTTGGACTACAACGAGTCCAACAACAACAATAAAAACCATGCATTAGTTCCAAAAAACACATCTTTTAGATTGTCCAGTCTAGTTCAACAACAAAAACCTAACGACTAATCATCTCTCGTCACCATCGATCACATACATACTTGACATCCATCATTAAACATAATAGTTCCCTTCCATCATCATGCAACCATCTCGATTGTCATTTTGATCTCTATGCTATCAAGTTTGATTTTTGTCCCACAATTTTTAAGAAAAACTAAAATTAGTCCTTACAAAAAGTTTGAAATTAATTTTTATTGAAAATTCAATAATAACGATAATCTTATTGTAAGAAATAACATAATGCAAAAATATTTATAATATTTAGAGAAATTTTAGTGGGTGATCTATTTTAAGAAACTAATTTCAAATTTAAGAATCGCAGCCTTCGATCTCCGGGGAGGAGCCAACATGCACTCTGGTTGGACTCCTTCGATCTCACACGCCCTTTCGTCTGAGAAAAACTCGCTCAGTCTCGCCTACCACCTCTCAAGGGCCCATACCACAAATGCATCTTGACAAATCCCATAGATAAGCAAGCTCTCTTCTTCACTAAGAGTGAGAGAGATAGCCTCATTTCACAAATAAGCCAAGAAAGAAAACCCAAATTGAAGAGGAAACCTCTTCCCACAACTTAAGGAACAAGCCTCCCTAACCTAAGGATTTAACATCCCTAAACTAGGGAGAAACCCCAGACAAAACTAGAGAAAAGGCAGACCTTCTATCTCTCCTTCAAAGTACCAAAAATCTTCCACTACGCCACTCTGATTTGTTATTAAATAAATGCTAAAATTCAATATATATATATATATATATATATATATATATATATATATATATATATATATATATATATATATATATATATATATATATATATATATATATATGGCGTAGTGGAAGCGTGGTGGGCCCATAACCCACAGTGTCCCAAGACCGAAACTTGGCTCTAATAGAGAGTTCTTTTTTAACCACCCGAGAATAAGAACACACTCTTTTCTCAATCCAAAGTTATTTTGAATGAAAATTAAGAAATTGTTCTAATGGAAAAGACGAAAATACCTCCATATCTAAATACAACGTTAATAATGTTTTTACATATATATATATATATATATATATATATATATTGAGCATTTACTTAACAACAAATCAGAGTGTTGCAGCGGAAGCGTGGTGGGCCCATAACCCACAAGTCCCAAGACCGAAACTTAGCCTAGCCACAAGCCTCTACCTAAACCTGTAGCACCTCTCGAACCTAGTTGCACGTCTAGCTTTGATAGAGAAACTATTATTATTATTATTATTATTATTATTATTATTATTATTATTATTATTATTATTATTATATATATATATATGTGTGTGTGTGTGTGTATCGATGTTTAGCATTTATTTAACAACAAATCAAAGTGGTGTAGCGGAAGCGTGATGGGCCCCATTAGGGGTGATTTCGGTTCGGTTTTTGTCGGTTTTGTACCAAACCGACAACCGAACCAATATCTTCGGTTTTCAAAAAATGGATCTGATCCAATGTCCAATAAAGTATAGAACCATTGGTTCGGTTTTTCAATGTCCAAAAATGGATCCGATCTGATCCAATGTCCAATTTTTTTTAATATATCAAAAATAATATTTCTCATATAAAAACAACATTCTCGTAAACAACTATTTTTTTAAAGGTTAGAAGTATTTTTAACTTATTTAAAATTATTTAAGGATATTTCTTACTTGAAATAGGGGTGAATTAAAGAAATATTAATGGAAAGAAGATTACTCTATATGAATTATTGACTATATATATATATATCGGTTTGGATCGGTTTTTGAAAATGAAAACCGGAACCGATCCAATATTTTCGGTTTTTTCAAATTACAAACCGATATGTCCAATTTTGAGGTAAAAAATCGATCCGATCCATTGGTTCGGTTCGGTTCTTCGGTTTTTCGGTTTTTTGTTGCACCCCTAGGCCCCATAACCTATTGAACCTTGGCTTGAGCCAGTATTGTTGGTCGCATGTTGTCAATTGACGTCTTCACCTTGCCCTTACGTTTTTCCCTGAAGACGTCTTTTGAGAAGAAGTCTTTGAGGTATTCTGTGCCTCTTTGTCGAGCCTAATGTAGCCGCAAGATTTTTTCTGAGCTTGCATCCATGCCATCCAACTGCTAGATCCATTTCAAGCTAGTGATCGAGCCTACATCATCTGCCCGAACAAGGCACGTTATCCGAGCCTAGCCACAAGCCTCTACCTAAACTTGTAGCACCTCCCCAACCTAGTTCCACAGCTTTTTACCCATTCGGTACATTCTAACCTTACTCTCGAGACGACTGGGACGTGTTTCACACGCCACCCACTGTCGGTTCTAGGATTGAAACCTATCTCTGATAGAGAATTCTTTTTTAACCACCCAAGAATAAGAACACGCTATTTTCTCAATCCAAAGTTATTATAGATAAAAGTTAAGAAAATTTTTTTAATAGAAAAGAAGAAAATACCCCCATATCTAAATACAACGTTAATAATGTTATTATATAAATAATATGAGATGATTGTCGCAAACCACATCTTCTTGTAAACCACATCTCTTATAATTGTTAATACATTAGTATGTTAGTTAGCTATGTTCCTTTTGACACTAAAACAAAATAATTTATTTCAACATTTAACGAAGTTTAGAAAGTTGATTGATCAACATTAAAATTTTAAAATGTGTAATTGGAACCCTTAAAAATATTAAAAAATTTAATCGATCAAACTTAAAATTTAGAGATTTGATTTTAGGATGCTCATGTGATGGTCATTTGGATTGTTCTCCTCCAATATCAAATCTCAAATTAAATTTTATTAAACTTCACATCAAATTTATCACTCAATCATTATTAACATTAATCCCCAAATAATATTAACTTCAATTCTCAAATGAATAGTTAACCACTTCAAACTACTATTAACTACTCCATTATCTTCTATTCTACTCCACTGCACTCCAAACTACTAGTTTTAATTGTTTTTTTGTTATAAAAAATATGGGGCAGATAAATGATAATTATAAATTGAATAAAATACCTATCATATTTTCCATCCATTTTACCATTCTTTCAAGATTTGTAATATTTAAAAAGAAATAATATTTAAATAAGAAATAATAAGCTTGAAAGAACTTGTTCATTCTCGCAAACCCAATTAAGAACATAACTTTCTCTTGGGGTTTTTCGACCGAGTTTGGGTGATTATGAGTGGGTTTTAGAGGATTTTAGCGAAAACGTTAGATTCATGGGAGAAAGAAGATGAAGATTCATCAAAAGAATTACTTTATTTATTAGTAATTGATTCTATCAACCTCTATCGATAGAATCTATCAATATAGAAATAAATCAATTTACATTTTTTGTTATATGTGCAAATATTTTCGTTATTGTGCTATTCATGGAATATTTTAGCCTTTTATAATATACATGCAAAAGCCCCTAATTTTAATTTGATGACTGCATTGGAGAAAAAGATCGATGATTTGTACACATTGGACGAAATTTAATTTATTGGTAGGAGCGTTCGCGAGAAAGATGGTTAAAATGGGGAGACAAAAACTTAAAATAGTTCCATAAAAAAGCTTCTATGAAAAGGGATCCGAATATGATTGAGGGAATTTATATGATGAGGCAAATACTCAGGTTTGTGATAAATCTAAGGTTGAGGCTGAGTTCTTGAACTATTTCAAGAGCTTTTTGCTTCCCAAAATCCAACTAATGATGATATGGGGGTTGCTCTTTCCTCTATCAAGAAGAAGCTAAACTTGCAAGGTTTTTAAGAGGTAAAAGTAGCATTGTTTGATATGGCGCCAAGGCCGGATGGTTTTCCAACACTTTTTTTTCCAAAAATATTGGAGTATGATGGGAAAGAAGCTAGGTTGTGCAAACTTGTTTGAATATTCTTAAAGGCAACAGTTCCATTAAAGAGCTTAATGTTACTCATACTGTGTTGATTCCAAAGGTAAGACAACCAAGGAAGGTCTCTGATTATCGGCCAATTAGTTTGTGCAATGTTATGTATAAAATTATTACGAAAACTATTGCTAACAAGCTCAAAGTTGTTCTCCCTCTTACTATTTCTAAAGCACAAAGTGCTTTTGTCCCAGGAAGATTGGTTTTGGATAATGTCTTGGTGAGCTATGAATGCATCCACCATTTGATGAATAAACGTCAAGGAAAAAATGGTCTTGTAGCGATTAAATTGGATATGAGAAAAGCATATGACCGAGTAGAATGATTTATTTTGGGGAAAGTTATGGAACACATGAATTTTCCGACTCACTAGATTTCACTTATTATGGAGTCTGTTTCAACAGTGCAATTTTCAATGGTTATAAATGGAAGTCCAAGAGGGCATTTTAGCCCTGAAAGGGGCTTGAGACAAGGAGATCCTATCTCTCCGTATTTATTCCTCATGTGTTCTGAATGTCTTTCTAGCTTGATTAGTATGAAGCATGGAGTTGGAGAGCTTATTGGTGGTCGCCAAATTGCAAGGTCTAGCCCTTCCATCTCTCTATTTATTTTTTGTAATGCTACTTTGAATGGTATTATGGCTATAAAGGTTAATATAATATATATCTTACGAAAGAGCCTCTAGACAATCAGTGAATATTGCATCCAAATCATCAATTATTTTTAGTCCAAATGTTGATTACACCAAAAGTATTTTCCTTGGGAATGCTCTTCAAATGAAGGTGGTCGAACACTTGGGAAAATATTTGGGAATCCCATCTCATCTCTCAAGAAACAAGAATAATGATTTTTCATATCAGAAGAAAAAAAATTCTGAAATAAGATGTTTTGTAAGAGTTGATACATCAAACATTTAGTATCAAACATCAATAAAAGAAAAATAAGCTTGAGAGAAAAAATGTGAATAAAGTTTGTAGCTTTTTAAGAAAAGTTCTCCAATACAAGTGAATTATTTTCCTTGTTTGGTTCTTTGTTTTGTGAGTGTTTATAACACGCTTCCAACATTGAAATCTGCCTTGCTTTTTCTGGGATGTGTTGACTTCGTTAGAAATAATTTTATATTTATGTGCTGGATATGGGCCAATTTATTGGTGTTTTTGGAATTAGATGGATAGTTTTTCTAATTTTTGTGTTTATGCTTTGTAATTTTCAAGAAATATGGGAGATTTTAGCTAGAAATCATCCATAGAAGATGAAAAAGAAAGTGGGTGAAAAGGAGTGATAAAAAAGAAGATGAAGGTAGAAGATGAAGTTGAGGACCAAAATGGAACAATGATGATAGTTGAGAGACCAAAAATGGTATTTTAACCCCTATTTTTTTTTCTAGAAGGTCTCTTGATTAGTATTTGATGCCATTGAATCAATTAAGATGTGTATGGATGAGGTTTTGAATGAGTAGTTAGATAGAAAAGTTATTTTGAATAGTTTGAAATTGAAAATTGCACAAAAAAAAACTAGTTAGATGTGGTTTTTTGTAAACAGTTATTTTGATTAATTAAAAATGAGTGTTTAGAAATAAATTGTTATTTTGAGTAATAAAAATAAGAAACTATTTTGAGTAGCTAGAATAACTCAATTAATTATGATTTAATTTTTTGTTCAAAGAAAATGAAATGAAATTATGAAATCAATTGCACAATTCTCACCCTCCATATTTTATTTTGTGTATCTTATAGAAAAACTCCAAATTGAATCAGGGATATTGAAGAAGCACTCTATTGATCAACTCATCGAGATTCCGGCGAGAAGAACCGCCATCGGCCGCCGCCGCCGCCGCTAGGATCTTCCATTCCTTAGCTTTCATCCTCATTTCCTTCCCTTTATCTCCCATTATTAACTCCTTAACTTGCATTTGAATGTCTTCCCTTTTCACATTGCCATCAATCTCCAATCCAATCCCCCACAATGTGCAGCAATACCTGCAATTGGTTTGCTGTTCCGCGAAGAACGGCCAGCAAACCATCGGCACTCCCGCCACGATGCTTTCGAGCGTCGAGTTCCATCCGCTGTGCGTTAAGAATCCTCCGATCGCGGGGTGTTTCAGAACCTCTTCTTGTGGACACCAATTCGCCAGCGTTCCTCTTTCTTTTGTTGCCTCAATGAACTCCGAAGATAGCGCGGCTGTGTCCCCGGCCACCAGGTCCGGCCTTATGATCCATAAGAACGTTTGTCCACTGTTTGCCAGTCCCCATGCGAATTCATTCAGCTGGTCTTTTGTCATTACTGTAATGCTGCCTGTTTTACCATATCAAATTAAATTATAGAATTTAAAGTTACAAAAATTGAATATTTTATTTTGACATTTAAATATTTCTCAATTTTAATTTTGAGACTAAATAATGGTTAAATACTTTGACTAATTAATTTTAAACATATCAATAAAGTGGTTTTCTTTTATAGTAATGTGAATTTTAATTTTTTAAAGAGGACTGTATAAAATTAAATTTTAAAGATATACAAAAAAAGAATATGAAAATATTTGAGAAATATATGATCAAAGAGAAATTATACTCCAAATCTAAAAAGAGAAATAGTCCCTAAAATTATTTATCCAAACTTAAGTTTATGAATTCAGCACTAATTTAACATGGATTAAAATATTTGTTTGGTTTTTTTTTTTTAGAATCAATACTTCATTAAACGACAAAAAGCTCAACGGGCTCTTCTTGTGATCTATAGTTTATGAATTTAGCAGTAATATAACTCTGCTATGAGAACGTCAATGAACAAACGAACAAATAATAAAGAAAACGCATAAAGAAAAAATAACACACAGAATTTACGTGGTTCACTAACATTGTGTTAGTTAGTCGGAGACAATTTTATTAAGGACAGAAAAAAACAGGATGAACATCATCATACAGCTAGAGTTTAGTTTAAGTTTATATATGTGCTTTCATTAAACCTTATTACAGATAAAATGTCCAAATGCAAGTACGTTTAGAGTGCTGAAACAAATACAGAACGTGGAATGCATTCACGTATGTGGAATGCATTTACGAATTGGGGGCATTGTCCTCTCACCCCCACTGGGTAGCGAGACCCCCGACTAACTAATTGCAGTGCATTCAATCGTTCAAGACATATCTTTAACAAACCTGATGTTTTTCAATTGTGTTCTTGAAATGAACTACAAAAGTGTTATTTCGAGGAAGTCTAATCTTGTATCACGATGTGCCCTCCACCCTGTTTTCATAACTTCTGAGAATGCTTCCACATTTACTTATTTACTACTAAACATAAGCGCATAATCACCCGTATACATAATCTACCAACTACCACAATAGCCTCGGTTCTAGGAACCTAACGATAACTTTAACACCACCAAGATCTCCCAGGTCAGCACTTTTATGTTTAGGATTAATAAAATTTATTCAATGATAATAATAATTTTGAAGCAAGATAAATAATTTTTTTAAAAAAATAAAAATAGACACAAGGTTGAATGAGATCATTTTTCTTTGAAAAAATAATAATAAAATACCTATTATAATGATCAATTTAAAATTTTATTGGAAGTACAAAAACTAACAAATCTTAAAATTTACAAACCTAATTGATATTTGAACTCTTAACACATAATTAGATATAAAAATCTAAACGTAAGAAAATCAGATGGTCGATGATAATATGTAAACTTAGTAATGAAGAGTTTATAAATTCTGGATCATCTACCCTATATTGTTAGAATTAAAAAAACAATAATAAAAAAGTTTAAAAAAAAACGGAAACTTTCCATGTTTCATCTTTTGCAATATCAACTTTGATATAAAGCTTGACAAGCAACTTGGTAGGTGGATAAATATGAAGTTTAATTCATTTTACTCTCGGCCCTCAAATTTTTAGACTTGTCATGATTTATCCATCGACCTTTTGTTCTATACTAAAAGAACATTTGGATTTAAACTAACAACAACCTTAAGAAAGTCCCCAGAAGGTAGCTGAGTGGTTGAAGACTTGGGCTTTGAAGGTATGCTCCCCTCAAGGTTTCAGGTTCGAAACTCAGCTGTGACATTACTCATTCGATGTCTCTTGGTGCCTGGCCTAGGGATGGACGTGGTTACCTTGTTTCAAAAAAAAAAAATAACAACTCTAAGAATGGTGCCTGGCTTAGGGACGGACGTGGTTACCTTGTTTCAAAAAAAAAAATAACAACTCTAAGAAAAAGGTTCTATATGAAGTATACCATTTTAACAACTAAATTTTGTACCCTAATAATTACATTAAGTATATCTTTTGAAATTTTGGAGACCACAAAGTTATGAAAAATAAACTTAAAGCTCAAGTTTAGTGATCATACCAAAGTTGATGTAGGCGACAGAGTTAGGCGACTTATGGTCGAGCCAATGCAGGCATCGTCTATCCTCTTTCCATAAGTTAGATCCAAGTAACTTCAAGTCGGGATCGACAGTCAGTTGATCGAGAAGTAATTGAAGTGGCCCGACCGAGAAAATCGGAGGTAGAAGAGAAGAAAGAGCCTTTAAAGATTCTCGTTCCAACGAAGCCATGGTGTTTAAAACAATGGCCGAAGCTGTTTCAGCCCTTTTAGTCTCTGAAAGCAAATAATTCACCATTCCATCTTCAGGATCGGTTGTCGAATGAAAGTTGGAATATCCTTCAAACGAATACCTTTCATTCCTGGAATCCAATCAATTACTGTCTCTAGATATTCATTGTTGTTTAAGTAGCTCTCATCTGCGCAAAATAATTGTCTAAAATTTAATTCCTTGTTGAATTATGAGGCTTATTAGGGTAAGATATTCACTTTTAAATACTTCAATCAACCCATGTATTTTGTATTTAACCAAAACATACCAGCATTTTAGAAACTTACTACAACACTGAACAAAGTAAAGAGATTGTTTTTTTTAGTATAATTAAAAATTAGCTAAGGGACTCAACCACGGGTAAATTATCAAAAGGGGCCATTCCTAAAATTTATTATTAAAATGACTTTGAAACCAATTTTTCAATATTTTGAAAATACTTACGCATCTTTAAAATCACATATTTTTACGTTTTGCATTTTTCTTTCTATTTTAGCATTTCTCTCTCCATCAATCAAAATTATCTTTTTATTAAAAAAAAAAAAGTAAAAATATGTGACTTTAAGGTGGTATCTAGTGGTATCTCTAAAAGACGGAGAGACACCACCCACTTCAATTTTGATAACAAAACAGAATTAATTCATTTGGCAGCTTGGTCAAATTAAGAAAATAGAATTTACCATCAACAACATATTCTACATCTTCTATTATATTTATAGTAGAATTTTTAAAATAATTCATTTATACCACATTAATTTCTATCACTAGTAATAGAATTCAATTTGGATTTCTATCACTTGTAAAAAACTCAAACCGTCATAAAATGAATCTATCATTGATTGAATTTTATCATTAATAGAATTCAACTAGTGATAAAAACTCAATTTGAATTTTCTACTACAAATTAATTTTGATTTTGTGGTGTAGATGAAAATACTTACTTTTTTACCTACAAAATCTCACGGCTTTTATGTGAGATTTTTTTAAGATATTTTTTTTATTCCAACTCTTTCCGTTTCTTTTTTTATTTAAAATTTATAAGATATGCTGGTTTCTTTTCTTATTTCTTTTATGTTCTTTTATTTTTATTTTTCGGTCTTTCCATTGTTTTCTTCAAAAAAACATTCTTCTTTCTTTTAGAGTTCTATATCACATTATTATTATTTTCTTTGGGGAGTATAGTTGATTAATTTTAATTATCTTATTTTAAACTTTTTTTTTTAATTCCTTCTTTAAACGTTAAAGGTCGTTTAGATATTGAAATCAAATTACCATAAATGCTAATTAAGTCATGATTATGTCAAGAGTTCATAATTATTAGGGTTTAAAAATACATGTTGATTTATGATTATTCTTAAGGTCGTTGTTATTGTTGAGGGGAGTCACGGAAATAAATAAAAATAAAAATAAAAAGTTGAGGATCACTCTTTTGGTAATGAACTAGATTATTTCCAACAATAAAATAAACTCTTTTGGTAAGTTTTCCTCCTTTTACAATCGTTAATAATTGAAGCAATACCCTTTCAAAAAAATAATAAACAATCAAAGCCGTACCTTTGAAAGGAGTATATCCCCTTTGAACAAGTTGATGGAAATGAACATAAGCTAAGAACCCACAGGCACTGGTAGTCCAAAACAAAACTCGAGGAACGCCGAGTTCCTTGGCGGCATCAAGCGTGAAGCTCATTGCTCCATCGGAAACAATGCAACTCACGGGAGGACTACTGGGAAGGGAGTTGAGGTTAGAGAGCAGCTGCCTAAAGGGTTGCAAGCAGTGTCGCCGTGTGGACTGTCACAAGGAAGGGATATCCTGAGTGGCATCGACATCGGTCGGAGGAAGCCCATCCGGGATTGACTCGAATCGAAACGACGGAAGGCCGTCAAGAGCGGCGGGGCCTTGGGACTTGAGGAGACGACGGTGGTTGAAGTCGGTGTTGACGAAGGTGATGTGAAAGCCATGGGAGTGGAGAAGCTTAGCCAACTTCAACATGGGGTTGATATGGCCTTGAGCTGGGTATGGCATGCAAACAGCATGAGGTTTCTTAGAGATGGAAATGGAACCCATTTTCTTTTGGTGAGAAGTTTGAGAATTAGAAGTGTGATAGATGAAAAGTTTTGGAAGTGTATGTACACCATGGAAAGATGGTGAGGGGCCCAAAATTATGGCCTGTCCAACAAATGTTGTTTTAATTTTTTTGTTTTTGTTTTTTTGTTCTTTTAGAGGATTGGGCTTAATGCAATAGGCATTTACCAGAATGTCCAACTGGCTAAGGGTAAAGGGGTGTTTGTTTGACATATTTAGGTAGTTTTTAGGTTAAGGAGTTATATTGATAAATTATATTGAGTAGTTAAAAATTAAGAATTGTGCCAAAAATTTGTTTGGATGTAGTTTTTGTGTAGAGGAGTTATAGTCAAAATCTTATTTGAATATAGATTTAAAATGAGTAGTTATTTTTAGTAGTTAGAAAAAAATGATTAAAAATTATTAGTTAAAAATAAGTTATTTCGATTGATTTGAAAGGAATGATTAAAAATGAGTGGTTAAAAATGATTGAGTAGTTATAAATGAATGGGTAGAAATGAGAGTTATTTCTTAATTAATTAATTAAATTTAAATAATTTATATCATTAAAATTTTAGAAATAGGTTAGAAACATCATATTTATAGAGTAATAATAATAAAAAATTATTATTAAATAATTGATTAAAATAATGTATTTATTTTTAATATTATATGTACATCAATTTATTGTATAAAAAATTAAATTTAAATAATTTATAATATTAAATTTTTATTCATAATTTACAATAAATTTAAAGGTATTAAATTTATTAGGTTTGAATGAGATTCAAATGTTTTACTCTTGCTAAAAAATAATTTACTCCATTAAGCTACATTTTAAAATGGTAGTAGAGGTGAATCTAAACTTCTTCTTTTTTTGAGAAAGTGGTAAATTAATTTAAATATTTTAAAAAGTTTTTGTTTATAAAAAGAATTATAAATTTCAAGATTTGTACGAGCAACATAGAATTGAATCAGTGAGGATCAGTGACACAATTGATTATCTTGTTTGGTATTAATTCAATTTCAACTTCATAGTGAACATACCCTTAAAATTCAAATCTTCAATTACTCCTTAGGGATGTGATTTTGTTTTTATAATAATAATTATATTTTCATATTTATGTTAATAGATAAAGATTACTTTTATTATTCAACAAAAAAAAAGTTAAAAAAATTATATCATATACTTAACGTCTCATTCTTTTTTTTTTAACGCGATGTTTCTCTCATTTCATTTCTATGTACTCTAAATAAAAAATTTGTCCTATCAACATCTCATCTCTTCTTTGGTTCTCTTTTCTCATCTCATCGGTAAGATTCTAACTTATATGTATCTGTGATAAGCATTCTTTTCTCTCTTCAAAACTTTCATGTAAAGTTATCGATATTGGCAGGAATTGAAGGGGAAAAAATCACCTTTTATGTAGCATATTTTTAAAGAATAAAAAAATGGTTATAGCTGCTTTTCCTAACTTTATAATAATTTTGACTAATAAAATATTTGAACTTCCGATATATACATGTATTTTTATCAATTTTAATAGTTAGTTTCATGAAATCTATTTCTTTTTTTCTTAAAATTTGACATGATAGAACTTGAAATGTATTTGAGCCCTGTCTATGTAAACGGTCGAGTTAGTTATAATAATCCAACCAATATTTATCCCAACTATAGTTACCTAAATCTGTGTGTACGTTTATCTAAACCTTATATTTATTATTTTTTGTTATATAACTAGTCGAGCAAACATTATTTATAATCTTGTTATAATATAATAACTTGTCTCTCAAACACGATTTATAATAACCTAACTAGTGTATCCGTCTATTATAATCAAACTGGTGCCCCGAACGTACCTTTGACGAAAAACCTCAAAAAAAAAAAATCTTTAAAAAGAATAAAAGTAACTCTTGAGAAAAAGAGAGGGATTTATTTATTTATTCTTGTAGTTTTTAGGCTTTTGGTTCGAATAGAAGCGTCAAATTTGCAGATCCGGCGAAGAACACCAATTTTGCAGCATCCTCCGTCGTCTGAAACGCAAATTTCATCTTCTTCATCAAAACTCCGTCCAAGAAATGCAATCGGAAGATTCAAAATCCCCACAATTCCCAAACCCTTCGCCTAATTTCCCACCGCCGACGACGTATCGTCCAACTCCGGCGACCAGAATCCCGGCGGACCACCACTCTACCCAATCCATAATCCTCTCTCCGGCGCCTCACCCTCAACGAGTCGCCGCCGTCTCTCCCCCATACCATTTCCAACCCCCTTCCAAACGAATCCATTCTCCCGACCACATACGCCGCTTCCACGGCTCCGATTCCGGTTCCAACTTCCTCGGTTTCATCGTCGCCCTCTCCGAGTCCACTCGCCGCCGCAAAATCTCCGATCCGTGTCACCAATCCGACGCCGTCAACTCCTTCGTCTCGATTCTTGAAACCCTGATTCAATGGATCGACGAAATACCACCGGCGCAAATGGCGTCTCGGTTTGGAAATCTTTCCTATCGGACTTGGCATTCGCGGATGGCGGAAAACAGCGACTCTCTCATGCTTCGATTTCTCCCTGAAGATCTTCATTCAGCTACCATAGAAATTGTGCCCTATTTCACTGATAGCTTCGGGAATTCGAGCCGAATCGATTACGGGACCGGGCACGAGACCAACTTCGCGGCGTGGTTGTATTGCTTGGCGAAATTGGGGATTGTCAAAGAGGAAGATTACCCTGCTGTGGTGGTTAGGGTTTTTGTGAAGTACCTTGAGTTGATGAGGAAATTGCAGCTGGTGTATTGCTTGGAGCCTGCGGGTTCTCATGGCGTTTGGGGCCTTGATGATTACCATTTCTTGCCGTTCGTTTTCGGGTCGTCGCAGTTGATAGATCATCAGTATCTGAAACCTAAATCCATTCATAGTCAGGATGTATTAGACAGTTATTCGAATGAGTATCTTTACTTGTCGTGTATTTCGTTTATAAAGAAGGTGAAGAAGGGTCCATTTTCAGAGCATTCGCCATTACTTGATGATATTAGTGGGGTGCCTAATTGGAACAAGGTTAATAGTGGGTTGCTTAAGATGTATAAGGTGGAGGTATTAGAGAAAGTTCCCATTATGCAGCATTTCCTCTTTGGATGGCTCATCAAATGGTCTGTAGAATAGACTTTGTGTTGTTTTTTTTTTATGTGTTAGTTAAATTAACTACTTTTGTTGCAAGTTTGTGCTCTTCATATATTACTTTGGATACACAAAGTTTGTTTTAGGATGTTTTTGTTATGTTGGTTTTGTAATTTGTGAATCTTTTTGGCTGCTTCTATGATCAAATGTAAGCTCAAGGCTCTGGCTTGCAAGTTATGTTTATTAGAACAGCTTCACTGCCTTAGAGTTAAGACCCTTGTGTTGGCTTTGTATTCATACGAACGGCAATGGGAATTGGATTGAACTTGTGTTCTGTTTCAACTTCCATGGCTTTGTTCATCAACTCATGCTTACATCTATGTGTAAATATTGAGAAGGAACTCATGCTTACATATGAAAGTGATTTGTTTGAATGGACTAATAATCTTATCTTTATTGATGGGGGTAAAGTTTTTAAGCAATTGAACTTCAATGAACAGCTTAAGGAACCTAATAACTCTCTTATTTTACTGGCACTGACGACTTTGCATCTGCATTATATTATCTTGTGCTGTAGATGAGAGTATGGTTCCTTAAGTCTTACTTTGGAAGTCCTTCAAATTTCTTGTAGAGGGTTCTAACTAGTTTGGTTCTCAGAATTAGTTGAACTTCGTTTCTCATTGGTTAGTATCCTATGGTTACTACCTTGCAGATGCAAGTGGGATCAATCCACCTGTGTTATGTTCTGCAGGCTTGTTTCATAGGATATCTTAACAATATTTCAAGACCTATAATATTTTCATATCTCTTCTTATGCTACTACCCCCATTTTCCATTCTAGGAAACGGGTAGGGCGTAGAATTGGCTCTTCTATTCAGGTCAGTAAAAGTTTGCTTGTATTGACATTTGGACTTTGGGTTGCCAAACAAAAACATCATTCATGGCCATGCTCCTCTTGTCTCTTTCCTTTTGACGTTGCATGCTCATGACATCTCCATATGGGATTTAAGATACAGCATCAAAGTGCTTGTCCTGATTGGTTGACGACACACTCATTTTGCACAAGAAGATTCCTTTATTGAAATCACCTTCACTTTTTCTTCCTTTGCAGGAACTAGATAGAAGAGCTTGCCTTAGGGTTGGTCAGTGATTAAAGAGACCCTTCGAGTCTAAGAGGTGATATTTCGAATGGTAATCACCTATCTAAAAAGTAATTTTCAATAAATTTTCTTATCATTCAAATGTTATGAAAATAGTCGAGCGACAAGTAAGCTGGGTCACAAAGTAGATACTTGCATCTTATTATGAGCTTTCAACATCTGGTTTGGACAAAAGTTCTTTTCCTCCCCTGCTTTGCATCTTATTAGTGGGCTTTGTTTTCAGAATTAGGCCCAATCAAGAAGAGGAAGGGATCCATGGTGTCACAGGTGGAGCAGTATATATTATTATATCGACGTCGTATAAAATGTCACGTCGCTGGGCTCAGGAAAATAATGGAATAAAAAGGACCTGCCTTGTCTGTTTCCTCTCTCTTTCTTTCTTTCCAATTAAAGTAGAGAGAAGAGAACCAAACGGACGGTTTATAACACTGCTTCAATGGGGAAAATAATAAAATAAAGAACAGAGAGAATAATGGGGTGTGGGTGAGGCTGATGAACGGTGATAAGGTTCGGGTGATTGTGATACTATTAGAGGTAATAACACCAACCAATGGTCCTAATGTGTCTCGTCCTCGAGTTTACTTTATTTTAGTTCAACAACAATTGGAGTGAGAAGATTTGAATCCGACTTATAATTACTAAGTTGTATATGTGTAGTTATTGGTGCCCTTTGAATTTAGTATGGTTAAGGAAATCTATTTTTCTTTGTATATTTGTGTATTTAGGTACCTGAAATTTTGTACCATAATTTTTTTTAGAAGTTTCTAATTTCAAGCAATTTTTCACTCTTTATGCTGTTTGTCCTAGCCTACGTTTTCATATGGTTGCCTTTTTACACCCTTTCTTTTTCTCCCAAGCTTTCTCTCTACCTCCGCAGTTGGCTCATTCAATAATTGATATGTCAATAAATTCCCTTCCACTTATACCTTAGCTTTTTGGTAAATGACTTTGTTTGTATATATAAAAAAAACCCATATTTACAGAGCAGAATTACGGAACAAAAATGACGATTAATTTTGAATTTAAGGGTGTGTTTGAGACACCGATTTGATTATGATAGACGGATGGTTATAATAGACGATGGATTATGATAAATAGTGAGTTATTATAAATGGTGTTTTAGAGGCTGTTTATCTAGCAAAAAGTAATATATATGCAAGGTTTGGATAAATGAGCATAGAGGTTTAGACAAATGAGCACGCAAGTTTAAGTAACCATAAACGGTGATTACCTAAATCTGCGTACCCATTTATCTAAACGTACGTATCCGTTTATCTAAACCTTACATATATTACTTTTTGTTATATAACCAGTCTTTCAAACACTGTTTATTATAATTTTTGTTATAATAATTTGCCCCTCAAACATCATTATAATAACTCACGGTTTGTTATAATCTTCCGTCTATCATAACTAAATTGGTGCTCCAAACACACCTTACGGAGCTATTTGTTTGACATATTTAGGTAGTTTTTGGGTTAAGGAGTTATATTGAGTAGTTAAAAATTGAGAGGTGTGTCAAAAACTCGTTTGGATGTAGTTTTTGTGTAGAGTAGTTAAAGTCAAAATCTTGTTTGGATGTAGATTTAAAAATGAGTAGTTATTTTTAGTAGTTAAAAAATAAATGGTTAAAAATGAATGAGTAGAAATGAGTTATTTTGATTGATTTGAAATAAATGATTAAAAATAAGTAGTTAGAAATGATTGAGTAATTATAAATGAATGGTTAGAAATTAAAGTTATTTTTAAAAATATAAATGAAGAAGAGTTAATAAAAACTCGTTTGAATGTAGATTTTGAGGAAGAGTTGATAACTCTTTGTACCAACTCCTACCTAAATATATCAAACAAACTACCCCTATAAGTGTTGTGTTGGTAAAGAGGCAAGGAAAAAAGGAACTGTTTCCTTATTTTACCCCAAGTTTGGGTTTTGAATCAAGATTTGAACTTTCAAATTACTGCATTAATTTTGACGTTTTGCTTATTTTCCCGTCCCACCTTCTCCCTCACCAATCCATGTCACCGACACCTGTACGTGTCCAGTTGGAACTTGTAACTTGAAATTTCTTCCTCCGTTGGTATTTACTGCCTTAAGTCACCTCAGTATTAAAAAAATCTCAGAAGGAAAAAGGAAAGAATTTTTTTCTCTCTTTTTTTTTTTTTCTGATGCCAATGCTATGGCAGTAAAATTCAAACATCTCGTTTACTTATTGGTGATATTATTATAATTGCTACTCAAATCTCTCATATTTCTTAACAGTTTATCAGTGGAATGGGATGATTCAGAAGAAGAGAACTAGAGAGAGAGAAGGGGAAAAAAGGGGAACTTCCTCACAACAATGCAAACACACACTTATCCCGTTTGAGCATCTTTTTTTAACCTCATATCATAACATTACGCCTCTTTTCTCTCTCTCTCTCTCTCTTTTGCACTCATTGGGTTTCCACTTTGTTGAAATTTTTTCTTCTCTGGTTCTTCGATGCTTGCATTCAAGCTCTCAGCTTGTTAGGTGGGTACTTAGCTCTATTTCCCTTCTCTTCTCTTCTCTTGCTTTTATTTTACTTTTTTCTCTTTCTCTGCTGAATAAACCGGTGAGCTTGATTTCAATAAGTGAAAAACAGTAGTTTCCTCTCAAAAGGTTTGTTTTTTTTTAGATTTAAATTAAGGGTTTTGTGTTCTTCTGTCCATTTTGTCGTACTTACCTTGGAGCTTCACATTTGATGAGTGGTTTATAGTCCACTGTTTCTCTGTTTTTCCTGAGGTATTTTAATTTCTGGGTTTTATGCCACTGAAAGCTTTAGTTTTTGTATCTTTTCTCTTCACTTCTGATGTTTTGTAAGTTTGTTGTAAACTTTTTGGCTCATCTTTTTTTTAGTTTGGAACTTATTGATCTGTATGTATGCTTGCTATTGTCTTTACATGGTTTCCTTTGGTTTATGGTGTAGATTTGATTTTGGGTCTGAAAATTTATTCTTCCTGTAGTGAAAGAAAGAATGTCTTGGAGGGTTTCTAATTAATTTAGATCTCAAACTTTACCCTCTTCTCCACGACGTTAAGTTCTTGAGATGTCTGTTTGATGATTTATGAGTCAATTTTTTAATAAAAGAGGGTTCTTTTATCTTCTTCAAGAGCTAATTCGATGAACTGTTAAATTGATTATCATCTTTTATTTTTGAAGCAGATTAGAAATGGCAGAGGGAAGCGATTTCAGGCACTGGGATGAGCTAATACCGGACGCTCTGGGGCTAATATTCAGTAAACTTCAACTCCAAGAGATACTCACCGTTATCCCTCGAGTCTGCAAATCATGGGCCAAAGCAGTGCTGGGACCTTACTGCTGGCAAGAGATTGACATTGAAGAATGGAGTAGCCGATGCCAGCCCGAAAGTGTGGATCGAATGCTTCAGATGCTGATAAATCGCAGTGGCGGATCGCTTCGCAAGCTCTGCGTTGCTGGTCTGCATAACAGCAGCAGTTTCTCCTTCATTGCTGATCAGTAAGAAAGTAACCTCTTTCTCATTTTTATGGATGTGGGTCTTGGACTCTTTTTGCTTTATAAATTAACATATATTGGCTTTCAACAAGAATGTTTTGATTGCTCATTTAGGCTTTGGTTAGTGCTTCACTGTAGATTTGGTGTTAAATGAACTATTTTATGATGTTGGTATTTTGTTTTGTATTGGTTTTTCAAGTGCTAGTTCTCTCCGGACACTACGACTGCAAAGGAGCAATATAAGCGATGCTGTAGTTGAACAAATTGCTGGAAGGCTATCTGCAGTTACTTTTTTGGATCTGAGCTATTGTGATGAAATCGGTGCTTGTGGTATAGAGTCCATAGGAAAGAATTGCAAATCTTTAGTTGGGATCTGTCGAAACTTTCATCCGGCACACACAGTAGGTATGCCCTTGCTGGACGACGAAGCTTATGCCATTGCTGCCACAATGCCAAAACTGAAGCACCTTGAAATGGCTTATCACCCTCTAAGTACTAATAGTGTAATGACAATACTGTCGAGCTGCCCCAACCTCGAGTTGCTCGATTTGAGAGGCTGTTGGGATGTAAGGTTGGAAGATAAGTTTTTGGCAGAGAAGTTTCCTAAATTAAGGGTGTTGGGGCCTCTCGTGAGGGGGGATTACTACGAGAGAAATGGATGGGATGAATGCTCGGACTACACATACGTATCGGACGACTTTGCGTGGGACTTTTCTGCAGATTACTTCGACGATGCCGAGAGTTATGACGATCCATGGGACGCGGAAGGCAGACTAGAGGGACTAGAATTGAGATTCTACGAAGGAATAGATGAAGATGGTGCAGCTTTTGGTTGGCCTCCCTCCCCTTAACTACTTATTGCTGTTTTTGGGTTCTTGAAATTGTTTGCTCTTTTTATTTACTCTTTCTTCTACTTGGTATCAACTCGATGCTTTTGAAACATTTATGGATTTGTAAATTCTCTAATAGAAATTGAAGCGTAGGCTTCTTTTTTTACTGTCAAATGTGTAACTTTTGATGAATTCTAAGTTTGTGAATCTGCCCCCATCAAATGTTCGGAGTACAAGAAGTCTTTTTTTATTGATTCTTTTGAGTCATCCTCCTAATCATAGGAAAATGTGTCGAGGATGGTCTCATTGGTAGAAGCTCGGGATCTCAAAGGTATGAACTCTTGGAGGTTTCAGATTCGAATTGTGAGAGTGAACTTAATATTGGAATACCTTGTTGTTTCTCAGATTTGGGCCTTGAGATGGGCATAGGTGTCCCAAATGTGTGGTGGGTGAAGTTTTTATTTTTGTATGTTTAAAAAGGTGTTTGAAGCAATTTGTGTATTTTCTTAATATAGGGTTTCGATATTGTAAAAGAGACATGTTCGGTTGTTTTCAAGGACAAAAAACACCAACATAAAGTGATCTTGGAGCATATCTTAAACTCTTAATTTGTCATGAATTTAGGTTGAAGTACCAAGTTTTCCCATATTCTTTAATTGTATTGTGTTGTATTGTCTTTACTTTTTTTTTCTTTTTTTTTTGTAGATTTGTTATGTCATTACTTTGGTGTGGCATGTGTCTCTAATCTCAATTTGTTTTCTATTAACTTCCAATTTGTGTTTTGTAATTTGTTTGGAATAACTCTTTTTGTGCTTAAAAGTGTTTTCAAAAGTCAATTGAAACAAGCCATAAATTTGTATTGTGTTTGTTTCTTGAAAAATCTTTCCATAAATTTAAACCTCTAACTTCTTGGCTGAAGTTGTTGAGTTAAATTTGATGAATGTTTAATAGGATAGATATTTTTAGCTAGTTTGGCCATTTTAGCCCAAGGCATTAATTTGATGTTTTTATTTGATGAAGTTGTAACATAATTTACTTTGTTTAAGTTGATTAACTTCTTAGTGGTAAGGATAGTTTATATAAAGAACAAACCTTAGTGATATGAAGAATTAGAAAAAGGATGGGAATGTTTGTAAGTTTGTGGGGAGTGGTTTTGGAAGGATTAGGGAATATTATAAGGAATTAAATAGAATCACGTGATGGCACGTGAGATTGGTCCTTGAGTTTAAATCTTGTACCGGCAACCCAATTTCCCGCGGTACTAGAGTTGGCACGTGTTAACCTTGAATTTCCTTTTTTCTATTACTATTGCTTGTATCAATTTTTTTCTTAATAATAATTTTGTCAAAATATAATTTTTTTTTGTATAAATACTCATTCAAACATCATCTCTACTTCCCTTTTTTCTTTTCACTCTTTTTCCTCCATTCATACGTGTATTATTGACTTTTTAATCGAGTATTTTGTACTTTAATTTATTTTAAATTTTTAAATTTTGAATTTTGAACCAATCCTTTTTTAGGGATGGATAATTAATTTAATTTATGTTTTACCTTTCAAATACTACTATTACACGTGCAAGTACAAATGGGTTGATTAGGTGTATTTTTTTTTAATTAAATTTAAAAATTTGGAGTGATGAATCCACCCATTCATTTAACTTTTGGAGAAACTCAACTTATTTTAGGGTTTAATTGAATCATTAGGTTTTTTTCTTCCAAATATATTTTTATTGACTTAGAAATTAATGTCACAAACAAGTTTCAAACTTAAGATTTCAACATAAACATACCTCCAATTCCAAGCTTTCGACCAACTGCGACACCACTAAAGACTATAACTTATGATAACATATATTTGAAATGCAATGTGTTATTATCATCGAACTGAAAGGTTATTATCATTAAGATAAAAGAGTTATGAATTAACTCACATATTATTATAATTATTTTTTTGAAATCAACATATTATTATAATCAATTGTACAAACACATAAATATTTATAACTCAACTTAATACACTCTAAGTTGCAGAAAAGTGAGCCTCAGAAGCGGGCCCATAAGGATCCTTGGGCCGATACGAACTATATAAGGAAATCATATAAAATGTCTAATTCTCACGAATTATTTGGAAAAATGTCTAAATTGAAAAATATTAAAATGCATGTCTATTTTCTATTTTATGATAGGAGGGATAAAACTTTTATTCCATTTGTACCCTTTCTAATTTAATACGATTTATAAATATTAAAATCAACCTCCTACCCACCATTTTAGGATCCATGCAAAATTGAGTACGCAAAATTGACCCCTCCCTCATTTTTAGGATGTAGTTTTTCCCAACCAATTGTGCAACCACATTTTTCATTTTCGTCTGTATCAAATTCCAAATCAACCAATTGCCTCCACCTCCATCTCCGATAGACCGGCAAATTCCAAGTCCATTTTTTTACCATTTTCCAAAATTTTCATCCACTTTTTTTTTTCATTTTACCCTATCACTATATTTTTCATACTCTCATCATCAATTTTTTATATGTATTTTTTCTATCAATTTTCAGGGGCTAGTAAGCTTCCATTTTTTCAATTTCGAATGGATGTTACATTGGTCACGTTCGTCTTTAATGACAGATGTGATGAGGGAAATATTTACTCGAACTACACAACAGTCGTGGTTGGTATCACACACAACACTTCTATATCCCTACTAATATCGGCTATCGAAGAAAAGTTGGTTTTGGACAAAAACTCAAAAGTCATAAGCATATCACTATATAAAGATGGGGCACACAAGGAAACGTTAAAAATATTGAAGGATGACATGGACGTCCAATGGATGTACAACAGAATTGTTGGTGGCATGTACAACAACTGCTGCCTCTTGGCGGACATCGTCCAAACACGTACGGAGATGTACATCCTAGACTTAACTGGGGGTACCATTGTGTTAATGGCAGTTGCAATGTTCCTAAATAAAGATGAATTGAAGAAGTAGAGTTTTCAATACAAGACGGTGAAGTCTAGTCCCAAACAATTTACGATATGTTGCATTCACGAGACATGTAATTGGTATATTCACGCATCGGTGTACATGAATGACAACCTATTTGGTAATTAGGAAGTTTGTCGATTGGAAGCTCGACGAAAGAGGGAGAAGTGGAGGTGAATTTTCTTTGGTACGACAAAACTTTTTCAGATGGATGGAAGTGAAAATGACGGGAAGACCGAGCTTCCCTTGGGTATGCATTTCGACCGTTCGACTCCAATATTGAAATTGATGAAAAAAAAAAGTATTGGAGCGGCAACAAGTATATTTTTTACTGTTTTGTCATTTACACTATATTTTGGGAAACCTGGGCCGCAAATGGATGTACTGACATGGACACGGTATGTACCCGTGTTGAGCTTGGTGGAAGGAATTTTTTTTTCAAAATTTAATATATTTTTAGAAAATAATTTAAAATCTAATATCTTTTTAAAAAATCCAACGTAATTGTTTGTTTAAATTTTCAAATTTTGAAATCAAGATCTTTAGTTATTTTTAAATTTAGTTCGTTGTTTAAAAACAAATATATCTCTTTAGTTAGAATATAATATTATTTGAAAAGGTTGGAAAAAAAATGAATAACAAAATAAGATGGATATTTTAGACTTTTACATTTACACAGAAATTAATTTTATATTTAAATAAATTAAAAGTAGACATGCATTTTAATAGTTTATAATCTAGACATTATCTTAAATAGTTTCTTAAATATAGATATTTATCTAGTTTGTCCAACTATATATATATATATACGGCTAACATTTTGGCCCATTTGTTTCGAAATGGCCCAAACAAAGTAAAAAAAGAGAAAAAGAATTCTTTAACCAAAAACCCAAATAAAGGTTTAAAAAAAGGCACACAAAAAAGAAGGGAAAAACCCCGTGCATGCCAGCTGCTTTAGTACATGCCAGGCTGTCAAAACCGAAGATTTCTAAAATAAAAAAAAAAAGAAAATGCCATTTTCTGAGAACCATCGTTCTCGATCCAACGGCCTAGATTGAATCCATCTCTCCACTCTGGTCTTCGTCTTCAACGCAATTATCGCCCCCACCATCTCTCACAGAAGAAAAAACTCAAAACCCCAAATTCATTCTGTAACTTCTTCGGTTTGCGAATCGAAATCTTCAGATCTGATTCGTTTCTGCAATGGCGGTCACATCTTCCCCACGCGAGGAGTATGTTTACTTGGCCAAGCTCGCCGAGCAGGCCGAGCGCTACGAGGAGATGGTCGAGTTTATGGAGAAGCTTTCCGCCGCCGTGGACGACGACGAGCTCACCGTCGAGGAGCGGAACCTTCTCTCCGTTGCCTACAAGAACGTCATCGGAGCGCGTAGAGCCTCCTGGAGGATCATTTCCTCCATCGAGCAGAAGGAGGAGAGCCGAGGGAACGACGATCATGTCTCCGTCATCCGAGATTACAGATCCAAGATCGAGACCGAGCTCTCTAAAATCTGCGATGGAATCCTCAAGCTTCTTGACTCGAGACTTATCTCCTCCGCCGCGTCTGGAGATTCTAAGGTGTTTTATCTCAAAATGAAGGGCGATTACCATAGATACCTGGCTGAGTTCAAGACCGGAGCTGAACGGAAGGAAGCCGCTGAAAGTACTCTCACTGCTTATAAATCTGCTCAGGTTTGATTCCGTTGCCTTTTCTTTTTCAATGATACACATTTCCAAATTATTTGTTTGGTTAGGGTTTTGGAGGTGTTTTACTCTGATTTGCTCATTTTTGGTATGATCGTTGGCTTGTAGATCTTTACGTACATGATGAAATCACCTACTTCTATGATAAAATGTGATCTGTGCTTGTCTTGTATCGATTTGAAATTAGATCTGTTTTTTCTTCAAAACAGTTTTGGAATAATCTTAATTGGAAACAGTTTATTATCTTTCTTTGAGGCTCAAGTGTTGAATGAGTATCTGTAAGAAGAAATTGAATGAATGTATTGCTCTTTCTAATTAGCTGTCTCTTATGTTTACAGGACATTGCCAATGCTGAACTTGCACCTACTCACCCCATACGTCTTGGGCTGGCTTTGAACTTCTCGGTGTTCTATTATGAGATTCTGAATTCTCCTGATCGAGCTTGCACCCTTGCAAAACAGGTTACTGAATTACTCGAACATGAATATATTTCATACCCTCGTTTCTTGTCTTAGAAGCTAGTGATATACAAAACCATTTTTACTTATTCCCCTGATTGAATGAGCCATTTTTGTTTCTAAAACTGGGTGTAGCACTGTGTATCTGAGTCAATTTTGTACTAGATTTTTGCTGATGTTGAAAGGAAGGAAACCATATTCGAAGTCAAGGCAGGTGACTGAATCAACTATAAAACCAAGTCAAAATTAATCTACCATAACCAACCAAACTGACCGTGTTTGGATTTTAAATATAATGAAACTGGACCATGTTGGTCTGGTCAATTTGCTCAGTTTGAATTTTCTTCTCTGGTGTCAACTTGCACCACTACCTAGAACTGTATAATTACTGTTCTATAGTCTAGAATGTCACTATCTTTTCCCTTTAGGGGGTGTTTGTTTGTTGAATTTAGGGAGGATGTAGAAATGAGTATTTACCGACTATTCTTCAAAAGAATTACATCTAAACGAGCTAGTGTAACTACTCAAACCAACCTCTAATTTCTGTTCATTTCTAAACACTCATTTCTAATAATTTATTTCTAAGTTCTAAATATTCAAAACAACTTTAACCATTGACCATATTTAAAAAGGCTATTGAGGCTTATTTCAAAAGGAGAGGCTTACGCCTCGACGATAACTCACTAAGGCTGAAAATTCCTATGCCTCGTAGAATAATTGGAAGAATAGTATTAATAATTTCTGTTCTTTTAATATAAGGGTTTGAACCATAACAATATAAATTTTGTCTTATGGATTCTTTTGTTAGAGAGACACAAGTGTTTAAGAATTGTCCATTTTTATCATTTGTTGGCTTAATTTCCTCTATCATCTCTATAGAGTTCGTTGTTGTATTCACTATAGGTGCTTGGAGAATTCACTCATGTTTCATTCATTAATGAAATTGTTTCTTATTTCAAAATTCCAAAAAAACTCAATCCTACGAATATTGGTGCTATATTTTATTTTATGTATTTTTACATAAGTATTATGTTTTACCATACATGTTTACACAAATTTAGATCTTTTTATAATATTTTTCATTAAAATTGAGGCTTACTCATACCGCCTCGAGGATTATGCCTCCTCGCCTCTTCCAGAGGTAAAGTCTGGAGGCACCTTTAGCCTTTTAAAACATTGATTACTAATTTCTAATCATTCATTTTTAACTACACAAAATTACACCTCATTTCAAATCTACATCCAAACAAGTTAATGTCTTTGACTCTACAAAAAATAAAATACATTCAAATGAGATTTTTGCTGCAACTCAATTTCTAACTACTCAAAATAACTCTTCATCCAAACATCTCCCAAGTCATTTATAATCTCTTACATATGCACTTGTACAGGCTTTCGATGAAGCAATTGCAGAGTTAGATACACTGGGCGAGGAATCATACAAAGACAGCACTTTGATCATGCAACTTCTTCGTGACAACCTCACCCTATGGACTTCGGACATGCAGGTAATGAAATGGTTCTATATCATATTCTAAATCTTCATGGACGACTTATCTGCACCAGTTTCTCAACTCTTTGCATTTGAAATGTGAAATTTGAAATTTGCCACTGAGGTATATAAATCTTTTGTGGGTTTGTTACCAGGATGATGGAGATGATATCAAAGAAGCAGCTCCCAAACGTGATGAGGAATAGTAGAGAGCATAATTGATTTGCACAACCTTCTTGTTTGGGAATTTGGCTTTTCTATTGTTATTTAGGTATTTCTTAGCCTTATCATCACCACTCTGGAATAACATGCTCGTTTCTCATTTGCTTTTCCCTTTCTTTCCTTCTCCCTTTTTTGACCAATCAAGTCCATGTCTCTGAACTTGCTATTTTTCTCGAATATTAGTTCTCAAGTAATTATATAAACTCCATATGTGCTGTCTGATCTGAGTTCTGGTGTTTGTTTCTTGTGGTTATTTTCATTACCATTCAAAAAGAAGAAAAAAGAGAGTTGAATAATTTGTTGTTCATGTACTAGTTTTTTTTAAACAAGGGTAACCACGCCTGTCTCTAAGCTAGACACCGAAGACATCAAAAAAGTAATGTTACAGGTGAGTTTCGAACCTGGGAACTTAAGGGGAGCATATCCTTAAAGCTCAAGTCTTGAGCGCCACCTCTTGGGGACTGGTCATGTACTAGTTTACAATATGTGGTTCAAGATAATTTACTTTTAGTGCCATATTTGGTGGTCCTGACCTGAACGTGGCACTTATGTAAGATATATATATTTCTAAAAATTATTATTATTGTTATTTTTTTAATGTCTTTTTGAGATGTTATTTTTTTTAATGTTGATTGGTGAATTGTGATTTAAAGGAATTTCAATTCCAAAGAGTGGCTAGCATTCATCTGTTTCTGCAGGCTTGTTTTTGGTTTTGTGAAGCCGTTTTTTCAATGAACTTTGTTGGTATATCTGCTGTCAGGTATGTTTAGAAGGAACTGTTTCATTTCTTTGCTAAAAGTTTTCATTACATTTTCTATATGCGTATTTTGAATTTGTTGGGCTGTTATTCTGATTTTTTTTTAAAAATTGTCCTCCAACCGTAAATGATGATTTCAGTTAAGTTTTCACTTATTTTTCTTCGATTGTTGTTTTGATATTATTAAGTTAAGTTGTATATTGAGTAAATCACTCATTTTTTCCAGGCCAAATTCAATACTAGCGTTTAAAATTATAACCAAGATTGTCAAACTCATGAAACATAACGTGTATTGAATTGTAATTTGATGAATCGTGTATCTTTAACTATCGTGAATTTCAATTTTATATATAAGGTTAAAATACTATTTTGGTCCCTCGACTTTTAAGTTTGTTCCATTTTGATTTCTTAACTTTTAAATGTTTAATTTTAGCTCCTTGACTTTGATGTTTGTCCACTTTTAGTCTCTAGACTTTCAAATGTTCGGGATTATCAATTAAGTTTAAAAATTGTCTCTAAACTCAACCTTCAAGTTAACTACATTTAAAAAAATAATAAAACAAAATAATTCTCTCCTAAACTTTTTTTTTTAATTTTTTTATCTCTCCATTTTGCCTTCCATCTTCTTCGTTAGTTACTGAAGCAAAACCAACAATATTTTCCTGACCCAATTCCTTTAAAGAGAGCAACAAAATATTGTTAAAAGTTCATCACTAGCCTAATGGAGTTTAACCCAATAGTTATGAGAGCCCAAATTATAAAAAATATTAATTAGCCCACTTAGAGTAGAAGTCCATAATCTAGAAGCTTCTTAGCAAAATGTAGAAGTATTTAAAATTTTAAAGTGTTGTGGACATTGAAAGAATGTTCTAGAAAGTGGTAAGTATTTAGATATTCTTAGGAAGTCTCTAGATAAATGTAGGGAAAATATCTAAATATTTTTTAAAGAACACTCTAGAAAAATGATTGTCTAGCCTATGTTATAAATAGGCTTCCACTCCCCCATATTTTGTATCCAAGAAAAAGCAAGTGTTGTAGTGTCCTACGAAGTGTCTTGTAAGAGTCCTAGTGTGATTTTGTAGTGTGTGTCTTAAACACTTGTCTTGTAATCTCTTCTAAAGTGGTCATAATAAAAAGTGTTGGTGTTTTTCACGTAAGAGTTGTGTTCAACAAATATTGCTCTATTTTCGTGACCTAATTCCTTTAAATAGGGCAATTCCATTTCAATTGATTGATGAAAAATGAAATCTTCGTAGCAGTATCTGATCTACTTAATTTTCATTATCTACACCTTTAAAGAGAGCAATTCGTTGGTAACCATTACCGGGATCTGATCAACTCCGCCAACTCCATCTTTCTAATGATATAAATCTCTATTTTCATTTCTTCTAATCTCTCTTCAATTCCTCTTTCCATTCGTTCCCTTTCGTCTTTCGATTCACTCATCCATCTTCCTCGTAATCAAGTTCAATAAGAATTAAATATAACAGTCTCACTTAATTTTCATTTTATACACCTTTAGATTAAATAACAAATTTGAAAAGTGAAAATGTAAAAGTGCAAATCTAAAAGAGAAATAATGTAGAGAAGGGGAAAGTGAGTGAAATAGTTTTCACAAGTTGCAGATTCATAGTTGAAGGTGAAAAAGAATTTATGTTTCTTTTCTAAATGCACAGGCCAACGAAGAAGAAGGAAGGCAAAATAGAGGAGAGACTAAAAAAAAGTTTAGGAGAGAGAATTATTTTTATTTTATTATTTTTTTTAAAAAAATTTAACTATAGCTAACTTTAGGGTTGAGCTTAGGGACCATTTTAAAACTAAATTGATAATCGAGGGACTAAAATAGAACATTTGAAAGTCTAGGGACTAAAATTGGACAAACATCAAAGTCGAGGGACTAAAATTGAACATTAGAAAATCAAGGGACCAAAATAGAACAAACTTGAAAGTCAAGGGACCAAAATGGTATTTTAACCATATTTTTATATATCTTATTAGGGGTGATTTCGGTTCGGTTTTTGTCAGTTTTGTGTCAAATCGACAACCAAACCGATATCCTTGGTTTTTGAATAAGTGGATCCGAATCGATGTCCAATATAGCATAAAACCATTGGATCGATTTTTATTTGGTTCGGTTTTTTAATAGTTGGATCCGATCCGAACCGATGTCCAATATATTAATAAATCAAAAAACATTTTGACTATAAAATTACATATAGTTAGACTCTTCATTTTTTTAAAAATGTAGATTTTCTATAAAAAAAAAGTTTAAATTCCAAAATTAACAGAATTTAAAATTAAAAAAATGAAACAATTGAAATGAAAAAACTAAAGGGAAAAATTATACATCATCTTACGTAGTTTAAATTCCACCCATTTATACCGTGTATTTGTTTTAAATAAACAGTTATTTTAGCGTGTTTGAGGGTTTTAAGGGATTTGATGGAGGATTGGATATCAAATAAATCTTGCACTGAAAAATGGTTTTTTAACTACCGGATTACGAGTTCAAGTTTGAAAATTGAAATTTGACTCTCATATTATTTGAGAGTAGATATGCCCTCTATCCTCTATGTAAGATTTGTTGGTCCCATTTTCCCACTATGTACTAAAAAAATGGTTTTTTGAATTAAATTTTTGTAAATCTTTAGTATTTTCTTTTTTTAGAAAAATGTTAAACGAGGGTGGGAATTTTAAATTGGGGGCATTTATGTTATTTGATATTTATTTAATTTACTGAATTTTAATCTTAGGTAGTTTTGCTAATTTGTTAAGATATAGGTACTTCTATAATTAGTTTTCTTAATAGAGGTAGTGTTGAAAAAACGGTATATTAATTTCAAGATAAATGACTATCATGAATTGAACTCCTCTTTTAACTTCGTAAGACACTCTTGATCAATGTACAAGGGACAGCCCAGCTGTTGAGGCTAAGAACTTCAAGACATGTTTTCTTGAGATATCCCTGATTTAAGGCCGTTGAAAAACGCTTAAACTAAAATACCCTTCGAAGTATTTCGGTACCACAGTCGAACCAGTGGTGCTCCGAATATAGGGGAGCAAAGTTCCGATTTTTCGGTTTTCAGAAGAAGAAAAAAAGACACTCTTGATCACTAAATCATTCCAATTATAAGTGAAAATATCTACGAATATAGTTTAAAAATAAAATAATTATATCATAATTACATCTATTTCGTAGCCTATGGTGAAGGAGAATTTGAATTCCAATCTCAAGAAAAGTAGTATATATCAGTTCTGGCTGAGTTAAACCCACATTAAAACCAAACTTATCATTTAACCATAGTTACATAAACCCCAAGTAAAAGTGAAACAAAATTCGTCCTAATCAGAATTTGTATGAAGTCTATATTTATCCAATCCAGCCTTACTGAAAAGCAAGTTTTACCCATTCAAACAGTATCCTCATTCATTTTCCTCATTTTAATTCCCACTCTCCATTTAAGTATACAGCCTTTGACTATGGTTGAATGGAAAATTACAGCCAAAACTGGCATACATGCTGGTTCAAGGAATTCAAAACCATTCCAAGAGTTTGACAGATTTGAATCCAAACATAGGAAAGAAAAAAGCCCTTACGAATTATAAAATCATTAACATGAACATAAATAATAAAATTGTTTTGAGACTATTTTTGTAGGAAAATCGGAAATCGGAGTTTTGCTACACCATATTAGAGGTAACCATGCTTTAAAGGGTCTCGACCACTGTGATGATGCATAAAGTGTCTATGAACTACAGTCACAAGTGTATCTCAAATCTAGGATTTGAAGGGAGCAAAGCTTTACAGGCCCCTTGTTCGAGACCCTTTAAACTCAGCATACAACTTGGAATTCAAATCTTTAACTAAATGAAGAATCACTCCTCTATCTCGACTATTTTCACGAAACAATTGAGGGATCTTACTATGTTTGGTTGGCAAAGATACCCGTAGAAAACTAGTTCCTAACATTTTCCCGACTCTCTTTGATCACTATGTCCCAACTTGATTAGTATGCCTTAGACTAGTATTTTTTCCATTACAGAATTGTTAAGCAAGAGATTGAACTAGTTTCCAATGAGCACAAAAAATCAAAACACACATGTTTCAGGAACTAATTCAAAAACTTGTATAAAAGAATGAACAAAGCTTAGCCACAAAAAGTGTTTCTTATAACAGAAATTCTAAAATGTAATCTTATGACATTTGAAAGCTTTAACCCAACCCCCCCAAAAAAGAAGAAAAATTCAACAGCTATGATCTTCTAGGAGATTTACAGAACAAACTCCAGTTTCTAAATCAGTGGTGAAATTTCATTCCCATTTCACAAACTGATTGATCCAATTCCAATTACTCTTTCATCTCAACATGTATACAAAACAATCTAATAAGTAAAAAACAAACTACAAAGATGAACAAAGCTTACCATATGATGATGAGAAACAAAAATCAGAGACCTCTCCATCTGGGGCTCAGCACCGGCACCGGCACCGTCGGCGACAATGGAAACTGTGGATATCCCGCCGGCGATAGCAGCAAGCTCGGCGAAAGCAAAGGGTATGCTGATCGTGGTGAATTCATACACCCAAATGGAAGAGGCGAAAAGGGCATCGGAAATTGAGGCTCGGAGGCCATTACCGCCGATGAAATCGGTGGTGGAGGAGGAGGAATCGCCCCTTGCGCCATGGCCGCCGCCGGCGGAAGGTGGTGCTGAGAGCTCAAATGATTTGTGAACCCAAATGAGTTGTGCAAATACCTCATATACGCCGAAACGGGAGATTCCGCCGGCGCGTGGACGGCTGGCAGCGGAGGGAGAGGCGAAAGCGGCGGCGCAACCGGCCGTCCATTGGGCCCAAAATTTCTAGGGTCCAGGCCAGGCGGTGGCGGCTGCGGCACAGGAACGGCGCTGTTCAGCATCGGCGGAGGACGGTTACCGACGTTAGCAAGCGGCGGCGGTCGGATCCGATGGAGGCGAGAACTGTGAGGCTTCGGTGGCTGAATCGGCGGCGGATTCGTGAACCGCTCGTGGGCCGGCGAACCGGTGAGCTTCTGGACCACATCTCGGAAATCGTTCTTGTTGATGTTGTAAACAGGCGGCTGGTGATGGTGAGGTGGCTGCAACGCCGCCGGCGCTGGTTCCGGAAGCGGCGGCGGTGGAGGAAGAGTCTGATTCTGAATGAAATTAGAAGAATCAAAGTCGGATTTCTTCACGAAAGTAGGCTTGGAAATTTTGTGGGAGAGCTTGTTGAGATGGTTGAGATAATGGTTCTTGGCTGTGGTGGCCGTAGTGGCGCCATTATTAACGGCGGCGGAATCTGCCGACAGAGAAGACTGGCAGCTTTTCTCCATGATTCATACAGAAATGAAAAACCCAAATGGCCGGACCCCCTCTAAATCAAAACTGTAGATCTAATCAAATCGAATCAAATCTCTGTTACAGAAGAACAGCTTAGATCATCTTCTTCTTCTTTCTCTTGCAGAGATTTGAAGAATAAAATTGAAATTATGAAATAAAATTTGCAGGTAAAAGATATAGTTCAGGCTCTAAATAAAAGTGTGAGAAACAAGTGGAGGGTCTTATCTCATTGCCTTTGCCCTCATACCAATAATTCTTATTAATTTCAAATAATTATTCCTTTTTTGGGGGACTTTCTTAAAATTAAATTAAAAGCACAAAACGATCATTTTCAAATTTTCAAAATTTTAAATATTTGCCTTTATTTTTGTTTGGTGGATTTTAAAGCTTTAGTTAGTAGTGTAAAAAAAAAAACAAGACATCGATGATCAGAACTATTCAAACTACACCATTCAAATTTATCTTCTTTTTTTTTAATCACACATCCAATTAACTCAAAGCGACATTGTCTTTACAATCCTCAAACACGACAGAGGCAATATAAGAGGGGAGACAACCCCTCCAAAAAATAGAGATCGTGTTCCTATAGGTGGAGAGATCTAAAGCGAAATGAAAAAAAAAAAACAAGATTAAAAAACATGAGCAAGTAGGTCTGCAACATGGTTACTAGACCTCAAGCCAACATCATTAACCACTGAAGAGTTAGATTCGATTAAGATCATTGGGATGAATCCTTTCCAAGCTAAGCTCCCTAATCCCAAACAAGATAACAACGACTTCCATATGAGTTGTAATTTATATATTTTTTTGAATTTGGTAGATTCTTGACTTTATATATGTGAGTTTGGTTATTTTTTTCTTTCAATCCAATTCAAACTAAGAATAATATATGGAATGGATTAGTGACATATTAGTAGGTAATTCATTTTAACTCTACAGTTTCAAGTTCTAACTTAGAAATCAATATTTGATTTTAGGTAGGATTTGTTGTCTTCCTCTTCCAATTTTTATTAAAAAAAAATCAATTTATCTCTAAATAAGTTTTCTATATTAGTAAGGAACATGAAATAATAAGAAAAATAAATTAAGCTTATGGCAAGCATATTTCTTTTTATTTTACGTACAAAAAAAACCCTAACTCAACCGTATATCCCTAATTTGGCCATTGCTACTCTATTCTCTCTTTTTAAATGTCAGTCTATTTGTGAAATGTTTAATAAGCAGTGAAATTACTTTTTATATTACTAATATTAATAAATATTTATAATAAATATTAAGACGTATTATGGACGTAAATAATTTAATTATATACCATTATAATTACTTTATGAAAGAAATTTATCTAGTCGTATTTTCTCTCTTTGTTTTTTTTAATTAAGCAACTTATTAAATACAGAATGAAATTTTATTGTAGTTGTTCAATTTTGTATTCAATAAGTTCAATCATATTAAAATTTGTTAAAATCAGTGATGAGTTGAAATTTAAAATCTTAGTAAACACAATATTAATTATTTTTTTGATTTATTACATTTTTTTAATTCACTCATTAGACTAAATATCTTTAATAAATATTAATTGAAAATACATAAACTAAATTAGTCGTTTTAAATTCAGAAGATTTTTTTTTAAAAGCTAAAATTCAGAGGATTAAAATAGGTTAAAATACCATTTTGGTCCCTCGACTTTCAAATGTCCAATTTTAGTCCCTCAACTTTGTTGTTTGTCCAATTTTGGTCCCTCAGTCCAATTTTGGTCCCTCAACTTTGCTACTTGTCCAATTTTGGTCTCTCAACTTTCAAATGTTTTCAAATTTGATCCTTATACTATAAAAAAAAGTTCAAAAATTATCCTTTGGTCAAATAAATTTTTTATCACTCCTAAATTATTTTCTCTCTCTTTCATCTTTCATAATTTCTCTCTCTATAAATTTCACCTCTCTTCTCCTCTTTTCTTTTCTTTTTTTCTTCTTTATTTTCTTTATTTTTCTTTTTTGTTCCATGGTACACTATGAATTTTAGAAAACAAAAAGTGACAAATCAAAGTAGAAAAATTATCTCATGTTAAATAATTTGATGAGATGGATTGAGGAGAGAATAAGAGAAAAAAAAGAAGAGAAGAGGATTAGAGAGGTGAATTTAAGAGAGATAAAACTTTTAGAAGAAGAAACGATGAAAGATGGAAGAGAGAGAAAATAATTTAGGAGTGAGAAAAAAATTTATTTGACGAAAGGACCATTTTTTAACTTTTTTTTATAGTCTAGGGACTAAATTTGGACATTTGAAAGTTGAGAGACCAAAATTGGACAAATAGCAAAGTCAAGGGACCAAAATTGAACAAACTACAAAGTCAAGGGACTAAAAATGAACATTTAAAAGTCTAGGGACCAAAATGAAATAAACTCCAAAATTGAGGGACAAAAATGATATTTTAACCATTAAAATATAATGAGTTGTAAAAGATAGAGACAAAATTGTATTTTAACTTTATATGTATGTCTTTATTATTTTTTTTGTCTTTGCCTTTATGCATAGAGGACATGATTACGTTTTGGAATTAAATTAAAATTAAAGTATTGTAAATGAAGAATCCGTCTCATTAGATAAGCATGAAGGAATATGTAACGTGTCCTTTTTTTCTAATAATTTTTATATTTAAATTTATTCGTTGCTTAAGCAAATATAGTTTTTGGTCCGGCAAACCCAGATTTTTGGCCAATTTTATATTTTGTCAAAATGCATATGGTTTAATGAGCATCTGTATTAACTTTTTTTTTTCTTTTTTTAAGTACAGAATTAACTATTTTAAAGTTGTAGATACAATTTCTTTTATCCTACATTTTTGTCCAAAAAAAAAAAAACAAAAAAGTTTATGGGTTACAAAAATATCATTCAACCACATCAAGATTTATATTTAAAAGTTAGTAAAAGACAAACTTTGATCGTTAAATTAATATTTTTCTTCTTTTTTTTTTCTCTCTCTAAATCTCAATCTTATCTTCATTATTTTAGATTTGTGACATAAATCCGATTAACCTGTTGAACATAGTTGTAGTTATTAAATAGTTAGGAATTTAAATTTCCATCTATATATATTATCAATTAATTAAAAAAATGAATTTAATTATTTGAATGGTTTAAACGATCATATTTAGTGTATAGTCTTTTTTTTTTCATTGAAATTGATGTATAGTTCATTTTTAATTACCGAGGGTCAGTGATGCAGTTGATTATCTTGTCTGGTGTTAATCCATTTCAACTCCACCGCCACGCGTCACGAGTTCAAGCTCGAAAATCGGTATTTGGTTAGTTGTGCTCTCTATGTAGGATTTGTTGGTCCCCCTTCTCCCACTATGTACTAAAAAAAAAGTTCATTTTTAATTGAAGAACAATTATTTAATTATTATTTGACTAATGTGCACGGTTTTGTTTCTTTTTTTAATGCGTGAAATGGTTAGTGGGTGAGAGCAAATAATATATATATATATATATATATATATATATATATATATATATATATATATATATATATATATATATATATATATATTTTTGTTAATTGAAGCAACAACGCAATCGATATACATATGTTCATGTGATTAAAATCTGATATTTGATTTTTCATGATCAATTGTTTTTTTATTTTTCTTTTTTTAAGTAGTTAGAAGAAGGGAGACCACAAAATCCTATCTATTGGACACACTTGGTATTAAATTGAATTTCCACAAAAAAAAAAAAAATGAAACTGTTATGTTACTTTCAATAAATTAATAATTTATATTACCATACATTTAATTTAATGAATGTAAAAAATATTTTTATTGTCAATAAAATCATCCATCTAATGATATGATGTATTACTAAACAAAGAAGAGATTATAAGTCCAAATTACTTCTAAAATTAACAGAATCGATGCTAGCCAAAATCTTTTCTTTTTTTTTCTTTTTTTTTTTTTGTCATTCAAAAGTAATTAGAAAGATGATTTTGAATACATTATTTCTATGTTGAGCTACATTTTTTTTCCAATTATATAAGAGTTGAGATAAAAGCATTTAAATTTATATTCTCATTATCATAAATGTAGATTTATTTATTTATTTTGAGTACATATTAGGGAAGAATGGACAAATACTGATTCTCGATTCCAAATTTATGAATCTGATGTTGAACTAGTTTACAAACAAACAATAAATTTATTGCGACACTGATCCATTCGGTAGATTTATATTCTTGCTAAATAATATATCTCTAGAATTTAAAGGACGTGAGAAGTTGAAATCCCTTCCTTTAATATATAATATAATAAACAAGTGATTACAAGTTTAATCTCTTTCCTTACAAATTGTTAGGATTAAAAAATGATTTAACGCAAACAATATTCCTATTTTAATATAACAAAACCCAAACTTTGTTTGAATATTGGGAATTGCCAATTATGACTAAAATATCTTCTGACTGCAGATTTAAGTTCATAAAAATTTGATTCAACTTTAAAGTTTCGATTTTACTAACTCAACCCTCAAAAAGACTAAAAATTGGTTTATGTCATTAAATGTTGTTTATAAGAGTTTAATTTTTCGTTAAAATTTTATAAAATGAAAGAAAGGAAAAAAAATAAATTGTCCACTTAGCTACAAATTAAGTGTATAACTTTGTTAGCTGGTATTATAAATTTTGTTTGACTGATCCTACAAATTAACATTTGTGTTCGGGGTTTGTTCATGCAAACTACGACCATCGTGGTGTATTGACGGACAATTCTGAATGGCTAGAAACGACATTGTTGCTTAGGGAAACTCCAATTGTGTCGAGGCTGCAAGCGCTGTTTGTAGATCGACATGCGATTAACTAATTGAATCGACACCGAATGTGTATTGGACGTCAAGGGTCCGAGCAAAATAACATTGCATATGAGGTGTTTTTGCATACTTTAGGGATGCTTGTTGTCAAGTGAGAAGATAAAAATGACATTGTTACTCAAGGTGACTCCATTACCTAAAAAATTGTGTTGTTTTGAGCCAATGATCACTCAGGCTGACAAAGAGAAACCTTATTTATAGAGAGGAATAGAAACTGGAGGGAGGAAATGACTTCAAAATATTTTTTTGAAAAATACTTTATTAGTCATTGAATTTTTTATAAAGTTTCTACGATGGAACTTTTTTTTATGTCGAGATCAAAATAACCATTTCATAGAACAATTTAGGTGATGTCTTGACATCACCTAAATATTAAAATCCATCTACGCAGTTCGATGAGAAACACACTTTAATTTTCTTTAATTTTACATTTCTATTTTTTTAAGTTTGAAAAAAACTAAGATTTAGTTCTTATTGAACTACATAGGATGAGTTTCAATATTTAAATAATGTCTATCCCATTAACTAAATTACTCTCAATTTAAAATTAATCTAATCATCATTTTAACAAGTTTTTCATATTCTAATCTTTTGAATCAACTTATTGCTATGAATGTAATTTCATTATTTTTTTTTTCTTTTATGATTGAAAAATGCATTAGATACATTAGCCAATGTAATAATTGTATCTCAAACTTAAAAACTTTAAAATCCAAACTTTCCACAACTCTGTCACCTCTGGGGACTAATGTATTTCATTATTTAAGCACTGTGACGACGAAAGGGATGGAGAATATAGTGTGTGACGTGGACAGATTAAAGTGAATTGTATTAAATTCTATATAAAGTCAAAGATAGGAAAAATCAAGTTTTAAAACAATGATGTGTTTTGACTGTTGACTTTGTATACACCAACCACAGATAAAAAATCAGAATGGAAAGTGTGAATCAAACAGCCTTTTGATTTTCTTAGTTCATCTCTGCCCGTGATTTATTTTATTTCTTTTTTTTTTCCAGTTAATTTTAAAATAGTACCAAAAAACAAAAAACAAAAAACAATTGTCCAAATTTCTTTTACCTATGCTACACAATGATTGTCCTACTAACTAAAGGAATAGACTTCCACCGCCTATGGAGGTCGTTTAGTTGTTAATTATTCTTACAAATAAAATTTATGTAAATTAATAAAAGTAATTATGTCATAAAATTTTAATTGCATAAATTAGTGTAAAGAATATAATAAATTACGCGGGCATGCATCTACCACATTTCTAAATATCAAAACTATAAAAACAAATATACTTATCTTAATATTCTCAGGTACCTCTAAATATATAACTACAAAATAATTCTGAATTGCCAGAAAATTTAGTTATCTAAATTGCCAGAAAGTAGAGTATTTTTATTTGAGATATTTACTCCTTTCATATAAATGGAACATTGAATAACCGTAGACTTAGGGTAATTAGTTTGTTTGTTTTTTTAAGAGGAATTTTTGTATAAAAGAATTGCAACTCTTCTCACTTTTCCGTAGACTTAGAGTAATTAGTAATTATCGATCGAATTTCCTATTTATGGAAATTCAAAGAAATGCATGCTAGCCACTAATCATCTGATAAATTTCTCATGTTTGTTCTCCCATTTCTGGTGTTTGTAAATATTGATATATCTTTGTATTAATTTGTTTTTGGATGACAAAACAATGATATCTTTGTAGCTTAGTTAAAATGTTTACATTATGGCATCTGATTACTACATTGCATTTTACCACTTCGTGTATTTAATTATCCAACACTGACTTGCATTTTCCTTCGACCATTTCTTTGCAGGTCCTGTTGAGTCAACAGGCGTCGACGGTTGAGAGGTTCAACGGGCGTCGCCAGAGATCGGAGGGGAAACGAGAGAGATGAACGTTAGGGGTACGGTTGGGAATAATGCCAGTGGATGGCTGCAACAAGTCTTTCACGGAGCGTAAAACAGAAGAATTGGCGGGGAAAAAATTATATGGATTACAACAAACCATAGCATTCAAATTGTATAAACTATGGCCAATGCCTACAAATCAAGATACTATAACTTGAGTTTGCTGAAATCAATTTTCTTAACTGGATATGAGTAAGCCTCGTAATTTATCTGCTGTCCCAAGGTACTTATTTTTGTCAAAGTAGTTATTAGATCAACCTGAAGGTAAATAAACTGACTGTGAGAATACATACATACATACATTATTGGTTTAAAAAATGTGAAGATGTAATTAGACTCGAAGCAATGATACGTATCCGACACGCCAATTTACGAACAAAACATGCTTTTCATTTCCTTTTTGTATGCAAAACTGTTTTTCATTTTTTTTTTCAATCTCTTGTTTGTATAGGAAACTTCGTATAGAGTATTTTTTTTTAAACAAGGTAATCACACCCGTCCTTAGGTTAGGCTTCGGAGACACCGAAGGAATGTCATAGGTGAGCTTCGAACCCAGAACCTTGAGGAGAGCATACCCTCAAAGTCCAAGTCTCCAACTACTGTGCATATAGATATAGAGTATTGGATGAAGTATTATTTAAATTTATATATAATATTAAAAAAAATAGTCAAGAATGTATCCCAACGAGTCTGCCCTAATTTTTGAGAAATTAACGTATCGTTGTGTTCTATCATATCCATACCGTGTTGTGTCCTATCATATCCATATCCCGTGTTGCGTGTGTACGTATTCGTGTAAAGAGAGTAGAAAACTGGACATTCTCAGACTTTTGGAGGTTAGTTTCATCGTTTTCATGCTGACTGAAAAGAAATAAATAAACAAGTGCTGACCTCATAATCAGTTTGAGATACTGTTTCGCGGCTACGCTGATACTTTTGAACCCATGGAAAAACGTCAGGATCTGAGGCTAAAAGTTCCTCAGTTGCCGCTTGATCAGGACCCAGAAATGCAGACAGAACGGCTAGCTGGTCAAAGTCCAAGTAAAGTTTTAGCATTCAATCACTAAGGGTGCGTTTGGAACACCAGATTGATTATTATAGACGGAAGGTTATGATAAACTATGAGTTATGATAAACGGTGGATAATTATAAATGGTATTTTAGGAACAAGTTATTATAACAGAGATTATGATAAACGGTGTTTGATGAGCTGGTTATGTAACAAAAAGTAACATATGTAAGGTATAGATAAACGGGCACGTAGGTTTAGATAAATGGGCACGCAGGTTTAAGTAACCACCATTTATAATAAACGGTGGGGCAAACATCTGTTGGGTTATTATAACCAACTCGGCTATTTACATAAACGGGGGCCCAAATACACCCTAATAAAATAAGCAAACAAATGGGGAACTAATAATAAGGATCAATCATTGTGGCATAAACATAGTACTTCAGACAATATTGATCAAATTTAGATGATTTTTTCTGAATTGTTTATTTCCCTGGCAGGATCAAGTGGTGAACTAAAACATATTAAAAAATATCTATGTCCAACTTTCTCTCCTCTTTCACTACAAGAAGAAAACTAACATTCTCACACTACAGCAAGAAGGAAACTAAAACTCATAGTTATAGCAGTCTTTGCCTTATACTGTCTTACCAGAATCACAAATTCTTAAAATTATGAACTCAGAATTTTGGGTAAAATTCCAACTAATGCAAAGATGAATATCCTTTCCTATCCATAAACAACTACTGCCAACTCTATGTAAATATTTTTTTTGATTTACATATTTTCTTGTCATTATACTGACTTGTAGCAATCAAAACTTAGGCCTATGATAAGCCATACAACTGCAGATATTGACTTAACACAAAAATAGTGATAACCTGAATTCATATAACATATTATTAAATTTCATTTTATCCCAATTAAGTTTTTTGCTACACATAATCTGCAGGAAATATATGGATGGATTACTACTTCTAAGGAAGCAAAATACTTCGTTTCCTATGAAAAAAACAGCAAAATATTTCAGATTGAACTTTAAATCAGGGAACATGCCTGTCGGGGACCAAATCCAAGAGCAGAGAACTTTTCTTTCATTTCCTGAATGCTGGCTTTTCCCCATATGGGAACCCTTCCCTCAGGATCAGGAGCGTCAGTATCTGATCTTCCGAATTGTCTCTCGAACAGGCCCCACTGTAGGCACAAGGAAACACTATTATGCCCCCAAATAATAAAAATTTGGCAAATGTACATGCTTCTTTTCAACGAGAAATTCATCAAGCACTACTCTAAAGCCTTTAGCTGCTTATGCACAGACTACAATTCTCATAACTAAGTGTCTTTTTCTCTTCCACATGGATAAAGGCTAAGAAATGCCCAACTAATTAGAATAAACAAAATAGAGGATCCTAGATCAACCCAACCAAATTTCTGATGGAAAAGATCAGCACGCTCACAAAATATTTACTTAGAAAGCACACAAATAGGATAAAATTAAAATTACTTCAACAGTGTCCTGAATATTGTAACTGATACAGGTAATAATGTAACTAACTCGATTGAACAAGAGTTCGTAACTTAGTTGGTTAGTTAGTTAGATTAACTTGTTTTACTTGTTAAAAACTGCCCTCTGTTTATTAGTAGAGGCTATCGAATTTGAACGATCTTAGGGAAGGAGTAGGAAGCTCATTGTACTTGATATTGGGACCGAGTTAATGAGAATCAAATAGTGAATTGGTTCCTATCAGAAAGGTATAAATTAATGAAGAATTCTAGCCTTCTAGGTATCCACAGCAATCTTAATTGCAATTAAGTAACCTAACTTATGGCGATGGCTCAAACATACCCTTCAATTGAGTTGGTACAGTCTTCTGTTGGTAATAAACAGATGCAAGAAACTATTTTTCAAAATGATTTCATTAACTTCGGCACCCAGGAAGATTCTTTAAGCCTATTCACCCTAATACACCTTAACTCAGATGATTGCATGGCTTTGGTTACCTAAGAGCTACTCAGCAGATTTGAGAAGAAATGTGGACTTAGAGAATCAGACAGAAGACGTCAAACCTCAAGTTGAACTGCCAAGAGATCTTCACTCTAATATGCATTCACCCACTTTGTGTGTGATCGGATGGGGATGTGAGAGTGAGACACATTGACACTTTTGTAGGCTCAAGCATGTACTAGTTGAGTGTCTTTGTTATGAACATTCAGATGACCATGCAACATGAATATACAATGAAACTAACCTGTCCGTTGGAACCATACGCAGAATACAACAAGTTTCCCTTCTCTTCATTCCCACCGCATTTTCTGATGGCGGAAGCTAGAAAAGTGGATTTAATGGCACTTTGTGCTGCAATGAGAAAATGAACGCGATCTCGTTATTTCTTATATTCAGAAAAGGCAGTAGTATTGATAGAATACACGAATACAAATTCAGACCATAAACAACATCCTTCTCCAACTCATCCCCACTAAAAACAAGAGATGCTATCATTTTAAGGGGCTTTGGCACTGACAGTAACATCTTAGCTAGTAACAGCATGATTCTAATTTGCTAAAAAAGATAAATAAAAAGAGAAAAGTGTATCAGAATGCAATTGTCCAATACATAGAAGTAGTTCAAAGATGGAAATTGTGAAGGTTTAACACCTGCCAATTGGATAAGATCTGCGTAGGAGATGGGTCCACCCTTGGAGTACGAATCTATCTCTTTCTTTGCTTCCTCTAATAAACTAAGAGCAGCAGAAAGCTTCTCATTTTCAGGTCTAGAAATCTCTGAACTTCATGGGAGAAAACATGGAAAAGAAGTTAAAAGATCTAATATTGAAGAAAGTGTTAATTGAGTATGTAGTTAAATAGAGCTATAATATTTAATGCTTAACAGTACCTACCATATGATGGTCGATGGATGAAAAAACAATTGGAACTAAAAGATGTACAAGGATAATAATCCAAAACTAATCATAGAATACCATACTTGAAATTGTTTGATAATCATCATTGAATGCCTCAGACATGCTCAAGTATTTTGTGAAAAGAATGTGAATCTCAATGATATATTTCTCAGAAATGAGGAAATGGCATCTAAAATTTAGTACCTGAGGCGAATGGATCCATTAGGTCCTCCAGTTTTAGTAGCCTACAAACTTGAACAAATTATATTATCATCTTACTTCCAATCTGTCAAGTTCGTTGATGCAGTAAAATCAAGCCCAGATATGTAAATTCAAAGAGGGGAAGATTTTTTGCCTGACCTTGTCATAAGTTACAGCATCATTTAGTGCTAATGAAAGAAGGGAGGGAACGATGTCTGGATTTTTCTGAAGTAAACAGAGAAACAGTAGATCCTTCAATGTGCAAGCTAAAGCAACTATAGCAGTTAAAACCAAAATGTGTCGATAATATATTGAGAAGCTTAAATGTACCCTAACTTTTCTTTTCTGATTTTTTTTTACTTCAACACCATAACCTTTTGATCAATGATATATATCTAGTTATGCTCAAGTTAGCAATGTACCTTAACATACTCGAGCTTTTTTTTTTTTTGATAGTTCAAAGAAGAAGAAGAAGAGGGATTTGGTAGAGGAAGAAGTGAAATAAGGAGGAAATGGGGTCATTTCACTGATAATAAAATGAAAGAGTTACAAAAGAGGAGAGAAAACATAGAGGTTCAGAGAGTAAGAAGAAGCAGAGACATTCCCTCACATACAATAAGACAATAAAAATCAGGTTGGATCGTTGCCAACAACCGATCATGAAGAACCGGATCGGGTCAGATGTCAATCTGGTTCGGTCTATGTTGAGATATGTCTTGTATATCCTATGCTTACTTAGTCGGAGGTATCGCTACCCAGTCAACGAGCGGGGACCTTGTCTGTACTAGGGTTTAATAAGAGTGCACTGTACAAACTTGAATCAAACCCTAGTCCTAATGATTGACATTCTGTATTTTTTACCTCTCCTTAATAAAACGTTCCTCTTCTTTGCCCATGGAGTAGCTATTGACATTCTGTATTTTTTACCTCTCCTTAATAAAACGTTCCCCTTCTTTGTCCATGGAGTAGCTAACACACTGTTAATGAACCACATAAATTTATGTGCATTTTCTCTTTATGCTTTCTTATATTTTGGATTGATTGTTGATTTCCGTTTTCATAATAGTCTAGATGGCCCAAACTGATCAATGCCTAACCCACTCAAGCTTCTAGTCTAGGGGTGATTTCGGTTCGGTTTTGTCGGTTTTGTACCAAACCGACAACCGAACCAATATCTTCGGTTTTCAAAAAATGGATCCGATCCAATGTCCAATAAAGTATAGAACCATTGGTTCGGCTTTTCAATGTCCAAAAATGGATCCGATCCGATCCAATGTCCAATTTTTTTTAATATATCAAAAATAATATTTCTCATATAAAAACAACATTCTCTTAAACAACTATTTTTTTAAAGGTTAGAAGTATTTTTAACTTGTTTAAAATTATTTAAGGATATTTTTTACTTGAAATAGAGGTGAATTAAAGAAATATTAATGGAAAGAAGATTACTCTATATGAATTATTGACTATATATATATATCGGTTTGGATCGGTTTTTTAAAATGAAAACCGGAACCGATCCAATATTTTCGATTTTTTCAAATTACAAACCGATATGTTCAATTTTGAGGTAAAAAACCGATCCGATCCATTGGTTCGGTTCGGTTCGATTCGGTTTTCGGTTTTTTGTTGCACCCCTAAAATGATGCATAAGGTCTTAAAGTTTAAACCCTTGTAATACTATTCTTAGTTAACTCACATTGAATAATCTCAGTTACAATGTCCAAACCTTAACATAAAATGATTTGTTAAGAAAGATGAAATGTACCCTGATCTATCAAATCGAGTCTAGTAATGGTTTCATGGATTAATACCTTAATAGCTGTATATAGGGTCCCCTTGATATTTGCTGCAATCAATAACGTAAAAGCCAAATAAGTAAAACAGGCATTCATTCGTAAACATGTAATCTCACAACCACCAAATCCAATAGATTATAAAAACAGTAGAGAAGCAAATCATCAACAATAAAACTTACATAAAAATTCAGATCGCTGTCTACGCTGAATTAAATCAGCAGCATAAGCCGGTTCCACGATTCGGTGCGAGCCCACCATTAAAAAACCCTAAGAAGAGGTCGGAACTGGCAGAAACTCATCATCACTTCATTTTTCTAACTCGTATGATTCTAAAACAAGTGATTAATCGTTCACTCCGCTCTCATACTAAGAAGCACGGACACGACACGAACACGGATATGTAGACACCCATAACAATCTCTAAATATTTTAGTTTTTATCTCATTTTCCTTCCTTCCACTATATTTTCTCTCTTTCTTTCCTTTTTCCATTTTAGTCCATCTATCTTCGATAGACATCATTGTTGACGGCCCTCCACCAACACTTTCCGTTGTCATGTCATCCATCACGGGAAACAAATAAGTCTTAATTGAGGTGTTCATGAATGGTGTATCCATGAAGTGTCCAAAATTGTAAATAACAATAATAAAAAAGGATACAGAATTTTGAGTGTTGGACGCGTGTCCGTCGAATGTCGGAAAGTGTCGGTGTCGAACACGAGTACAACACGGATACTTTGTCAAAATAGAAGTGTCTATGCTTCCTAGGAGTCTCACATTGGTCAAAATAATTCACTCCCCAAATACAGAAAAAAGGGGGGGAAACGGGTCTCACCAGGGCGAGGGTTCCTCCGCCGAAACCTCGAAGAACATCTCTTCTGCAAAACCGATCCGGGTGGTCGGAAATGGCATCGGGTTTGATGAGAGCGCAGCGAACGGTGACCTGAAAATTGAGGGGTTAGGAGAGGAATGCGGAGGGGATTGGGGGGGAAGGGGAAGGGGGAAGGGGGAAGGGCTTACGGAGGGGAAGGGATGTGCAGAAGGAGGGGTTTGGAGAGGAAGGAAGGGAGGAAGGGAAGAGAGGAAGGAGAGCGACGCCATTGTTGAGCGGTTTGTGTGTAATGGGAAGCAGAGATTTGTGGAGAGTGGGGGTTTTATTTGTGATATCTCATATCCTCATCTGGACTACTTGGATGCATCCACCTGTCCTCCACCTCATTTGCCTTTGGACCCACCACCCTATCCAATAAACACACCAATTCATTCCCCACTTTTTATTTGTCTTTTATTTTATTCTATTCACAAACCTACTGGGCTATCAAATTTAAAAACTAATTATAAATAAGGTGAACTTTAAAAAAAATTAGTAAATATAAGTATGATTGAAAGATAATAAATATTGGTATTTTTTTTTTATAGTATTATTAATACCTAATATTAATAATATTAAATGTAATACATAATATTAATATTAAAGGTATAGATAATTATGGATATAAATACTTTAAAATTTATTTATTTGTGAAATTATTTTTAAGAAGAGTTTATTGCTTTTCAAAAATTAACAAACAAAACAGTGATGACAAATGATTTGCGTGAGAGATAACAAATTAAATTTACTCTTAATTTCACGTTTAGATCTTTTTTTTCTTATAAAAGATTTATTTATAAGAGAACAAATAAACTTCCAATAATGACTTTTAAATATTTTAATGCATGTTACATTTTTTTTATGTAATCAACAATATTTTAAACAAACAAACAAAAAATAAAAAATGGTTCTCAATTAGGTTTATTTTTAATTGTTTTTAAGAAACAGAAACAATTATCAAACACATTCCTATTTATTAAGAATAAAAAATAAGAAACACGAAGCAATATCTTACCATACATAATTTCTCATTTTCTCATCTAATTTGAGAAACTTTTCTTTCATTTTTTAGAGCAAGAAATAGAAATGGTTACCATACAAGATTGTTTCTCCATTAATGGAAACAGAAATGAAAAACAAGAATGCTACCAAACAAACCTTTAGAAGAGCACACAAGCCCTTAATGTCTCCCCTGTCCCTAGGTATCTTGTTTGAATTATAAGTTTAATAATTTAAGTCCCGTTTTTATAACTATTTGGTTTTTTCTTTTTAAATTTAAATTTATTTTTATTCAAATTTTCTACAATATGCTCCGTTTTTAATATAATGTATCCATCCAAAACCAAATTTCAAAAACAGAAATAAATTTTTGGAAACTACTTTTTTTCCAAATTTTTATTTGATTTTTACAAATATGGGTAAGATATAGATATCCAAGTAAGAAAAACATATGATAAGTTAATTGTAATAGGCTTAAATTTTAAAGGGAATTTATCTTCCATAGCATATTTTTTGCTCTTCATTACAATTGTAGCACATTTTTAAAAATAATTTCATTCATAGCACATTTCGCCCAAAATTTATATTCTAACATTATTAGATTTCTATCAATATAACTGATAGACTTTAGATTTCTATTAGTTCAACTGATAGACTTTAGACTTTTATCACTTCAACGGATAGACTTAAACTTGTATCGGTTTAACTTTCAAGTTCAACTAATAGACTTCTATCAGTTCAACTAATAGATTTTAGACTTCTATCAGTTCAACTAATAGACTTCGATCGATTTTGAGTGATTGAACAATGCAAATTGATAGATTTCAATCATTTTTATGCTACAAATGAATAAGTTTGGAAATTGTGTTATACATGAATTTTTTTTTTAATATACATGCAAAATCCCCAATTTTAAAAACCAAAAACTAAAAAGAAATTATCGAGACCTTAATTTGTAGATTAATGTGCCATAAAATGTTTAACAAATATTTCAATTTCAATTTTGTGTTTAATATTGTCGAAAAGCTATGAGACCCAAAAAAATAGGGGTTCAATACCATATCGAACACTTTGTTACGTATTTTATTATTTAATAAGATTGGGGAAAATTCAGCTACTTGGAGTTCAACACATATATCCTATTTCTGTCGTGATAAACAATCAGGCAAAGGATTAACTTGAGACGTTTGTGAATTTGATTCTTCTCTCTTACATAAACAATCAGGCAAAGGATTAACATAGAAAGATTCTTCTGAACGGAACCTAAGCATTCCTCTTGTTCCTGAAACCGGCCCTTTTCTCTTCCTCGCTGATCCTTGCCTGCAAAATTCCATTCAACAATATTGGTTGGATTCAAATTCAGTTTCTTAAAAAGCCAAGCTTTGGAAAAGAAAAAATAGTTTTTCAAATTTTGTTAAGAGTTAAAATCATTTTTGTTTATGTACTTTTAAGTTTGTTTCATTTTGATTCACATTTTAGTATTTAATTGTAGTCATCTTGAAGTTAATTTAAATGGAACATATTTTTTAAAAAAATTATAGAATAAAAGTTAATAAAAAAGTATATTAAATTAACCAGAAATATATCCTAAGAATCAATTTTAAGATTTTGTTTTTTTTAAAAATGTGCATAGATACTTATCCATAAAATACATGTACATATATTAAAATTGGACATTGAAAGATGACAAACCGAAATTGAAGAATAACTTTAAAGTATAGGACCAAAATGATATTTTAAGTTTATTTATTTTTCATGTAAAAAAAATCATTTAATTTTTAATTTTTGATATTTTGAAAATTAAATCTATTATCACACTTATAACATATCAATTTCTTTGTTTTGTTATAGTACTATTTCAAAAATCAAATCATATATGGAAATTTAATAGTCTTAAAAATTTTGTTCTTGTTTTTTAAGCTAGGAACTCCTGTTGCTGGTAGTGAGACATAAATTGTGATAAAAAAATTGAGAAAAAACAAGCTTTTCTTTCAAATCTAAAGTCTTAACATTTTGTTTTTCTCTTTGAAATTTGGCTAAAAACTCAAAAGATGAAAAATATCCTCTTGTACTTATTCAATTTTATAAAGAATTGTCACAGAAATGTACCTTCTCTTGTGCAATTCAATAATTCGGTTGGCTAAATGATCCCCTTCTTTCATGGTTCCTTGTTCAAGTTTGTCGAACAGACGAACGAGGGCTTTCCTGTTTGGTAAAGTTTTCAAGTTAAAAATGGTTTAGCAAATATTGTAGAGGTTATGGCTAATTGCGCACAAATAAATTCGAAATTATATGTGCCGTTACCTGTCTGGTGATATTGTCCTCCTATGTCCAAGGAAACGACGGTGACCTTCAACTGCCCTAGCCATGTTTCCAGTGTACGAGGATACAAATACGTTGCTTTCAACAGATACAAAGTAATCCAGAGCAGCCATTTGCGATGCATGATGGACAAAGGGTTCAAGCTCCTTAGATGACGCCAATAATTCCTGAAAAAGTGATGTCATCATAGAACGTGAGACAAAAATACACAAACTTACGTGGTTCACTCATTTACGTGACTCACTAACATTGTCTTACGTACATTCAAAAACAGAGAAGAAAAATTATTTTGTTTTGAAAATCGTGAAGAATAAAAAATGTTATTCGAGTAAAAGGGATAATAGTTTTAAGAGAGACCCCAGTTAGTTCTAATATTTTATCAAAACAGATGAGAGCAAGTAAAGTTGAATGACTATATATATTTGATAACGATGTAGGCGGGATGACTATATAATTGATAGCAATATCATTCCACAATCTACGTTCGAATACCAAAATAAGCACAATCTAGCAAACAATGCAATGCTCAACCGATTAAAAAGTCACGGGTTCAAATCCTTCAAAAAAAAAAAGGCACAATTGGCAGTTTCATTAATTGCGTTCGAGCAAATTTAAACAAAAGTCTGATGAGGGTTCCTAGCTTAAGGAGTGAGTTTCAAATAGTTAACATTTGGAAAAGAGTAAGAAAGTCTTCAGCCCATCAAAAAACATGTGTTCAATATGTTTATGGTGTTTGGTTAGATGATTAGCAGTAACTTCATAACTTTTAAATTTATTGTAAAAGAACACTCACTTTTTTCATGAGACATTCCCAATTCATCCAAAATAACCTTCATTTAAAAGAATACAAAAAAGGAAAAGTATCAAACAATATGTAGTATAATCCCTTACCTTCCTCATTAACAAGGGATATCGGAGTTGAAGATCAGACATGTGAGATTCACCTCCATATATATCACCCGCAGCAATGTATATAGGAGTATTTGATGGGTATCCGAGGGCGTTTAGAAAAATTCCAACCTCTTTTGGAGTAAGGGGGCAATAACCCCTGGATCTTTGTTCCTTGGGATCGATACTTTTTACTTTCCAGTAAGATGTGTTTTCCCTGAAAGTTAAATTTGTAGGAAAATGTTAGCCATCAAATAATCAGAAATCATATTGAGTGGCTGCTAGGCCATTTATACCTAATCTTCCTTAGCTCGTCAGCTTCGACAGTAGACAAATCATGTGTGCATCCACTGAAGGAGAGCATGTCCTTCTCATACCGTAAATGTAAAGCAATGTAAGGACCATAAGCCCTCATACGACCCACCAAAAGCTGAGAAAATGAGATCCATTAATTTACAAGAAATGTTTCCCAAGAGAAAAAAAATTCAGGCCTGGTTAGTCAACCTTTCCCATTGCTTCGATTTGGGGTGCAAACCGCAAGGCTTCATAACAAGCACGGCAACGCAACTTTTGTATGTCTGCAGGGAGGTTGTTATTTGCCAAGCGAGCATCTGATTTTGCAGCTCGAATAACCTGAGCAATAAAAGGAACATTAGCTATTGTAATTGTCAAGGAAAGTGGACTAGGAAGCGTTAAACTACCTGATGATCTTCCCACATGCTAGATATTACATCCCGGTAGTAATCTATGCCAGACCAGCTTCTAAAATGCTTAACTGCTCTTGTAACAGAAGCCAACTCCTTGGGAAGCTTCTTAATAACTTTTACATCATTCGAAAGAGCATCGATAAAATGATCTTGATAAAAAATATCTGAGAATTTGCTGCATATCAAACAAGCTGAATTGTAAGACTTTAGATAATCAACAAAAGATGTACTAGAGATAAAAGAAATCTACCTAGAGTCTTTCCAAAATGAATGTTTGTCAAGTTCTGGAATTACAAGGGTTGCATTAATTACTCGGGCTATAGCTACCATGTCACATATCTGCAATTAAAGGATGAGAAATAGCTTATTGTAATGTTACTTAACAAAGCTTAGGATAGATGGAGTGAAGACAGAAACTACATCTACTGCTAAGAGTGCCACTGTGAAATAGCTTATTGTAATCTAGTTCATCCATGAATTGGTGAATACACACAAATATCTCTCAAGGAGAAAACTGTAGAACTAATATGCCCTCTTTATGATCTAATATGCTCATTTGTATTTAGAATATATAGGAGACTAATATTCCCTATTCATCTCCTCCCAAAAGATGGGGAGCTTCTACAAATCACCAGAACTCTCAAATATATTATTATTCTTCGCGTCTTTAAGAAATTAATTGAATGTTAAACAGTCTTCCTAAAGCATGAATAATTTTACTCATGATGTTTCAACCACCAAACATGTTCATTTTATATCTCAAGCATTCAATCTACATTTTCTCCAAAAAAGAATCAAATGTACTACAACATAACATCACATACTTATCCATAATAAAAGAAGCATATTCTGTATGAACTAAAAAATCTTCTTCATGCAGAAAAATACGGGCAATTCATGTAAGGAGAATGAGGAAGAAGGTGCAAAAGAGTGATTACAAACCCCAGCACGCATTTGATTGAGCCCACCATTCGTATGAACCAGAAGGTAACCTCTCGATTTTCCAGGTGCTGAAAAATTCCCAAAAAATTATATAAAAAAAAAATCACAATAATTACAAGCATACAATGAGTAGGTGCACAGTAGTATTTCAATTATAGACGAAAAACAAATCACGACTCAGAACAGTCTTACATGAGTAATTAAGACTCGGTTCAGTGCAGGGAAAGAAATCACGATTTGAAGGAGGATCCCAAAGATCGTTCAAAACTGAGATCTGGCTGCCACAAACCAACTATCAAGTCTAACGAAGCAAAAGCGCGAATATCTATAACTACTACACATTAGTGAAGAATGAAGCAATCGCTTAGTCCTCTTTTTGGTGAAGAATAGCAAGAAAATCAAACAAAACAAAGCTCCAATAGTTAATCAAAGAAGGACTGTATAGTTTTTACCTTACGAAAAAGACGAGGAGCTTTCGACCAACGGAGCGGCGCAAGCTCCTGCGTCAAGCTTTGCTCTGGAACCGATCTCTGAAACTTCAATCCACGATGCTACAGAAAAAGAAATTCAAAGAAAGTCTAAAAGAATCTCAATCCGAGCAACATTTCAACTACACAGTTCGCGAAGAAAGAGTAGGAAACAAGAAAAAGCAAATCGAGCACAAATGCATAAAGCTGATTCCGATTTGCGAAGAGTAATGATCAATCGCGCATAAACAGAGAACAGTGACAAGAAGATGAAATCAACAGAAAGAAAGAGATCGCGAGAGAAACGAACATCGAAAATCGAAAACGCTACAAATTGAATAAACAGAATAAGAAAGAACATGCGAGAAATGACCACCGTTGCAAGCCTGTGAGAGGTAGAGAAGATGGAAAGGTTTCTTGATGAAGGAAAGATCTGGACGGGAATGGATAAGACGGCAACCAAGGCCATTGAGAACATTGTGAATGCTAGAAGCTTCCTCGTGACCGGCGAGGCTCTTCGCCGGCGCCGCTGCATCTCTCGATCTCCCTGAGAACTGAAGCGGCGATGGAGAAGACGAATCTCTCTGAAGCTCTGTGACTGAAACAATGGCGGCCAAGTATTTTACGGTGACGAAAGCTCCGATGAATTTTTTGTTCTATTTCTTCGCTCTTTTGCAGCTCTGTTTTTGGGCGGGGTTTCTCACTATTCTTCTCCTTGCCATTTGCACCGAACTTATTTATACCAATTTTTTTAAAACAAATATATACAAACAGAATTAAAATTAACTTAATTTAATTCAACCAGTGGGTCCCACTTCTAGGGTGTACACTGATTCCATTCAATTTTTTCAATTTATTTTTTTTCTTGAAAAATTTTCTATTTAATTTTTTAGTTCAACTTCTTCGTGTAATATTATTTATTGGTTTGACTATAAAGGGTGTTTTTTAAAAATTGATTTTTTGGGTACTATTTAGAGTTTCTTATATTTCTGATTCTTAAATTATGAATTATCTAGGACCAAATAATTTTTAAAAATATTTAAAAACAGCCATTCTATTGGATTTTCTCGATCGTTCTCTAGAATGATTTTTTTAATATATATTTATATATTTATATTGTGTCTTTTATTTAAAACTTCAAATTTTCTACTTGTAAATATTTTAAAATGCAATAATTAAAAGGAATATTTGAAAGTTGTAAATTAAAATATAACGAACCTCACACTAAACCTATACTTTAACCTATTTTTCAAACTAATTGATTTTAGAGCGGAAATATTGTGTCATGAAACGCAAAATAAATGGGAGTATCACAAGCTAAACCAAGTTTCTTTTTCTTAAGGTGTGTTTGGAGTACCAATTATGATAGATGAAAGGTTATGATAAACAGTAGGTTATTATAAATGGTATTTGAGGGAAAAATTATTATAACATGAATTATAACGGTGTTTGAGGGGTTGATTATGTACAAAAAGTAATATATGTAAGGTTTAAATAAACGGACACGTAAGTTTAGATAAACGGACATGCAAGTTTTTAAAAATGATGGAAAAAATGTCGTTCGTTATTATAACCAACTCGGCCGTTTACATAAACCGGGCCCAAACACACCCTAAACAATTAAGAAATAATTTCAATTTGTTTTGTTTTTTTATATTAAACGAAAATTGTTTTGGATGAATTGTCTTCTTAGACTAATTCAAAAGTAGAAAAATTCTTAAGCAGTTATATTCATAATAATTAATACATTTTAATATTTGTATTATAAACACTCATCAATAATATTTTTAAAAATATTCATCAATAAAAATTACGCTAATATAAATACTCATCAAAGTCAATATTATAAAAAAAATATATATGTGTCAATAATAATATTTGTCAATTTTAAAAAAATGATTGCATTTGTCATTTTTTTCAAATATCGTATTTATAATTATTTTTAGATTTGATTAATTTGGTAAGTTTCTCATTTATAAAATATAATAATATTTTTTTATAAATTATTTTATTTCTATTTTGTAAATTTTGACTAAAAATTCAAATTTCACTTCAAATATAAATATAACAGTAAAAAAATTGATAAAAAAAATTGCAATTTTAAAAATTCAAATACTTATCTAAATTTCTTAGCTCGTTAATAATTTAACATAATATCAAAATAAAATGTTTTGTCTATACTTTTAAAACATCATTTAAGATTTTAACTTATTATTATAATAGTTTTTTTTAGAATTATTATTATAATAGTTAAGAGATTACAACTAAATGATTTATATTTTAATCGGTACAATCATTACTTGCACATCAAATATTTGTTTATATTAAATTCTCCTTACGTTTTTCTTCTTTTTTAACTTAAAATTGGATCTAAGCTTTATATTTATGTGTGTTGAGATAAAAAAAAATGCTTAGAAAAACAAAGATGTGGATACATCGATTTTAAGTGTAAAGCCCAAAGCTTGGATCCCAATGCAGCACATCGGTCACGTGCAGGTTAAGTGGGTGCGTTTATTTATACGCCAAGCACAATGCTGGCATTTAACCACGCACGTGCCGTATTTATGAACTCAAATTCTCATACAATCACTTTTTTTTTGCTGTCGGTTATCATCTTTTTTATATAAAGAATATATTCTTTCCAATTAAATGAAAAATGTTGTCTTTGAAAGCAATTGTTAAAATATAGATTCTATTTAAAATGATTTCTTTTTTGACAATATTTAAAATGATTTTTTAGTTCAACTGTGAGGTTAAAGCTTTGACTAGTTTTGCTCACTAACATATCGGTCGAATTATATTATTTTTAACTATTTTAAATCATTACACATATTTGAAATCATAATTTTTGTATGTGTTAAAATAAATATTTATGTTTTGGTTGAATTATTATTGTTTTTCAAACCAAGTTTGACTCATCGATTATACTAATCAATATGTTAAATCTAAATTTAAATTATGGTTTTACATTACATGCACTTCTATTTCACTTAACATAAGGTTGAAAATAATCATTTTTTCTTATCATGATAAATTGCATCCAAATATAATTTATTATAACTCATGTTATGATAATATGTATTTTGAATATTTTTTATTATAATTATTAATAATGTATACTTTAATACATTCGATTATTAAATAGAATGTGTTATAATAGCATAATCCATACTCCAAATAAGGTCGAAGGAAAGTGTGCAATTATCGAACACTTTTCAAGTCTCGAAAATAGCATTCTGTCTCCATTTTATATGTATTTTTATTTTAAAAAAGTAAGGAAAAAGAAGCTAGATCTCAACTTTTTTCTAAAAGAATAAAAAGAAAAAAATTTGAAAATACATACATTTTTTTAAGAATAATTTTATGCTTAACTTGTTTGTGTGTTGTTAGAAACAAAAAACCTTACGTGAAGATTTTGTCAAAATGAATTCCTTAAGAAAAATCCTATTGGAGTTAATTTAACTCCTTGTTTGTCTGGAGGACTTAAATTAACTCCACCAAAATAATGAGTTAACTCTTCGTTTTTTTTAAAAAAAAAAGTTTATTTAACTTTTGTTTTTCAACACTTTTATTGTTAAACATATTTTGTAATTTAAATTAATAGTATTTTCATAATGAATTTTATTTTTTCTTTATCTTTTTTATTTATTCTTTGATCTACTTAATATTTGTTTTCAACATATTAATTAATAATTATTTTCGTTTACCTAATAAAATGTATGTTTTTTTGGAATTTAAAATCAACCATATTTTTATAATTAATTTCATATTTTAAAAATATATTTTGTAATTTAAAATCAGTTGTAGTTTCACAATCAATTGGGTTTTGAGGGTATACTCCCCTCAAAATCGTAGGTTTGAGACTCAGGTGTGACATTAATTCTTTGATGTCTCCCGGTGCCTGGCCTAGGGATGGGCGTAGTTACCCTTGTTTAAAAAAAAATGCTAGGAGCCGAATCAAAAAGGATGAAGAGGAGTCGAACCGAAATGTCCCATGGATGACATGTCGTCCCTCGAAATTCCCATTTACACCGCAAAACCATTCCCAATCAAAATACATTCCGTCGTCGTCGTTGTCGCCGCCGCCGTATGTAAAACTCTTATAACCAAATTCAGGATTTGAATCTTCTTCGCATTAAATCGATTCTTCTCTTTCATCCTCCTCGTTGAATTGAAGATCCTGATCCTCGTCGACGCCGGATACCGGCATCGCCGGCGTCGGAATGAGATTTAGAATAAGGCAGCCATTTTCGCGGTGCGATTCCAGGGCCTAATGATCTCTCGCTCTCTCCAGTTTCAAAATCAATCGTCCATCCATGGAATTTCTCGCTAAAATCCACCACGGCCGAGTTTTATGCCATAGAAATGGAATCAGCGGTGGAAACTGCTTCTCCGCCGCAAATCGCCGATTTTATTTTTTTCAATTACAGAGATAATCAAAATCAGCGCGAATCGCGATTTCTTCCTCGTTCGTGGTCAAGTAAACTCCGCTCTCAGTCCCGATCAAATCGTCTATGAACAAATTGCAAGATCTGATGGAATTAAAAAAAGAAGAGGAACGAGTCAACAGGTTTGACCTGCCTCGAACTCTGTGAATGACTTGATCTTTCATTTCTTTTGGTTGTTGACCTTTAAGATCTTGCTGTTCTTCAGGAGAAATTAGGGTTTTGATTTCGGGAGACATCGAAAGACTAATGTCCACGACCTTTGTTTATTTCATATTTAGATTAAAAAGAAAAAAAAGAAACCAACATCAAACCCAGATATATTATTTATCTTCTTACACAACTCTTAGATTAATTAACTAATTATAAACATCAATCCCTGTGGAGAATGATAATTTAATACATATCATTTCGACTACATATACTTAGGTAGAATGTGGTTCGAAGCATAAGAAGCTAGGAGTAGTGCCTTATTCTGAGAATTACCATGTGAATAATTTACCCCTATTCTCATTTTTTGGACTGTTGATCCCGATGGACGATAAATACCTCTATTTTTTATTTATCGGACATTCTGGTCCATGCAAAATAATAAAGATGATGACAGACTTGCTGGTCCATGCAAAAATGATAAAGATGATGATGGACTTATTGGTCTATGCGATATTGATTACTTGGGTTTGGTGATCCTTGTAATATATTTGGTAGATTTGTTTATCCCCTACTTTTATATTGTTGCTTTTGAGGACTTGCTGGTCCCAAAAGATGATTGTAAGGACCCGTAATTTTAAACTACGCACCCTACCATACTCTGAATCAAATTCAGTTACAAACGCGAAACTTTATATTTTCAAATAAAAATCAACTAACTGCTCATGCTAAATTTATTTTGAATATTAAATAAATAATGAAGCCTTTTGGCCAAGGTGTTTCTAGAACAAATTAAATGAATAATTATTTAAAAAAAATAAAGAAGATATGCATTCATGCCCATTGACTAACAAAACATTTATCATAAATAAGAGGAGTTTTGATTTAACATGCGAACAAAGAAACCAATGAGTTTGCAATTATCCTATCAATGAACTTAAACATACACAACAAGCTCCACCTATGATCTCTCCACCATCTTTCAACTGACCATCTCAGTGGTGTCCCTGATTACCTAGTGGAAAACCACAGTGAGGGTGAGTGATTTGGGATGACTCTAAAAAATAGTCAGAATTCAAGATGATTTTGGATTATTGTTTGTAGTTATCAATTAAGATTTTATGCGAACGAGGTTAAAATAAAGAGGAAAAGGTGTAATATGGTAATGCTTACCCTTAAAATGAATGAATTACCTCACTTAACACGTATTTAGCAAGGCATACGTTGACAAACTATTTAGCAGGAACTGACGCTTGTGACGCAATGTAGAGTTGAGATTCAAGACGCGCGAACACGAAAAATTATGCTCGGGAATTGCAAACGAACTTCAAGAGAAATAAGGAATGAATCAATTGGAAGCAAGAATCAATTACAAGGCGGATTGTCGAAATCAAGAGATTATTTCCTTAGATAAATAAAAACACAATTGGCAAGTTTATACAAGAAAAGATGTCGCGTTGATTAATTTGCGAGAGTTGATGAAGGAACCTATAAAATTCAATCTCTGTAATAGGTTAAAGAGAGAGAAGTTGGGAAACGTAACCGAGATTTTATTGTTTTGTTATTTCATTCAGTAATACTATTTTCAGCATGTTTTTTATGTTGTTCACTTCTTTTTGGTATGATGAATTGAATTTCTTGAGGCAATGCTAGGAAAAAGTGGAGTAGTTAATAGCATGTGTTAGCAAGGAATAGGAGGGGTGTGATTGATGTATATTATTTAGGAGCTTAAATCTTAACAGTAAGTGTCGACCGACCATCCACACACACTAATAGGTTGTAAATCGAAAGAGGAAATAACCTAAGTCTATTTGCATGTTCAGTAGGTTAGAATTAAGTCTTTAATTCTTTGAATAGAGTTTAGGAATAAATGTGTAAGTGCTGCATACGTAAAGCCGGTTCAACATTACGTCAAGTTGCAACGGAAGTCGGACTTGATGCGAACGGAAACAGAAGCAGAAGTTTGTGAGACGTAGTATGTCAGTCATCCCTTACCGCACATTTCTTCACAAACACAATGTTATTGCTTTCCATGAGTATCTTAGCTTAGCCTTATCTCTCTCAAACTATTTTATTATTGTTTATCTTTTTGTATTATTATTCAAACCCCAAATATCGCCACATCTATGTGCTTATTTATTGTTCAATTCTAAACATTTTCCTTGACCGCGGTATACTTGCATAAGTGTGTAACAATAAAAATTTATGAAATCTGGTTCTGATTAACATAGATCCATAAGTGAAGATGGAACCATAATAAAAATTTGAGTGAATAAATTTTAAAAATTATAAAAAAAAAATCAAATAGTTATCAATTCAGACCTAACAATTAATATTAACATAAAAGTAAATCATAGTTGTATTATTCTTTTACAATTAAGTGATGAGAATATTTTAAATGAAATTTTAAATTTTTCATTAAAAAAAAGAGATTTTTTTAAAAAGTAAAAGATGTTTTTTTACCCTTTTTTAAAAGTTGAAAATATTTTTCAAACAAAACCTTTAACTTGCTTCCATCAAAATTTAAAGACAATAATATTTCTCAAATATTTTATAAAATCAAAGATATTTTAAAACTTTTTAAAAAAGTTTATAAATAGAATATTTTTGGGAATTTGGACTGTATAACAACTTTTTTTACCACAATTTACAATTATAGCAACTTTTTAAAAACAATTCGTTTATAGCAAATTCTGCCTATTTGTTTTTTAAAATCTCTATTTACCCTTTTTTATCGAAGACTTTGATAGAATCTATCATTCTCTAGTGATGGAAGTCTATCAATTTTATCGGTAATTGATTTTATCAGCATTTATTGATAGAATCTAATGGAAGTCTATCAATTTACTTTATTTATTAGTAATTTATTCTATCAACCTCTAATGGTAGAATTTATCAATATGAAAATCAATCAATTTACATTTTTTGTTATATGTGTAAATATTTTTATTATTGTGCTATTCATGAAATATTTTAGTCATTTTGTAATATACATGCAAAAGCCCGAGTATTTTTATAATTTAGCCTTTATTCTAAATATAACTCCAATTTCTATAGTTTTTTTAATCACTATTTTTCCTTTTAAATTGAGAAAACTAATACTTTGAGTAAAAACTACTCTAGAAAAGAAAGAGCTCCACCGTGTCATTGGTAAACCACGTGGCAGAAATTCTTGCTGTAGGCGTGGAACTGAACAAAATCAGTGGGCCCGCACTCTTTTGTCCTTTTCTAACACTCGCACGTGTCCAACAGAACAAGAACAGTCCCACGCGCGTTTGCGGGGCCCTCGAGTTTTGCGAAACGACGTGTCGGATGGGAGCTTAACGACGAAGAATCAATAATGATTTTATTGACTTCTTATAATACTTGATTTTATTGGCTAATTTAATAATTTAGTGGTGTAAGTGAGCGTAGTCGATACGGAGCAACATTTTGTAGAGTAATTTTTACTCAATCAATTAGGTTTGTGTTTGAAGCTCTAGTGAAGACTGAATTAAGCTCCGTAATAGTAATCTTACATATGTTATTCAATTATAATCATTAATAAATTAATCTAGAATCTATCCTTCTGATTATAATAACCTTTCAATTCTAGTAGGGGTGATTTCGGTTCGGTTTTTGTCGGTTTTGTACCAAACCGACAACCGAACCAATATCTTCGGTTTTCAAAAAATGGATCCGATCCAATGTCCAATAAAGTATAGAACCATTGGTTCGGTTTTTCAATGTCCAAAAATGGATCCGATCCGATCCAATGTCCAATTTTTTTTAATATATCAAAAATAATATTTCTCATATAAAAACAATATTCTCGTAAACAACTATTTTTTTAAAAGTTAGAAGTATTTTTAACTTATTTAAAATTATTTAAGGATATTTTTTACTTGAAATAGGAGTGAATTAAAGAAATATTAATGGAAAGAAGATTACTCTATATGAATTATTGACTATATATATATATATCGGTTTGGATCGGTTTTTTAAAATGAAAACCGGAACCGATCCAATATTTTCGGTTTTTTCAAATTACAAACCGATATGTCCAATTTTGAGGTAAAAAACCGATCCGATCCATTGGTTCGGTTCGGTTTTTCGGTTTTTCGGTTTTTTGTTGCACCCCTAAATTCTAGTATGATAATTTCTGTTATAATAAAATTATTTGTTACGATAATGATATAACATCTTTCATAATGACATGTACTTTAAATGCATCTTATAATAATTCTATTCTAAATGCACATTACTATAACATTTTCTATTAATATAAGTCTTTTTTTATAATAATAATAACAACGTAATTGTTGTCTCAAATGCTACAACATTTTAATCTATATATCAAATTGAGTTTTAAATATAGACAAGTGATAATTTACTATTTATGATTTAAATAGGATATTAAAATTTCATAATAGATGTCAACCTATGTATTTGATATTAATATAAAAAAAGATGAATTGATAGAATAAAAATCTTTTTTTTTAGAATATTGATATGATAAAAATCTAACATTAAATTAAAGTAACAATTCAACAACCTAAAAATGTTACCGAACAAATGACGCAATGATTTCATTATTTGGTTGTAAACCAGTTCAACCCCAACGTCACAGGTTCGATTCCAAGAATCAATGCTGGTCCCCCTCCCTCCATATGTATTTTTTTTTTTTTAAACATAAAAATGTATTTAATGGTCAATTCCACATTTACCGGACTGAAAATTAAGAAAATAGCAATAATAAATATAAAATCACCAAAATATCGCTAATATAAATATTACATCATAAGTAAATTATCTCAATCACTTTAAAAAATAACCTGACCATATTTTTATGATTTTCATAAATATCTATTGATATTGAAGATTTCCTATACATTAATGTTTGTTAAATTACAATCAATAAATCAATGAAGTACAATTTTTTGAAACAAGTTTGAAGTTTATTATAACAAATGTTCAATCATTAACAATCAATGCATCTTAAAAATACAAAGTTTCTTTCCCAAATAAGATGTTGAAAATGGTGCAAATAAGATCAATTGATGGTTAAAAAATGATAATGAAATGATAGTGCAAACTTTAATTTGCTACAATTTATTATATTATCTAATAGAGATGGAGTTGTGTGCTGGGGTGGAATGGGTTAAATTTCAATTAAAAAAAGTAAGAAGGGATGGCTAATGTGTTGAAGAAAGATTGGCAATTAATTCCACAAACCATAGTGCTTCCTCCTTTATCATAGAAAAAATATATTCTGTACTTTCTTCCCCCTAATTATTAATATTTGGGTGTGGTTGAAATTAAGGGCCCTGGATTTAGTTGATGAATTAAATGGCTATTCAAATAAAATTTAACATGTTCCATCTCCCTCCATTTCTTTAACAATAATTTTTTTTGTTGAACCATTGTAGGTTGAGGTGAGAATCTCAACATTAAAAAAAATATAATAATCATAATAATTATAGAAGATATAATCAAAACAATTCAATTATTTTGTAGAGATGAACCTCAATGAATAAAAGTAAAGGTTAAAAGAGATTGAATTATATTAACTCAACTGATTATTGATCCACCAATTATAATAATTGATAGATTGATTTAAATTCAAGTTGTAATTTTTTATAACACGTGCTTTCACTTGAGATTAATTATTTCTTCTTCTTTATTATAATAACAATTATTTAATAATATGCACTTCAAATAACATTTACGATTATTCATATTATAACAACTTGCATCTCAAATACGATTTATGATAGACCAACCATTGTTCCCAAAACACATCCTAGAGATGTTGAAATATTATCTTACGAGTTAAATCAATAATCAATTACAAATTTGGCACTTATAAATTAAAAAGAGTTAAATTAAAGCTAAACTTTAGTCTATTTTCAAGAATTATTTTGAATGATTAGAAATTGAATAAGTAGTTATATGAAAAATTATTTTTGAGCGATTAAAATTTGTGATTGTAATAATAACTCATTTAAATATAAATTTTTATAGAGGAGTTGCTAGAAATTTCTCATTTAAATGTTTTTTTTTTTAAATAGAAAAGTTATCATCAATAACTCATTTGAATCTAAATTTTGTAGAATAGCAACATAAATAAGTGTTTTTGAAATGAAGAATTATTTTGACCAATTAAAAATGAGTAATAATTTTGAGTAGTTGTCATAATTCATTTGGACTTGATTTTATGAGAAGTTACAAATGTTCAATCCTAACTTATCCACAAAATCAAAAAATCAAACATCCCATCAAAAATTAAAACTAGTCTCAATGAATTAATTTGATCAAACCAAAGAAATAGTCACCATCTTTTGAAATTATTGACAAATTAAATAGATTAAATTTTATTATTCATATGTCAATAAAGATGGTGCTAGTTAAGTGACTAATAGGACAAAAACACATAATTTACACAAATAATTAACTTTGTATACTTAATTTGCATGCAATAACTAACATAAACAAATTTTTAAGTTTTATTAAGTCAAAGTGAATCGATTCTAATTTGTAAAAATACAAGAACTAAATTACAAATTACAAATTACAATAAACTACAGAATCTAAATTCTAAATTTATAAGAGAATTTATAATCAACCTAGATCAATTTGATTAAAGGAGGTATCCCTACCGATTGAATTGGTGATGTACATAATGCATAGTTTATGATGTACAGTTTCAGAACAGGCGCAAAAAATGACTAGAGAGAGATTTAATTAGATTCAAAGCAAAATCACCCTTTCATTAGGATTCACATCTAATCTAATCAAAACAAAATTGCCAAATCCACATTGAAGCTTGGTTTGTTTTTTGGATCAAGAAATTGTGTCATCTACACAAGTAAGCCAAAACTAGGGTAGTTTTGTTTCATTTCGGCTAAAACAACCGATTGCAATTCGAAGAATCAGAAAGCCGAAATTGTTTTCGAGTTTTAACTAAACCATACCAAATATATTTGAGCTCAATTAAATGGAATTTATATTAAAATTCAAATTTGATATTAATATCAATTGACGTGGTTGTAAGTATTAAAGCTTGCGAATCATTTGGTCAATTGAAGGGCATGAGTTCAAATCCTCCACCATCAATCGATAAAAAACTCAAAAGACAACAAAAAACACTACCTCGACTTCTGAACCATAAACCCTGATTGTTAAAATTTAGTTAGAAGTTTAAATGTTTTCATGCGAGGAAACAAAAAAAAATTTAAAAATTAAAACCAAAATAGTTATCAAATCCAACCTTAGATCTCCTAATAAAATCAACCTTTCAATTTCAACCATAGCTCAAAAATGCAATTACTATATGAACTACCAGACTCGGATGAGCATAATGGAGTGATCAGAAGGCACGAGGAAACAAAATGATACTTCGAAACAAGCTAAATTCGTCATTCCCAACCTTAAAACACAAGCTAAATTCTAATATTTTAAACATTTTCGCACCAAACAAAATTGATGGCTAGTGCCCAGTATAAGTAAAAGAGTAAAGGAATTAATTTGAGATGATCAAAAGTAGATAAATAGTAGACATTGAGAGATTGGGACTAATTTCTTGTACCTCTATTTCTTCTTGATGTGACTTGAACCCATCCATCTTCAACATCAGCTGTGACCTCTGGATTGGGTTGATTTACAGGCCTGGGTTGTTGTATGGCATCCACCATCATATCATTTCCCATGTCCTCTCTTCCATTTTCAACATCATCATCACCATCTTCTTCTTCATCATCACTCTCATCCTTAAAATTCATCAATGTCAAGATTGGAAGATGCTTTACATAACAAGAAAATGTTTGTTTTTGGCCATGAGTTATGGCAATGTAGACCAAATAGTAACAAACAGAAATGCAAAGCAGTACTCTCAAAATTACATTATTGGATCCCCAGTTCCTTTTCGACATATATTCTTAATTTAAAGTGGAAGTGTGGAACTATGAAAGAACAGACTGTTTAGAACAGAAATTCGCGTTACCTGACGAACATGACGATGAGCAACCCGTGGAAGAGGAGTTTGCCTTAACCTTTCGATGGAGCTGAAGTTACCATCCACACATTCCTCATGCATGAAAATAATGTTTTCAGCTACCTGCATCATTAGAAAAGAAAAACAAGCAACAAAATATCAATCAATTAGACTGAATAAGTCAACTCTTGAAGGAGAGGAGATAGTAACGCACTTCACTTCTCAAAGGTGATTTTAGTTTCAAGATAACTTTTTTTTTAAAAATCCGTGACTGTCCACCGACTAGTTTGCACGCACTTCAACTATTGTCACGGGACATATCTATAACATTTAGATGTCAAAGAAATCTGTAGAAAATTAATTCCTAGATAGGTGCTACCATGGATTGAACGCTTCACCTCTCGACTCCCCCAAGACTCTCTTGTCCCCGAGGTCACTCCATCGTTCATAACAAAAATCCATTAATATGAGTAATTGCTCAATTCTGTTTCTATCCGGTACACAATGTGACTATCTATTAGAAATTATGAACTTCTTAAGTGCTTATCCAGTTACCACTCACCGAAAATTGAAAAACACTACAAAGAAAGAATTTCAATTCTACGTAGATGTAAAAAGCTATTAGATTTGAAAATTAATGAGCTCCATGGACCATGAGTGATAAGGTTTTAAGGAATTTATACAATCACCACCATCTTCCAGGCATCTATCTTCTAAAGTCACAGCCATATGCCCATATCAATAAACAGCTAAAAGTTCAATAGTATCTCAAACTATTCAAACAAAATCCATCATGAATCGAGACTAAGGGGTGGAAGCGAAATTTTCTCTCACAGAACTCCATTTTCACGAGTCAGATTGAGAACCATCTAAAGAAACATCCATCTTTTTGGATAAGATTAAAGAGACATCCATCATGATCAGGCATCGACTACAGTTGGTCATTACTCATTAATAAACAACTAAATTCAGCATACAATAAATTCCTTTGACTAAGAGAATCAATTTCAAATAAAAAGTTCATGCAAATAATTGTATCAAATCGGTCCTAAATAACAGCATGGTATTTCATCATGTGGAGCAAAAAAACCCTAGTTATGAAAAATATGGCTTTTTCCTCAAAGACTAACGAGGATTGAGAGGGGTATGAAACAGACCTCCTCAATGCTACCATCATCAACCCGAGTATTCAACGAAAGCATAGCTCTATCCAGAATCATTTCTAAATCATCAATATATAGTTGCTCTGCAAAATCAAAATTGTAACTTTCTCAGATCAAGATAACAATATTCAGCATTCTAGCGTAAAATTATAAATGCTCACATGGTACCAAGTTCCATTATGAATCAACTATCATCTCAAAAAGTTCAAAACAATTCAAAGTGTCTTAATTTCTTAATGATTATTTTTTATAAGAAACGATAGAACTTTAATTGATGAATGAAAAGATACAAATCCAATAGAAAATTAGAACAATAATATGACAAGAGTAGAAATTACAAAAAAATCTTCCAATGGGATAAAAGAGTAGATAGACTATAATCCTTAAATTGTTGATACTTATGCACCCATGTCATTGCAAGAAAAACTATAGATTCCATGATAGTTTCCTTTCTGTTGTCTTCAGTTGAGAAGATTTGACCATTTCTCATTTTCCAAATGCACCACCAGAAAGCAGCCAGTATGGCTTCTTCCCCTCCTTAAATGGGTGCCCAAAATATGTGGATTGGATTAATAGCTTGATGTTTCCAGGTCTAGAAATCTTCCAATTAATTCCAAAAGAAGAGCATTCCACACCTCATTAGCAATAGAACAAGTGTTGAATAGAAAACCTTGTGTTTCCGATTCTACAAGTGCTTAATGAATTTCTTATGTATGCGAATATATTTTCTTTTGATATCAGAAGAAGAAGTGGGCGTTTATTCAAGATTGTAAAGAAAAATTGAATGCTTTTTTTAAAAAATAATATTCATGCGAGATAAGCTTGGGCAGCAGCTAAGAGCCTAACAGTGCTTCATTAACAGAGCCGTTCTTCTGAGATTTTTAAACCACTGATCTCGCCATTCAATGAATTCCTTTTTAAATAAAATGCGAATGAAAAAATAGTTACAACAAAGAAATATTTCAAGTGCTTGCAAAATTGAACAATACTAGACCCGAGAAACTCACCAAACAACATAATACTTGCTGAGGAACAATACAGGAGGATAAGTACCAAGATTTTTTTTTTGAAACAAGGGTAACCATGCACGTCCCTAAGCCAGGCACCGGGAGACATCGAAGGAGTAATGTCACAGTTAAGTCTTGAACTTGAGACCTTGAAAGGAGCATACTTTCAAAGCCCAAGTGTTCAACCACTCTGCCACCCCTTAGGGACGGATAAGTACCAAGATTATCCAAGTGTAAGGAAGAAAAATTACCTTTGTTCTGAGTAAACCAAGTAAAGATATCAGAGCACAACAGTTCAACTTTACGACGAGAATCGCGACCACCCCATTCATTCTCCACAGCCAACTGAAGAGCTGACCAACGAGACAAAACCAACCCGATACCTTCCCGGAACAATGGGAAAGCATCAGCTGGGAGAAACCGGTTTCCGCCACCATCCATCGCTCCGCCTCCAACCGTAAAACCCTAAAATCCCAATCATCAAACCGCAACAAGAGCAATCTCATCACAATGCAATCATATGAAACTATGAAAACTAAATTTTCTTCAAAAAACCGGCAAGTTCACACAGACGATGAGATAATTTGATAAGAGTAAGATTGGAACGAAAGAAGGAAAGATTTTTTGCATAATTGGTGACTTCGAAGCGTGAGTGAGACGGAGAGACAGATCAAATCTGAAACGAACATTCAATCGGAAAAGCGAAACCTAAAAACGAACATATAATTAGAAAGAAACGAACCTTGAAGAAGAAGAAGATTCTGAGAACTGCGAATGAAATTGAAGGGGCCGAACGATCGAAAGCTGCGCTTGCAGGAGATTGTTTGTCGAACCCTAACCAGTTTATTTGAGACAGAGATAAAAATAAAATAAAATAAAATTTTAAGGTTAAATTATAAAGAAAAGCCCTAAATTATGACAAATACATGGTGAGTTTTGCGAAAAATATACCATTGAGTACTGCATATAAAAAGTGGAAACGCTAGGAAATTACTTAATTTAGTGAAAAATAAAGTTCGAGACTTTTTTGTATTAAACTTTATATTCATAACTAAAAAGAATCACGAGGACAGATGGAATATTTTCATCTAAAGTATCCTTGAACTTATTTTCCCATTTAATTATTTTACAAAAAAAAAAATCAAAGTGGACTAAAAAAACTTAAAAAAATGAAAATCACGAAACAAAGTTGTTGATCATGATGTACAGTGGATTTACAAACATAGCGCATGTTGATAAATTATAAGGACTACATATGCGGTACATACTTTCGAAAAACATAAACACTCTTAGAGGTGATAGGGGGGCATATGTATATATTCAGGGGGCAAGCGAACAATGTATTATAATAAATCAATTCATATTTATATACACATTCAAAGTAAGATTAACATGTATAAAACAACGAGAACGAATAAACAAATGCCAACATGAGCAGTTGCTCAGTAGTACTAGTATATACCCATTGATCAAAAGTCATAGTTCTTTGAGTCTCCTACCTCCAATTGTTGTAATCTTAAAACAGCATTTCTCTTGACAATAATTATACTGACCAACGAGAGTATTGATTTAATTATGTTTGACTAACATTTTTAGAATTAGTTAAGTTGTTTTAGATTAAAAATAAATTTTGTGAAATAAAAGCAAAGGTACAATTGTAAACTAGCGAACACTTTGACACATTTACTCTTGAAGGTTTAGATCTTCGGATTATGAAAGATGTTCTTGGAGCTCTTTTAGAATAGGCTTACTCAAGAAAAGAAAAAAAATTGGTTCGAGCTATGTTTAACTCCTTAACGTATTGTCTTTCGTTTAAGAAAAAAGCTAGAAAATAGAAGTTTCACTCTGAATAACATTTTATCTAAAAAAAGAAAGAAAGAAAATCTCTGTATAACGGTTTCATGAGATTTTATTACAAAACAAAAGGTAAATTCAATTAAAAACAAAAATGTTGTTTCATTTTGTCCTGAGCTTTTAAGATCATTCAATTTTATATCCTTTTTTTTTACAAGAGCAGTAATTCAACATCTAAATGTAGGTTTATAATTAAAAGGTAATGAATTTCATTCTTCTATTTATATTAAGTAAAAGAAAAAGGAGTTAAAAAAAAACATTTATTAGCAAATATCTATTAAAAATTTTGAAATTTCAAAAAAAGATGTGAACATTCATGCCACGTAGGTTCGATTGTACGCATGTGTGAAAAAGTAGTCCAAAATTTTTATATTCTTAAAATTCAACGACAAAATCCGACATTTTAAAAGTTCAAAACCTAAAATGAGATTTAAACAAAATTATATATACACGTATCACTTTTGAGTATTTATTTAGTTTTTTTTTTCTTTATAGAATTTTAATTTCATTTTTTAATATATATATTTTTTAAAGGTTACAACAATTGGGGTGGTGATTTAAATTCATGGACTTCTTCTTTCTTACTAGGTTAACACCATTTAAAAATTTAAAACTTCAATGAAAGCATATTTGTTTTTTTTTTCATACTTCTCAATTTCATTGTGGTATCTTGCAATAATTAAGAATCTACCAAGATGGTACTATTGTTATCAAATAAATGAGAACCAAATATCTATATGTAGAATCGAATACATGACCGTGATATTAAACTAGATTTCCATTAAATAATCAAATTATCAACCACGGATTTGTTCCATACTAAGATTGTACGTTTAAATCTCTTCAAATATTGTTAAATAAAAGTATTTCAGAGTATACAGTTACCTCAACAAACAATATCCTTACTTATCAACAATTTCTTTTATCACATAACTTAAAGTCAACCATTAAAAAAAAAACTTTATCTCAGAAATATTTAAAAAGTTGAACCTTTAATTATTTTGGTTACTATTGACCTACCTTTTCTTAAAAACAATATGGAATAGATTATATGAAGTTTGGGTAAAAATAAGATTAAATTTTAAAATTAAAAACAAAAAATTAAGTCCCCGTTTAATTATCATTTTTTTTTTGTTTTTCAGGTTCGTTTGATAACTAATTTTGATTTTTGTTTTGAAAATTTTAAAAATATTAAAGAAATTCTAAAAACTAAAAAAAAAAAAAAGCTTTTAAAAACAAGTTTTTGTTTTTGTTTTTACAAAAGTATGAAAAGAACTGGAATAAATAGTAAAAAGACTAAAAAAATCCAAACAAAATGTGAAAATTGAAAACAAAAAACAGTTATCAAACATGTTTTTTGATTTTTCATTTTTGAAAACATAAAACTAAAATGAGATATCAAATATACACGATTTTTATTTTTTAAAACAAAAAACTAAAAACCAAAAATGAAAAACTATAAACAAAAAATGAAAAATGAAATGGTTATCAAACGGAGTTTAAATGATTTTCAAAAGTGTCAATAAAGTTATTTTAGTATGGAGATTGGAGATTGGAGATTGAAATTAAACACAGATCTAATTGGATCTAGTTCGTTACTAATACATAAACTACTTTAAAAATTAAAGAAAAAATCTAAGTAAAAAATGCTTTTTAATTTGGTTCCTATGATTCAAAATTACCTAAATTTATTAGATTGCGTTGGTGGTTGATCTGAGTTCATGAAAATCAGTACTCTCATTTCCACAAAATTAAAAAAGAAAAAGTATCAAAGAAGAATCTATAAGAACCAAAGAAATGTTGGAATGGAAGGTAATTTGTGGTATAATTGGTATAGTTTAATGAGATACATATTTACACAAACAAAATCTTGTAAGAAAGAATGAAAAGAAAATCAGAATCTTAGCGAATCTTTTCAGCCATGCACGTTGGTGTGGAGGACAACAGTTGTGGAGCGCATCAAAGCCTTCTCCATTTCCATCCCCTTATTGCTCGGCCGACTCAAAAACCTCCAACAAAACCCTAACGTACTCTTCTTTTCGCTCTCCGTTCCCCGCCTCGGTCTCGTCCCAAACGCCATCGATCTACTCTTCTTAAAGATCGAAGGCGCCGAAAACACGAAGCTAGCCCTAGCACGAGGCCGGTCGGGCGAAGAACAAGAGGAAGGAGAGGAGTCATAAGAAGAGGAACATGAAGAGGAAGAAGGAGAGTCGGAGAGTTCCCGCGACGAAGCATTCGTGGAGAGGATGCGCGAGAGCTTTTCGGTCAAGCAAAGAGAGCAAACGCCGGGGGATTGGCGGTGCTTCGGATGGCGTTGGCAGCAGCGGTGGCGACGGCGGTCGTCGAGATTAGATTTGAATTTGTGAAGAGTTGCCATTGGAGGTTTTTGAAGGAGAGGAGTTGGAGTTTTGAAATTTAAAGAAGGGGGGTTTTGGTGAAAATGAGAGTGCTAATTTTCATGAGGTTTCCTTGGAATTTCTGAGAAACAGAGGGGTTTGACGTAATAAGTATGACGGTGGACAAATGGAGCTGTTTTATTGGAAGGGAGGTTTTAGGTCCGGGCCCACTTTGATTTTTTATTTTTTTTTCTTCGTTTCCTTTCTGGGTATTGCCGGTATGGAAAATTTGATTGCGAATTCTCAAACCACCGAAAGGCGGCGTGGAAATTCAAACGCCATTCAAAACCACGTCGTTTCCTTGTAATGACATTTTTCTTTTTCTTTTTCTTTTTCTTTTTCCTTAAAAAAAAAAAAAATCATTTGAAATGTGGAATACGAGTTAGAATAGAATCATAGAGAATACATAGAATTTTCTCCCTAATCCTAGACATTAAAAGGTATTTTTCTATTAAATAAAATGATATTTCATCCTAATCTAATTTAACGATCAGAGTAATAACTCATCTTTTTTTTTATAAATGTTACTCATTTTGTAAGTGATTGTAAAGAGAATTTGAAATATTGATTGTGCATGCTTTGTGGCCAAATAAAATTTTGAATTCAAATCTTTAAGTACATTTTGCCCTTGTGTAATCACATAAGTATCCTTTTAGGCGAGTGATAAGTCAATACTCTTGAAGCCCTATAATCAATTTTTAAGAAATAACTGCTGATCTTATGTCTGCACAATTAAAGAATAGATGAATTTTATCTTACAACGTTACGTTTCTAATTACTCACTATAACAATCTTTTAAAATATGAAGTATAATAAATCATCATAATTGGCTTTTTTTTTATCTATAAACATTAAATGACGCTTTCACAAGTAGAAGTTCGTAACTCACTTACGATGCAAATCAGTTTTACATATGATTATTCTAGTGAAGTATTGATAATTTCTAGCTAGTCTTATGCAAATGCTTTGCATAAATACACCCACTCACATATCTCGACATGAATGACCTGGATTGAATTATTTGAAATGCTTGCAAAGTATGTCGTATCAACCGTCACACTAGAACGAGGCACCCAATCTTAGTCCATATATTATAGACTACTTCAGTTATTGACTTGAATAAAGATCCATTCATATGTCCACTTTATATTATTCAGGTCTTCAAAATAATACTCTTAGGTTTTATGCCATTAGTAATTAATGCGTTCAATTTGACTGGGTACAATGAATAATAATTTGAATAAAATAATAATTCTTTATTAATTTACAACGGAGATAATGAATATTCTGAGCATTTGGGGCATAAACCCTAAAAATTTTGGGTTTAGTTAAGCGAAATGTTATTTGGAGTAAATGTTAACTCAAGTTGGTATTCAAAAAAAAAAACCTCAAGTTGGACTTAAAATGTGTCTAGTGTGATTTTCAGAAAAAAAAAAACAAAAAAAATTGTCTAGTGTGCTTATTTATATAATTACCTTAGTTTAATAAACTTAATTTCATTTTTTTTTAGTACATAGTGGGGGAAGGGAGACCAACAAACCCTATATAGAGGGCACAAACTTAATTTCATTATTTGTTATGCATGCCTTGTGTATTTCTTCCTATTATAGGCAAATTTTAGTTTTACTTGACATAATAATTATATGCAAAAAAATAATTTCATTACTAAAATTATGAATCATTTGATTTTATCTCTAGTGACTATCGGTGTTCTCATCGACAAAAGTGGCAATAATAATTATATGCAAAAAAATAATTTCATTACTAAAATTATGAATCATTTGATTTTATCTCTAGTGACTATCGGTGTTCTCATCGACAAAAGTGGCAATAATAATTATATGCAAAAAAATAATTTCATTACTAAAATTATGAATCATTTGATTTTATCTCTAGTGACTATCGGTGTTCTCATCGACAAAAGTGGCAACTAGTTTTAACTAGAGTATATTAATTTCATATTTTTATTAAAAAAAACATATTGGTATAACTTGGAATTGTATGTTTAGGTGGGAAACAGAGACAAAATATCCCTGTGGGCTAAATGGGGTTGGGGATGGGGATGTATACCCCGATCTCCGCTCTCTTTACATTTTTTTTTACAAAAAATGTATTTTTTTTCTCATTTTACTCTTTAGTTTTTAAATAAAAAAAATATTTGTGGGTTAAATTATTTATTCAAATTAAATATTTTTCCTAAAATAAAGATATAGTAAAAAGTTGATTGATATTTTAAAAGAAAATTTAATTATTTAAGATTATTATTGAAAATATATAAAAAAGAAAAAAGAAAAAATATTGAATGGAGAAAAATTCTCCACAGAGAATCTTTGTCCGGATCTCTGAGAATCTTGCTCAATAATATCAAGTGTTATAAAAAAGTATGTGATAATACTTTTTTTTTTTTGAGGAATATGTGATAATACTTATTGATATCAAAGAGTACATTTATTAATATCAAAGAATACATTTATTAATTTTTTACTTAGAATTTATAAGCTTGTTATTTTAAATTCATGTGTAATCATCGAGGGTTAGTGACACAGTTGATTATCTTGTTTGATATTAATTTATTTCAATTTTATGGTCACGAGTTTGAGCCTGAAGTACAACCTAGTAACCATAAGATTATCATTCAAATTCGAATCCTCTCCCAACATTATGGTATAGAAAAAAAGAAAATAAATAATACTTTAAAATCGTGTATATTAATGATATTAACAGTTCTAAAAAAATTGTATGAATTAGAAGAGTTATATTACATTTAACATTAAATTTATAAATCAAACGAATATATGCTAATGAGTTGATTAAATTTCTAAATCTAAATTTTGAAGTTGAATAAAATATTTAATAAAAAAGATAATTAAAGATGATTTTTGAAAATAAAAGAAAGATTGAAATTCTACTAGAGATATGACCTACAATGGATTAGGGAGATTATGTTGAATGGAGTTAAGTTAATTCATCCACCAAATATGGATTAGGGAGATTATGTTTAATGGAGTAATTTAACCCTTCTACCAAACATGTCAACTTTGAGAACAATTGAAATATATATTAATTTGACGATTTTGCATGTATAACAAAAAATGATAAAATATTTCCATCTATAGCGCAAAATCCAAAATAATTTCATTTGGAGCAGAAAATCCAAATTGACTTCTATCACTTGTTGAATTCTATTAGTGATAGAATTCAATCAATGATAGACACATTCTATCACTGCTTAAGTTTTCTATCAGTGATCGAAATCTAAATTCAGTTATATCACTAGGTGAGTGATAGAAATAAATATGCTATAGATGAATTATTTTAAAAAATTATGTTGCAAATATAATACAAGAGGTAGAATGTGTTGCTAATGATATATTCTCTTAAATTATGTATATATATATATACCTACTATTTTTCTTCATTCTCTTTTATTTGATGTATTAAAAAAACTATGAAAAAGATGAAATATTCAAACTTTCCTCTTATTTGATACATATATGTGTTGGCAAGGTAGCCATGTACCATTTCAACTTTAGGTGTAAGCAATCTATTTAGTATTTATGCTCGTTTTTCTCGGCGTGGGTTAAGAAAAAAATACTTTGAAATTCTTAAAGTTGGAATTTATAATTACGTTGAAAAGTAGAACTAGAATAGTCAAAACCCAAGTGGTGGAGAATTTTGGTAAGAAAAATGAATAGTATGCTCATTAATTATTGTTATTTTGTTTTATTTTCCTTTTTTTAAATTCAATTTTATTTTTTGGAACTTATTTAATGTAGTCTTTTTAAAACTTGAGCAAGTCGTAATTGGATTACCGTATCAACTTCTCCACTTCATTTCTTAGAGAAGAATAATAAAAGAAAAAGGAAGATACTTTTCTTCAAAGAACAAAAGAAGGAATAAAGTGAGAATGTATAACACATTTATTTCTCAAATTTTAGGTTTTAAATCTAGTGTGAATTTTGTTTATATATTTTAAGGACGGTTTACTCTACAGTAATCATGATAGCTAAAATCTTACCTGTCTGAAATTATAGATGTCTGTCATCCTTAGATCACTTTTATTTTATAAAAATATTTTTTTACGAATACTGGATAATATTTAAATAATTATGTTTCGTTAGAAGGAATCATACTTAGGATGACGTCAAATTTAACTAATGTTCCAAAAATACCCTTAGAATATTTATATAATTTTACATTAATTTAATATAATTTAAATTTATATAAAATATTTGTTTATATTAAACTAAATGGTTTTTTTTAAAAAAATAGTTTCTTATATCCTAATTTTGTAATGTTTGCTTGTGTGGAAAAATAATGACACAGGTATATAATCAATAAATGTTAAAAAATTAATTATATAATTAATTGTAATTTTTGATAACTTATCGTAAAAAACGATTCACTTTTTATGAGAATCTTGGAAACCCATCTATCAAAAGAACATCTAAATGTTTTCGGATACCTTCAAATAGGAATCCTTGGATGTTCGGGAATGTTAAAATATCAAATAATATTCAAATATTGTTGCGAAAAGAACAAGTAATCAAAATTCTCATACCTGAAAGTGAACGACCCCTTAATTATATGAACCTGGAACTTTGAAGGGAGTATACCCTCAAAGTCCAAGTTTCCAACCACTGCATCATCCCTTGAAGACGTCCAAAGTAAAAATGTTAAACTTTGAAATATAGGAAATTAATAGAATCTAGCTTTAAACCTAAAGATTAAAAAATGTATTTTTCCCCCGGTTTTTTAATGTCAAGATGTTGCATTTATATTCCTCTAGTATTATTTCAAAAGTAAATGAAATGTTCAACTACACAACATATACCTTTTATTATTATTATTTTTGAGTCACAACATAATACCATTTAAATTTAGATTTTCATTGACGGAAATGGTAAAGGGTGTATGTTGTTTGATCCATTTGTGTATAAATAAATAGCAATTTCATTTTGTTGGTTAGTTCAAATCTTCAAATAAAAATATGTGACTAAATTGATTTGTTTTATAACACTCAAAGTAAGTAGGCATATAAATAATTCTGTATGTTCCTCAAATATTTGTATTAAGGTGACATCTTATATAATTTAAATGAAGACGTTAAAAGTCTCATCTCAAATCAAAGAATAAAAATGGAGGGCAATTTGGGTGCAGCCAGGGCTGCACCTCACCTATGAAATTACACACACATTTTAATATTTTTTTATTAAAAAAAAAAGAAGGAGAAAAGTGGAGTGAGATGTGTGGCACCAAAGGTGCCACATATGCTGACTTCATGGGTGGAGTGCAACCTGCACCCAAATTACCCTTATAAAAATAGGGCTGCACCCAAATTGTCCTTTTAAAAATAAAAAGATTGGTATATTTTTTTAAAGCTAAAAATGATGAGTGTCCACGTGTTGCTGACGTGGAAAGAGGAGAGTAAATAACAAGTAAAATATAATCCTCAGACAAAAACGATCTGTCGGTTTTGGAAAAATGGAGTTGCTTCCCTTAAATAAAACGTTTTTTATTTTATTTTATTTATTTTTATTTTGAGTATAAGTTGGGAGAGGAGAATAAAAAATAAAGGTAAGATTCATAACCACTCAAAATAAATTAGCCCCCGTTTCTACCATGTATCAATTTTTACTTTTGATTTTTTGTTTTTTATTTTCGAAATTTAAGTCTATTCTTACTCTAATTTTCTATAATGTATTTCACATTTTTTACAATGTATCGATATTTTTTTAAGAAATTAAGTGAATGCTTACTAATTTTCAAAAACAAAAATAAGTTTTTGGAAGTTTTTTTTTCTTTTCTAAATTGTTGTTTGGTTTCTATAAATATAGATAAGTGTTGCGAACAAACACAATTATAATATGATCAATTATTCTCCTATTGGGTTTCTAATGAAAAACAGCAAGCATAAGTATGGTAAAATATCAAACACATAACACAACGATGTTAACATGGAAAAACCTCCTCAATGCGAAGAGTAAAAAACCACGACAGAAGTCAAACTCCACTATAATCAATAATGGGATACAACAAGTTCTCCCTAGTCACAACTAGAGGTATACAACATATAATAACTCAATATAAACAATTTGACAACAAACGACACTAAATCAAAGAGAAACAATAGAAAGATCTCACAATTTTGTGAAGGCAAATCACCACTAGAATATGAATGTAGAAACCTCCAAATCCGATCTTCACTATTCAAATTGAATACCCTCGTGTTACGAACATGCTGTCAGATTTTCAACTTGATCCGACGGTTGGTTCCTCGAAAACGATGAAACATCGAACCTGAGCGAAACTACTTTTCTATTTCCTTTCTCTCAAACTGTGGCTCACTGTTCTTTCTCTCGATAAAATGCAAAAAGTGAAATTTTAACTTTTTATATTAACAACCCTATTGGGCTTCCACTAATGCATCGAATTGGATTGTCATCATTATCATACCGAGCATGGAGGTCCAAACCTACCCCTAAATGGATGTTTTAGACTTTCGCCTTTTGTTTCTAATGAGTCGTGGTTGTCCTTTTTAGGCTCTCCAAATTTTGATGGGTCAAATTATTATTTTTTTGTATTTTTAATCGCATTCTTTGAGTATCTTAAAATCCAACACTTATATGGTGAATTTTTACTCGTAACTGTTAACAAAAAAACTTATGAGCCAAGTTAAATCTTTATGCAGAGTACAAATTAAAATCAAGCAAATCTTGTAGTACTTAAACCATCCTATTTGCGCCACCTTAAGTTAAGAGTGCCAATGCACCAAATCAGCTAAAGCTTATTAACTCACCAATATCTTCTTTTGTAAGGGGGTGTTTGGGGCAAGGAGAATGGTAATGATTAAGGGGGAAATAGTAATAAGGAGGAGAATAGGGAGGGGAATGATTATGAGGGTAATAGTTATTTGTGTTTGGGGTGAAGGTAATGATTATGTGGAAAATGATTATTTGTGTTTGAGATAAAGGTAATGATTATGAAAAAAATAAAATAATGAATATGATGTGAGTAAAAAATAGTGATGTGATGTATGAAAAGTTATTAGAGAGAATAAAAAGTAGTTATGGAAAGAATGAAAAAAGTGGTTTTTGGAAAACATGATTATGGGTGGAATGATTCCCGGTGGCCTAAACACTGGAAATCATTCCCCTTCCCATTCTCCTTCTTATTCTTGGTGGCCCAAACACCCCCTAAGTCACGGTCATATGAAAACTTTCTAGAGAGAGAATAAAAAGTAGTTATGGAGAGAATGAAAAAAGTGGTTTTTGGAAAACGTGATTATGGGGGGAATGATTCCCGGTGGCCCAAACACGGGGAATCATTCCCCTTCCCATTCTCCTTCTTATTCTTGGTGGCCCAAACACCCCCTAAGTCACGGTCATATGAAAACTTTCTAAAATTCTTTTTTTTCTTAAGAAAAAACTTTCTAAAGATCAAAAAACAAGATTGGGTCCAAAAGTTCTCTTTTTTTTTCTTTTTTTCTTTTTTAATTGCTTTATATGTTGATTTGGACATGCATGGAAAAACAAATATGAATGATTCCCATTTTTCAAAATCCTCCCTTTCTTTCTCTTCCTTTTTTTCCTTTTCCCCTTATTTTGCTCTACAACTCACTCACAACCCTAAAGTTTGTCCCATTCTTTTCACAAGCCTGACCTTGTGTGAGCATTGTCGCCTGTCATTTTCACTCTCTTAAAATAAGTCATTTTAGTAAAAGTTTTTTCATTATAAATGCTTTAATAAAAAGTATACGTTGGTAACTCTCTCGACTTTAGAGTTTGTTTTATTTTGGTCTCATAGACTTTTAAATGACTAAGTTTAGGTCCAATCTTAGTCCCTCGACCTTGCTATTTGTTCAATTTTGGTCCCTTAACATTCAAATATTTTTAAATTTGGTCTTTAGACTATAAAAATAGTTAAAAAATGGTACTTTAGTCAAATTAATTTTTCTCACTTCTAAATTATTTTTTCTCTCTTCCATCTTTCATAATTTATCTCTCTAGCAGATTTACCTCTCTTCCATTCACCTCTTGTCCCTTCTTTACTATTTTTTTTTTCTTCGTTCCATGGTAGACTATGAATTTTGAAAACAAAAAATGACAAATCAAAGTAGAAAAATGATAATTTTTCTAAAATATCTCAGGTTAAACAATTTGATGATATATGGATTACAGAGAGAATAAGAGATGGAAAAAAAGAAGGAAAAATGACTAGAGAGGTGGATTTAAGAGAGATAAAACTTTTAGAAAGAGAAATGATGAAAGATGGAAGAAAGATAAAATAATTTAAGAGTAAGAAAAATTCATTTAAATAAAGAATCATTTTTTTTTTACTTTATTGATGACTTAGGAACTAAATTTGAACATTTGAAAGTCGAAGGACCAAAATTGGACATTTAAAAGTTCAGAGACCAAAATAGAACAAACTCTAAAGTTGAGGGATAAAAATGATATTTTAACAAAAAATATTTATATTACTTTCCTTAAAGTTTTAGGTGTTTTTTTAGTTAAGAATCTTTAGAAATGAGAGAATCAAACTCATGAACATAAATTTTTAGTCATGGCATAAACTCATGAACTAATATTTTTATTAACTTTAATGTTCGAAAATAAACTCTTCCCAAATACTTTTTCACAAAGCATTAAAGTGGTTATATAGGACAAAAATACCTTTAAATCAAGTTAAAATGAATATGCTCAAGTTAAATTTTGTTTAAATTAAATGTAAGTTTTGGTCCATATATTTAAGTGTTGTTTCATTTTGATTTTTATATTTTGAAATGTTTGATTTTAATCTCTTACAGTTGATAAAGCTTAGAATTAGTTTTTATGAAAAATTTATTGTCAATTTTTTATTCATTTATCATTATTATATTGTTTCAATTTTAATTACAACTAACTTCAAGCTTATTATACATCATGTTTAAGATGTCATGAAAATACATTCTCAAAAAAAGAAAAGAAAAGATGTCTTGAAAATATGAACTAAAATTTTATATTAAATGGACTAAAAGGAAGAAATCCCAAAATACAATGATTAAAATAGTCTTTTAACCAAATATATTTACTCACTCAAAAGGGTTAAAAGATTCAAATTTCATATCTTTAAAGGGTAGCCCAATCGATTGAGATTAGTGATTTTGAAGTAGTCTCCATTAGACTTTGCTAATTTTAGACCGTTGGAAAATGCTTAAACTAGAAATTTTTGATTGAGCATTATGACTGTGATATTAGTTGGCTCCCCAAGTATAGAGAGTGAAGCTCGGATTTCATCGTTTCCAAAAAAAAAAAAAAATCAAATTTTACTGGTTCATATGTTGTAGGATTAAGAAAAATGTTTTAAACATCTAGTATCACATATAATTTTGAATGAGGGATATTTTTAGTCCTGAAAATTGTTTCTCTAGTCCAAACATAAAATCCTTAAATATATTTGGAGTAATGATTTAGTTATTATAAATAGAGATTATGATAACCAATGTAATAATTTTTAAAATTGGAATGTGTCTTTATGGACTAATTTTGTATGCAAGGTGATATTAAAATATTTAGAAAAATAATTAAATTATTATAAACAACGAGGTCAATCTTTTAAGTATAATTATTATAATTGAAATGAATAATGATTGACTCATGCTCATTATTATAATCGATGTTTTAAATGTAGATTGAATTATTATATTTCAACTTAATTCAAGTTTAAAAGGAAGTTATTTCTTCTTTCAAAAAAAAAGAAGAAGAAGTTATTTCTTCAAATTTTCATAATGATATGATATTATAGTGTTAAATTACTTTGTTTAGTTCCAATTGAAGATATGTCTTGTACCAATAAAGATATTATAATCCTGAGTTATACATTAAGGATGATTCTCATCTAATCAATATGAGACTATATTTGCATATGGTCTACTCAAAACATTAAGATTAAAAAAAAAAAAAGAGATGAAAGAAAAATGGTAAAAATATGGAAGAACACATGAGTTTACCAGTGGAGAGAAGGAGCTTGATCAACAGAACAGAAATTGCAAGGCTCCTCTGTATCAAACAAACTTTGATCCTCATGAATCACCTTCCTAAACACACTCTGATTTTCATAATCTTTCCCAGAAATTTCCAGAATTGAATTCCCATCTTTGCTTACTTTTTCCCTCAATTCTCTCACCTGCCAATAAATTCCCATTTCAAAATCAAAATCACAGCCAAAACCCAATTTTCAAAATCGAAAATGGAGATGATTTTCATTACCTTAGAAGCAAGAGAAGAGTTTTGCTTCTCAAGAACATCATAATCGAGTTTAAGGGCATCATAATTGAGCTTAAGAACTCCATAATCTCTCTCTAATTGCTTAGTTTTCCAACGGGCTCTTCGATTTTGAAACCAAATGGTGACTTGCCTTGGCTCAAGCTCCAAGTCAGCAGCTATCTTCATTTTCCTCTCTGGTTCAAGCTTGTTTTCCACTTCGAAATGTTTCTCCAATCCCTTCACTTGATCCACCCTCAGCCGCCGCTTTCGCACCGCCGCCGCCGTTGCGCCGCCGTCTGCCCTGCCGTCTTCTTCCTCTAAACTGTTCAACATTGCCTGAAATTCCTTGCTGTACCCGCCGCCGCCATTCGCGGTGGAGCTCGATTGATCTGAAACAAAAACAGAGGCTTCTTCAGAAGAAAAGATGCATTTTTTTCATATGGGTATTTGATTTTGAGAATTATTTACCATTTGAGGAGATGAAAGAAGCAAAGAATTCTGAGTGTGCAAATCTCTTCATGGTAAGATAGCAACAAAAAATAAACAGAGTAAATGGTGAAATCAAAATGATTCTGCTTCTGCCTTTCTCAGCTTTCAGTTTATAGGACAAAGCCAAGCATTTAGCTGAAAAGAAACTTTCATGGAGGCTTTTGTTTAAGTGGGATGGCAGAGAAAAAAGAAAATGATTTTTTTTTTTTTTTTTTTTAAGAATAATTATTGTCTAATCATGAACGATGAAATGGGGTTTATTTCTGTATTTTTAAATGTGAATGTACTTTTTGATAAAGAAAAAAAATCAAAATTTGTTTGAATCTATTGTACTCAAACAAAAAGTTTTGAATAATAAATTAACGGTGCTTTTGGGCTCGAGGAAAATGGAAATGAGGATTTTGGTGTTTGAGCTATTGAAAATCTTTTTCCTCATATATAATTGTTTTTTCAAAAATTACATTTCATTCTCTTTTTAATTATTTTTTTTTCCCTATAACAACCTTTTCTATATTGTATCACGAATTTTCATTTTCATCATATTTACTATTTTGCTTTCTCGATGATTTTTTTTATTTCTTAAACACAAATAATTATTTTTTCATCTTAAATGCAAATAATCAATATTTTTTTTTCTCTTAATTTTCATTATCTCTTAATCATTATCATTCTCTTTTCCCAAACATATCCTAAAAAACACTTCCTTGACATGGAAATGTAGAAAACTTCTACTCTATAGCTCAATTTAATGTCACATAAATAATTTTTAAAAATATATTTTTATTTACAATATAAATTTATGTAACAGATAAAAAAGTGAGATTCATAGGCATTTATGTATAAAAAAGTTTTAATCTAAATTTGAAAAAAATGAAAATTAATAAATTCAAACAAACATGTAAATTTGTATATTAAAGTGATATTTTATTTTTAAAATTTTAGTTTTTTTTTCTTGTCATTTTGAAAGGAACACTATTTTTTTTCATTTGTATTTTTAGCTTTTGTTGTTTTTATATAATTAGACTTATTCTAAAAAAGAGAACTAAAAAGCATCGGCTTCTGCTTTATAACTGGCTTTTTTGGGGCAGGCTCAGATGAAGAACCAGATTTTAGGCTGCGTTGGGTTGTAGCCTAGTTTTTCCTTTAGCCTTCTATCGTGTACAGACCATTTATGACAAGAGAATTTTATTTTCTAAATAATTTTCTGATTTTTTTTTTAATAAAAGTATATTAAAGACTTATTTTGATTGAGAAATTTGGACCATTAAAAAATTATGATGTTATTACAAACTAATGACCAAATAAAATTAAAGTTGGGTCAATTCATGAAATAGCAAATTTTGAGAAAGTCATTAAGAAATTAGCTAAACAGCTAAACATTTTCAGACATGAATTTAAAAGTGATTTTTTTGAAAATTATTAAATAATTAATTAAAATGTAATAGACTCATGCCCTTAATATTATTTATATTTTTATAATTTATTTAATAGTGTTTTAGAATTACCAATAACAACTTATCATATTTAAAAACCATAATTTATACTTTATATATTAACAAACAACCAAAAAATCTAAAAAAATATATTTTATGTATTGATGAACTTATAATAATATTTAAAATTCTAAAGTTTAAAAACCAACCATAATCAACCAGACTGATCTCAAATCTTTTTTTTAAAAAAAATGAAAGCGACGGTTGAAATACGTTTATGAATATATGTAAATATCATGTACATTTCTTTACATAATTGCAAACTTATGAAATTAAAATTGAACTCGAACTAAAAGAGGAAATTAATATATCACAAATTGATGTCATTTTTTGCATCATTCGAGAGTGGATCAAATTCATATATCACAAATTGGCGTCATTTTTTACATCATTCAGAGGGGATCGTTCAAGATATTCACGTTTTTATATTTATATATATATATATATATATATATATATATGTTACAATTTAAGCCAAAATGCAGCTAGACATTATATACGGTCGACAAACTATTGTACATTCATAAGACATCCCTTTTTTGAAGTTACATCACCATTTTTGTAAATGGAGATTCTCAAAATTTTGAAAATTTCATCGACCTCAAGTTTAGCCGTAAAAGAATTGAAAATTTGTGATGGTGTGGTTTCATAAACCCTCTCAATACTGGCGGTATTGAAATTCTAGTACATATCTCTTTTATCACACACTTTATTGAAGTGCCAATGAGGAGGTATTTTCAATTGAGTGGACAAATTCTCAAATAAAATTGAGAATTGATCGAACAAAACTTTTCTCTTTGTAGAATTGAATGGTTGAATTCTTCAAAATAATGTTGTTACTAAATGACATTCTATGAAAGAAAAAATGAGAAAGAAAATGTTTTGCGATCACCAACATATGATGCTTACCTGTTTTAACTTTTAGAATATGCATTTTTTTTTTCACCAACATATGCAAGAGAATACTTTTGGTCTCATAAATATCTTTTTCAATCTTTATTTATTTTTAAAATGAAATTTCCTTTTTTAGCAATTGATTTCCACAAAATCAAACGATATATCTTTGGTTTTTCGAAAGATAATGGGGAGATAATTTGTTTTAAAACCACCAATATTTCTAAAGTTGGTTGATCAAACTCACATATTCCAGATTTTGTTTTTTAAAAAACAAAGTTAACACATAACTTCAAAATCAGCAGATAACCTTGGTTTTCTTGAAGAAAATGGAGGAGATAATCTACTTTAAAACCACCAATATATCTAAGGTTTGTTGATCAATCTGAGATTTTCCAGATTTTATTTTTATTTTTTAAAAAAACAATAAAACATATATGCTAATTTCTTGTTAAAAAATTTTGTTTAGAACATGCCGCATTCCGCACGAGCACATCTCACGCGATTCATCGCTTTCTATACAAACGATCAACTTACTTCTGAACTTTCATGCTGCTTCACTACAATTCTATACTCCATTCTACACAGTGTTTCGATATTTTTTTAAATGGGTAAATCACACCCCATAAAGATAGACATTCAGAATACGCCGTCATTCTGTCTAGGAAAATCTCAATCGATTCACCGACTATTCTTACTTCATACAAATAATCTGCTTTGTGTGGGGCGTGCACACGCTAGTGCAATATGCTATCATACTTCAGGTTGAAGAGTTTCCTAGTGCACTATTTAGAAAGCTATGCTGATTCATGGCGAGAGTCAGAGTCAACATGAACAAATGTGAAAGCAAACGTTTAGTCTAAGTGAAGTATGATAATTACTACTTACCACCACTAGTTATCTTAAGAATTGCTACACGCTTCCTACAACCTTAACTCGAGCCTTTCTTTGTTTTATTTTTAGCACAAACCAAAATTCAAACGCCAATGTCTTTACTTTTTTTACACGACTCTTAGATTAATTAAACTAATTATAGACAGCAATTTCTGTGGAGAACGATAAATAAATACTTATCACTTTCTACACTTTTGACTGGGTATATTTGCGTAGAATGCAATTCCAAAGCATAGGACCTTAGCAATAGTGTCTTATACTTAGAATTTATCATTAGATTATTTATACCACACCAAAATATCACGCATATTGACGATCAACTGAAAGTGACGTTACATTTGGATGTGATTTCTATAATGATTGTTAGTGTAGAAGTTGACAGTATGACCGATTTAGAAATATAGCTCGATTGCTTTCAAAGAATAGTAGAGGAAAGAGACTTAGATATTGCATGCCTTAAAGAATTGGATGCACAATCCAGAGATTAAAATAACAAGATGCCTCAAGTTTAAATCTTTGATATTTAAACAATTAAACTGTTATACAAATTATCAAATTCTTTATTTTAGTACCCATATTAGGTTCTTTTTTTTTTTTTTTTACATATCTAGTTCATTTTTCTAAAGCTTTTCAAATCTAACTCAAATCTTTAAGGGTGTGTTTGGAGCACCAGTTTGGTTATTATAGACGGAAGGTTATGATAAACGGTAGGTTATTATAAATAATGTTTGAAGGACAAGTTATTATAACAGAGATTATGATAAACGGTGTTTGAGGGGCTGTTTATGTAACAAAAAGTAATACATGTAAGGTGTAGATAAACATGCACGTAGGTTTAGAAAAACTGACACGCAGGTTTAGGTAACCACCATTTATAATAATCGGTGGCAAACATCGGTTGAGTTATTATAACCAACTCGGTCGTTTACATAAACGGGTCCCAAACACACCCTAAAAAATTACAAAATGCATAAGTTGTGAAATAGGATGATATCTTATAACCTTTTTTCAAAAGAAAAATAAGAAGAAAAAAAAAAGTGCTGAAAATGGTGATTTTCCCCTTCCTAAAAGTGTCACTTCAATTTCCTTCCCCAAATTTCTCTCTACGCTCTTTAGTTCTATTTTCTTTAAGTTTCTTTTAAATAAAACAAAATCATGATGGACTACGAAATACTCATTACCGATGGCAGGCAAAATACATCCATAAAAGATTCAAAGACCAAAAAGAGAAAAATATTGATCGAAATCTACAAGGAACGACCTTCAATCATAATGGAGTTAAATGCATGCCCTTATGAATTGAAAATACATTTATAAATATGGTAATAATGTAACATTTAATTTACAGAATTTTTATTACTTGATAAAGGTGTTCCATTAGTAATGTTCTGTGCTATGGTATTTCACAGTAACTTTTTGTAGTCTGGTAATATGGAATAGATTTGGGGAATAAGTAATGGTATGGTAATGAAATAAATGGTATGACTTGACTATTATATGGATATAATATATACTTTATATAGTACCAATTTAGTAGTTTGAATTGGGTATTATATAGTAGTGTTTATTGTATGTTTAGAGGTCTTAGTGTAATATGTGCAACAGACATTACAAGATATATCTATGATATTATATGTATATTTTTTTGTGGTCCCCAAGGGGTGGCACAATGGTTGAAGATTTGGGCTTTGAGGGTATGTTCCCCTCAAGGTCTCGAGTTCGAGTCTTCCCCGTGACATTTCTCTTTATGTCAATAGTGTATTGCATAATTCTGTTCTAATACATAAAATTATGGCAGCAATGATACTATATGATTTTCTATACATCATACAAGAGGACCTTCAACTCATTGTTGCTAGGTTAAGTAACTTCAAAATTAAGAGAGATCCATATGGAAGGTTATGATAAACGGTAGGTTATTATAAATGGTATTTGAGAGACAATTTATTATAACATGGATTATGATAAACGATATTCGAGGAGGTGATTATGTAACAAAAAGTAATATGAGTAAGGTTTAGATAAACAAACACGCAGGTTTAGGTAACCACCGTTTATTATAAACGGTGGGAGATTGTGTTATTATAACCAACTCGGCCGTTTACATAAACGGGAGCCCAAACACACCCTAACACTAAAGCTCAAACCCTTGCAAAATGCAACAATTGCCGGCAATCCATCACAAATAAGATGTTGCTCCAAACAAGCAATAAATACCAAAGCACAACTCCTAGACATGCAATATTTACGAAACAACTCCTAGACAAGCAATATTTACAAAGCAACCTTTAAGGAGTAAATTATATTATCTCTAGGGTCCCCCAATCAATTATTCAATCATAAAAATAAATAAGAATAATAATAAATGACTACTCGGAGAAAAATCTCGTGAGACGTTACATTAAAATCACGTATAAACTATTATGGGCCTTCATTTTTTAATGCCTAGTAATCTTATGTTTGATTTTTAATAATGCCAATGAACCATTTATACATAATCAATTCCACGCTACACCAAATTTTTAATACATTTTTAAAACTTAGATATTAATTAATGAACATAGGAATATTTTGTAATAAAAGGTTATAAAAGAGTTATGGTCTAAAACGCTTAAAATAAATGATACTCGCTCAATATGCTAAACATTCAGCCATTTCTATTATTTTAAATGCGTTATATCATTATTATAATAATACTAATTATTATTTTGATATGATATCTTTTTTTTTTTTTTGAGAAATGATATGATATCTTTTCCATTAATATGATTGATTGAATTTATCCAAATATGTTAGATTATTCATCTGAATTCAATGAATACTACTTAAAGACTTAATAACTTTAATTATAAAGGACAAAAGTTAATTTATTTACCAAAATATAACATTAATGACCCTTCTAAAATTTTCTTTATCTAAACTCTAAATCTATTATATAATGAGAGAAATTTCACTAACAAAAAGTAAAAAGGAACAACAAGAAAAATGAAAGGTCTAAATCCTTTATGTATAAATTTTTTGGTTGTTTTTTCTCTAAGCTTCATGAACCAATCTCTTGGTTTAGCAATTCCTTTTACTACCTGGAGAGTGATAATTATGAATAACCAACCGGAGCTACAACTTAATGTTCATTGTAAATCTGGTGATAATGATTTTAGGTATGCACTCAAAGTTGGAGATCAATATAATTGAAAGTTTAAAGAGAATCTTTCTGAAACCACTCGTTTTTTGTGCACTTTGGTCACTTGACTTTTGATGTGTTTCGGCCCGAGACAATATTCATTGGCTTATACATTATGATTGTATTTGGGATGCAAGAGATGATGGAATTTACTTGAAGAATGACCCAACAAATACGTATGAACTCATTCATAAGTGGAAATGATTTGATTGTTTATAGAACTATATCTTACCTATCATGAAACTTTTTATGCCATAATTATAAATAAATTTTGCGATCATATGTCATCTATTTGATGCCAATTAATCTCACTAAGCATTATATAAGATTCAAAGTATTATCTATTTGAAACATTAGTATTAAAGTTTGCTAGTTCGTATAAGTAATGTTTATTTTTAAGATACATGAATCTAAGTAAATGTCTTATTAGGTAAAAGTGGAAAAAAAAAATTCATTTTTTCAATTAGATAGTTAATTCCTAACAAAAAATAAATAATAAGAAATAATCTAATGAGGGTTGGCTAAACTTTTCTCTTTCTAATCTAATGAGGGTTGACTGTATTTTTATATTGCATTCACGATCCTCCTTAAAAAATAGACCACGTCTAACTATTTCCAAAAATAAATAAATAAATAAATAAACATGTCGAAAGAAAGGAAAAAAAAAAAAAAAAAAAAATCGGGTCATAAAATATCCAGATCCGAATAAAGGCTGTTCTGGGTATCGGCGCAAGCTGTGAAGCGACATCGGAATTGAACTCTTCAACTCTACAATCTCAAATCTCAATCTCAATCTCAATTTTCCGTACTGCAAAACGAAGATCCATAATCTTTTTCACTGTCTCGACTTCAATCTGATCATATGCGCAGTACTGGCATTGGCGGCGATCTACTCAACCGCCTTGCTTGATCGGAGTCGCAGGGAAGATACGTCAATCGCCGACCAAAGGTTTGAATCGTTAACCTCTGCTCCATCGCCCTCTGATTCGTTGAATCTAGGAGCTGCTAACTCGCTAAGCTTTTTACAGTTGACTAATTTTTCGATGCTCATAACATTAGTTTCGTTTGAGCGGAAATGGCTTAGTTCTTCTGTTTATCGATTGCTGTTCGGATTCATCAGCATTCGCAAGCTCGTCCTGGATGCCATATCTGTGGTTAATTGTTACTCTTTGTCTTCCTTTTGTAGATCGTAGCTCAATATTTAGCTTCAGGGAGTAGAATTGCGCTATTTGGAAAATGCAGCGAATTCCAGCAACGATGGAGGAACAGCTGTTACTGAAAGCAATCAAGGAGGAGTGTGGTTGGGAGAGTCTCCCGAAACGGCTGCAAGCTACTCTGTCCACCAAAGACGAATGGCATAGAAGGTTAGAAACATGTGCCGGTTGTCTTTAGGTTTTACTTTGTCCTTTTTGGAGTAGCTTAGGCACCCAGACTAATCTACAACCGACTAAGCCTGTTATACTTACTTGTTATGGAAACTAATTTCTTGTTAGGTGAACACGATAAATTGTACTCGTGGCTTCTTGATTTCAAAATCTACTTTGTCCATCGAGCCATGATAGTTAGACACATCCAATCATCATGGATTGATTTATAGTCAAAGATTTTGGGGATTTAAGAGGTGATGAGTTCAATCCATACTAGTTACGTACCTAGAAATTAAGTTTCTACAAATTTTCTTTATAGTTGAATATTGTAGGATCAGGCAGTCTATCTTGTAAAAACAGTTTAGGTGTTCATAAGCTGGCTTTGATGCTCACAAATATTTTTAAAAAAAGATAGTTAGGCAGGCACAATGTTTTAAAAAGCCCAAGGTGCACTAAGGCGCAATGGGTCTCTGGGGCCTGAGGCGCAAGGTGCACCAAAAGATGTGGACTTTTTTACATAAGCCGTACTATATAATTTTTTTTTTTTTTATACATATGTGTGTATACACAAGAAAACATTTTCATAGACATAAATGAAGTTTTAACCAAGAATAATATATAAAACATACATTACATTAATTATTAACCTTCATTTCATGGAAAGAAAGGAAGTTTAACTAAGAATATATACAAAACAGACATAAAATTAAACTATTAACCTTTTATTTAAGCAAATATTGTCTTTGTGAAGTGAAGAATTAAGTAATTTAAGGTATTGAAATGTCTTGAATCAGTTATCTCGCGCTTATAGGGACTCTAAAACACAAAACAATAGGCAAACATAGTAAAAAGCCCAAGGAAACACAAAAGCCCATAAGGCGTGCACCTTTTGGTGCCTGGGGCTTCACGTAAGGTGCCAAAAGGCGTGCGCCTCGCCTTTCTCAGGCGAGGCGCTAGGGTTGCGCCTTGGGCCTAGGCGTTCCTTTTAAAACACTAGGAAGACATGTCCTTGGTATTCATCAATAAACAAAAAGTGTAAATTATCCTAGCCTATCGGTTGAAGATCCCACATTGGAATGGTGAAAAGACCTTTTAACACTTATAAGGTAGGTGGAATACTCCTAATATCCTAGTCTATCTGTTGAAGATCCCACAATGGAATGGTGAAAAGACCTCTCATCACATTTTAATTTTGAGATGGAATCTGTCACTATCTAATAGTGTCTTACTATCGACGAATTTGCTATTGTTACATTTCACTATCATCCTATGAAATATAGATATTTCATACCTAAAGTCACACTTATGTAAAGAGCCGTCGTTAGCCAAAATGATCCCACTTGTACTTTAGGGAAGACTTCGAGCTGTTGTGTCTTAGTGTTGCATGGAAGTATATCAATATCCTTGGTTTATTTCTTCAACTTCGTTATGGTGGTATCTTGGATAAAACGATCCTCTGTTTTCTCTTATTACTCTTATTCCACCCTCTTGCAAATTGGAGAGATCTCTTATCATAGCCTTTTGGTTTTTCACTTTAATTTCACGAATCGATGATATTGTTTCTTATTCAAAAAAATTTTATGTGCGGGTGTGCCATTACTTTGTACCAGAAATTATTTGGTCCAAAAACGCACTTCATGATTCTGCTGATTGGAGTAATCTGGCAGTGTCCTACTGTTTGGGCTGAGAAGACTTCTTTCTTTTTTTCCAGTTCATTTTGTCAAACAAGAATACTTGATTTTCTTCTTCAACTAGAATTTTTTGTACTTTATAGCAAAAAATTTTGTTAAGTATATTTCTAGCACAAAAAAAAAAAAAAAAAAAAACCTTTCTAGTATACATATTCCTTAAGGACCACACATTTGGTATTCATCCAAAGTCCGAACCTAAGGTGGCGATTTCTTTGTTACTTAACCAATGGAAAAGTTGGCAGGCCGGCCAGCAATTTAAATACTGGCATTTGACGGATTGTTATGCTAAGAAATATGAGCATTAATAATCCAAGCTCCCCTGATTTATGAAATGAGGTTACTTTCTTGAATGCTGATACATGCTAATTTCATGTAGGATTCTTGACCACTGCATAAAGAAGAGACTCCTATGGAACACAAGTTTTGCTCGCAAAGTATGCAAAGAAAGTGAATATTATGAAGATATGATGCGGTATCTACGAAGGAACCTAGCGGTCTGTGTTTTAGAAAAAGTTTTACAATTATTTATTGAATCAGAACCACCTTTGATTATTGCTAAAGTTCAACTGCAGTATGAATTTCTACCTATTATTTAATTGCTATCTTGTAAGGCACAACTATTAAAAAATTTCTTCTTATAGAAGGTTGTAATATTTGAACTTGATAATCCATGTTCTATATTTCTTTCTATCAACTTGGAGTATTGCCACACAAGGATTATAGAAAGACTGGTTGTCACATATTATTCTGATACAAAAACATATATGCTGTAAAATGAGAAACGTAGGTTTGTTGGGGCCCTAACCAAAGGGTTGGCATTGTGACAATAGTCCTTCGACTCACTCAACCAAGTAGTTATGAGTTAAAACCTTTTTGGGTCCATTCATTTATAATATTAAGTATATCATGCATCTTGACCGCAAATAGTTGGCAGTCTCTAATTCTGGACCTAAAGAAGCTTTAGGGTCTCAGGGAAGGGATATTGAGTTCAAAAAGGTTCTCTGGTATCTGAACTCTGTTAGAATTTATGGACAAGAAAACTACATTGACATGAATACATATGTCGCCACCTTATTAATTTTTCTTTTATGATTAATGTTTATAACATTGATGTTTTTCTTGCAGCTATTTCCTTATCACCTTGCGGAGTATGTTTGCCGTGTAATGAGAATATCACCTTTTAGATATTACTGCGATATGATATTTGAGGTCATGAAAAATGGTAAGAGACTTCTTTCAACTGCAATGCATTTACTTGGTGTGAAGCTATTATAAGTTTATTAGTTAAGAATTAAGTAATCGTGCTATTCCAGGTTTATAAGAATTAATCAGATAATAAAATAATAAATCTCAATTTAGTTGCTAAAACTTCGAGGTTTATGAACCCGATTTTATATTCAGATATTTGTTTTCATGTTCCTTCCCCATTTTGACATTAATTTATGAATATGCACATTATGAATTCAAATAATATTGGAGCCTACCAATAATTGATTGGACATCCTACTATACATTGAATGTAATATAATTTGCACTGCATAGATTAATCCAAGTGGTCATGGAGAACCCCTAAAGGTCCCGAATATCTATTGGAGTTCACTAATTATTGAATTCTTCGGGTTGTAAGGTTGTTCCAACTTTGAACCTAGTGATCATTAAGACTTGGGAAACCAAGGTATCAAATTAATAATTTTTATTTTGGAATGGGTATGTAGAATTTTCTGCCATTAAATTGATGTTGGCTAAATTTAAGTCCCTGGAGTTTCACTTAAGCTCTTTCTCCAATTAGTATTTTTTCCTTAAATACATGGTGATCCTAAATTTACTGTCACGTGACTTGTTTGAAAGACTTCATGGGTTGCTTGTAGTTGACTTTTCTTTTGATATTTATGGTGTGAAAAGAATGAAGAGTTTTTAGGGACCCCTCATCTTTTGATAGATTCTTCAATTTGGTTCTTTTTAATTCTGGTGTATTGGTGTAGGAATAAACACCCTTCAAGTATAGTCTTTCAGTTTTGATTTCCATTTCTTGTAGTCACCAATATGGGTCTTAGAAATTTATTTTAGCTCCCTTTGTTTCAGTTATCAATCAAATTTGTTTCACTTCTCTAAAAAACATCTGTCAAGTCACTTTTTCTTGAAAAGTAAGTGATGGGTTTTGGTAAGTATTGTGACTTGATGAAATGTATTATAACGTTTTTTAAGGACACATACTATTTTCTGCTTCATCCCTTCTTCAGCATCTTATGTTCTTTTTATGGCCTTAAATTATTACTGTGACCTGATAATTTCCTCGTGCTTTATTTCCTTGCAGAGAACCCTTATGACAGTATCCCAAATTTCAGTGCGGCTGATGCATTGCGGTTGACAGGAATTGGCAGGAATGAATTTATTGATATCATGAATAAGTGTCGATCCAAGGTAATAAAGATATAAGATATGTTTATATGTTCATGTATTTATGGTAGATCTAACTGTAATCTAGTTTTTAAATTCATTATACTTGTTTAAGTAGTAACGAGTATAATGAATTTAAAAACAAGTATACTTTGTTACCCTTGTTTTTTAAAAAATCATTATACTTGTTTAAGGCACATGTACTTACTATTTTCTAATAGCCTTCTTATCAATGTGTGTTTCGATACTTGTTGACGACGTCTCCAAGGGGTGGCGCTTGATCTAAGGCTTGGACTTTGAAGGTGTGCTCCCCTTAAGATCCCAAGTTCAAGAATCACATGTGACATTAATTTGTTGACACTTCCAGTGTCTTCATTCCTTCTATGTCTTCCGGTGCCTAGCCTAAGGAAGGTCGTGGTTATCCCGGGTATAAAGGAGCGAAGCTCCGATTTCCCGGTTAAAAAAAAATACTTGTTGACGACATGTGCTTAAGAAGTCTTGAGAAACTACACGAGTCTACTCTCTGATCTAATGTAATATCTTCATGGTAAAATAAAAAAGGGGAAGCTCTTTAAAGTTTTCAATTGCCGATACTCAAAGAGAAGCATTGAAGGGGAATTATAAGTCTATACTATATTTTTTTTTTCCATCAACCCAACTTCAAGTATCCCACTATTCCTTTCTTTTGAAATGCTCCAAGGGATTTTCATATAATGATGAATGCTTCATCGTGTTCTTTTTTTTGCTCTTGCAATCTCCTAGTACCACATCTTTTTCCAACATATTCTAAATACACAATATAGAGACTTCACTGACCACTGCCAAAAACTAGTAAAAAATTTCTTTAATATGGAAAGGGCAAAGTATCAGAGATGTTTGATGTGTTTGCATCCACGCTCACTACATATGCATCTTTGTGGGCAGAAAGCCATAAATTTTCATCTAATTTATTATATATATTTTTACTCTGGTATTGTCATTTTTCACCTGCAAATATTGGTTTGCGTTTTCATCATGTGGTGAGAATTTTTTTTTCAATTTCTTCTACGTTGCGATTGTTTGTGCATTAATATCCTTTTCTTACTTTGAGAAATCCAGAAAATTATGTGGAAGCTAAACAAGTCAATTGCAAGAGAACTCTTACCGAATCAACCTATTGATTTTGTTATCGAACCATGGTGGGGAGTTTGTCTTGTAAACTTCACGTTGGAAGAATTTAAGGTGATTTTTGAATCATAGTTCTCTGTTCAATATTTTACTCAAGTGTTCAGCAAACAAATTGTTTTTTTGTTCTTTTTTTAAAGTACGGCCATGTATAGAAGATTATCTTTTTTTGTTTTCTGTCATTTGATTTGAAAATTTGCTATTTTTTTTTAAATGTAGAAACTCTCAGAAGAAGAAATGGCAACGATTGACAAGGTTTGTAAGGAGGAAGCCAATTCATTTATTCTCTTCGACCCAGACATTGTTAAAGGTCTCTATAGAAGGGGATTGGTCTATTTTGATGTTTCTGTTTATCCAGATGACCGTTTTAAGGGTAAGCAATCAATTTGCAAATGTATGTTTATCTAGATCACCATATGTTCATGTCAGACCACCCTTCGGCTACTACTGCTGTTCGTTTGAGCTTGTTTACAAAAATAATAAATGGTTCTTTCAGTATCATCTTATATTTGCCAAGTTTCTTGGTTTGTTTGACTCTATAAACTTGGCTACTAGACTTTTTGTTAATCTAAATTGTTTCTGCGTACAAGAAAAAGTTACATTTAACAATAAGGTTAAATAAGCACATTGGCCTTATTGGGACTGGGAGATGCTAATACTCTTAGTTTTGCAGTTTCAAGGCTTGAAGGCTTTGTTTCCAACCGAGAACAGTCCTACGAAGACCCGATAGAGGAGTAAGGCAATTATCTACTGCAGCTTGTTTCATTTCTTTTTAGTATTATTTCTCTGACTGGGCCTCATGAAGAAAAGTCTATTATTCAGGTTATTGTATGCAGTTTTTGTTGTTTCAAGTGAAAATTCAACTGTGGCTGAACTGGCAGCGACATTACAGGCTGACCTATTGCAGCTCCAGGCTGCTGCATCTTTTGCTTGTAGATTAGGATGGGCAGTAAAAGTAATTGATCCAGCATCCATTCTTCAAGATACAAGCGTACCCAACTCTCCCAGAGCGATTTTTGGCGATGAAGATGCTCCTCTAGCTGCTTCAGGTTCATCAAACATGTTTTCTGATGTCGATGGTTCTCAACATGGGTATCCTGGGACAGATAGTCTGGGACCAGATTCTGCTCATCGTGTTGCATTCATTGTTGATGCTAATATAACATCATATCTCATGATGGGGTCGGTTTCACCAGGTCTGTCTTTTAGCTCCCCCAGGTTTGTCTTTTAGCTTTTTAGTGGTTTTGTTTTTAGATTGATCATTTTTTTTCAAATTTATAATTTTTCATATTTATATTAAATTTTATTTTTACTTATACAAAATGTAGTTTCTTTTTCCTCTTCGCCTTTCCGATCAAACTAAAGAAACAAAACAATAGCCAAGAGAAGTAGAACCAAATATCCTACCAAGAGATTTGAAAAACTGGTTTGGGGAACTGAGACTTTATCTTGTGAGATTGGATAAACCCTTTAACGGAGACTTCAGTGTCAGATGCTTGAGGAATATAAAGGCTTTGTTTTAATTATTGCAATTGGATGGGCTACATTTATGGGCTGACTTGATGACCTCAGTTTGGTTCGACATCGTGTCTATTATAATGATTTGAAAGAACGTAATTTTGGTGGTTTTGGATGGAATATGAAAATCACAATAGTTTGAAGTAATTGCAAATGCTCCCAATGGATGCTCTGTAACTTCCAAAGCTAAAATTTTCTTTGTGGTTATGTCACTAGCTGATTCACTTTTTATCTATGCATATTTCAGTTTTTTAATTTCTTCAATCCTTCAATTCCCTCGATCAAATTGGACTCTCTCGAGGCAGGGATGAAGTGAACTTATTTTTTCAAATCTGGTTCCAAGTCCTAAATTACTGGATATCTCATAAACTACTGTATTTTTTGCGTTAGCAGCTTTATCATTTATGAACTATTCAATTGAATATTTGTCAAAAACTTGGTGTAAGAAAGTAAGCTAGGCGGTGATGTAGTTCTATTACATTTTGTAGAAAGTTAATTAAACATGTATAACTTGCCTTCCATCTTCTTCTACATATGATATCTGTGGGACCTTCTTTGTAATATTTGTTGCTTTTATATTTATAAGAAAAATTAAGCTTATGCATTTGCAATCCTTAGTGTTTCTTTAAATTGTTTTATCAGGACTGAAATCACATGCTGTGACCTTGTATGAAGCTGGAAAACTAGGCCATGCTTGCATTGCAGATCTTTGCAAAGATCTAACTACGTTAGAAGGAGCAAAATTTGAGGGTGAACTGCAGGAATTTGCGAACCATGCATTTAGCCTACGTTGTGTTTTAGAATGTTTATATCTAGGTGGAGTTTCCATAAATGCAAAAGGTGAGGAGGGAAACCTTGACAAACTAGATGCAGAAGCGTCTGGCAACAATGAATCATCGTCTTTGATAACAGACATGGCTTCAATTGAAAGGTTAGAACAGTTGACTATGGATGAAGATCAGAAATGTGCTGATGATTCTAGCAGTTCAGCGGTGCTCCTTGAGGGTTCTGCCTCATCTGAATCTCTTATAAATAGTGCTGGTGATGGTGGGATTTCCTTGAATCAAGCATCCCACCCAGTTCCTCGTCTCCAAATTGATAACAGTTCAACACAGATCGATGAGCTAGATATTGTAGGAGAATCACTTAAGAGAAAAAAGAAATATGAAGTTGACATTCTACGCTGTGAAAGCTTGGCTTCTCTTGCCCCTTCCACATTAAATCGGTTGTTTCTTCGTGACTATGATATTGTTGTTTCCATGATTCCTCTTCCTCCTTCATCAGTTCTTCCTGGACCAACTGGCACTATCCATTTTGGTCCTCCGTCTTATTCATCTATGACACCTTGGATGAAATTGGTTTTATATTCAACTGTAGCCAGTGGGCCTCTGTCAGTTATATTAATGAAAGGGCAATGTTTGCGCATGCTTCCTGCACCATTGGCTGGTTGTGAGAAAGCCTTAATTTGGTCTTGGGATGGTTCAAATATTGGCGGCTTGGGAGGAAAATTTGAAGGAAATTTTGTAAAAGGAAGTGTACTTTTACATTGTTTGAACGCACTTCTCAAATACTCAGCTGTATTGGTGCAGCCTCTAAGTAAATATGATCTTGATAAAAATGGGAAAGCCATTACCGTTGATGTTCCTTTACCCTTAAAGAATTCTGATGGCTCAATTGCTCAGGTAGGCAATGATCTGGATCTATCTGAAGAAGAAATTTCCGACTTGAACTCCTTGTTAAATGCTTTAGGAAACAAGATAGAACTATGGACAGTTGGTTATATTCGGCTGTTGAAACTCTACAAAGAAAGGGAGTTGGATAACTTTTCTTCGGATGACAAGAACTATGAATGGGTACCATTGAGTGTAGAATTTGGGATACCACTTTTTAGTCCTAAGTTATGTGATAATATTTGTAAAAGAGTGGTCTCATCTGAATTACTTCAGTCAGATTTACGGCATAAACATCATGAAGCAATGCAAGGATTGAGAAAGATATTACGTGATGTTTGTTCGGAATACCAAGCAACAGGCCCAGCTGCAAGACTTTTATATCAGAAGGAGCAACCTAAGGAGCTTTCAAGACAACTTATGAACTATGCTAGTGGAAGGTGGAATCCACTAGTGGATCCTTCTTCTCCTATTTCAGGAGCTGGAAATGAACATCAGAGATTAAAGCTTGCTAATCGGCATCGCTGTCATACTGAAGTTTTGAGTTTTGATGGTACCATTCTTAGGTACGTTTCCCATTATTTATGCTACACAGTTGATAGAATGAGGGGCACGTGGTTACTCGTTTTGCATGAATTTCTTTTCTTTTTGGTTTTAAATGTGATTAATAAAAAGTCTTGAGCATAGTTCTTGGATGCACATGCTATGCCATCTTTTCACCTAGAAACAATTTCTAAGAAATTTTTCCATGAGGATTTCATTTCAATTTTCTCGGTAATGTTGAGCTACTTAAATATGCCATTTTCTATGCCACGCCCTCTCTTTAAACTCTCCCAAGGAACTCAACCTTCATCCATACTTCTCCTCCTCTGGCACCGCCCTCACCGTGCAGCGGAGGAGGAACGAAGACGACAATGGCAATAATCCATCCCATTAAAAACGGTGCAACCTAAACCTCATTTCCATCTTCCACCTTCTAGGCTTAGAACTTGCTCTCAACCCTTAATCAAAGCGCCCTTACTATTCCAACGTCCAACATCCAGTGAACCATCCCACCGGCACTCACAAACAAACGTAGCTCCAGCGAATTGACAATGCTATCGGCTTTGCTACTAGTTCAAAGCTTTAGGATCATCGAATACGAAGAACGTTTGCAAGTCTCCGATCAATGTTGGCATGATGACAGATGAACGAAATCGCCAACTCAAAAGGCCCTAGTCAAGCTTTGGCAGTTTCTAGCTGGCCTCAAAAGACATGCTCCGACAGCTTCTCTCGATGAATCCTCATAGGCAACGACTTCATCTTAACTATTTTTCAAACCCTAGGTTATTTTATCGACTGGACAAATCGGGCTGGTTTTTATTTTATTTTGTATTTTTTTTAATTGATTACTTTTCTTAATTAAATTTTTTTTGGCCTTCGGTTTGAATTATTTTATTTCTGTTTGGGGATCAACCATTTGTTCCTCGAGATGGCCGATTGTCGAAGGCTTTGTATGTGCAGTAAAAACTGTGTTAACATTTGGCTTGAAGCTTCATCCTCAACATTGATGAGTCATGAGTGGATTGGACTCTCGATTGATTGTGAGTCTATTGGAAACCTTCTCTTTATATCGATGTATATCGGCTTTAGAATGCAATTTCTGGCATGTAGGTGACCATTGTGAGGTTGATGCCATTAAGTGTTACCAAGAGTCATCTTTCCGACGAATTTTTTTTCTACTTCTATCAGCTTTTTGATAGAGTAGGACAGCGCTCTATCTATAGCTTTTGTAACGCGCCCTACTCCATCTGGCACTTATCAGCAAGGGACTCTTCCGTCTCGGACGTTCGTCGATCCTCTGTTTAGTGATGCCATTTTCTCTCCCTCAGAAGTTCGTGATCCTCGGCATATCGAATTCCATTCTTTTCTCTGTCGCTTGCAAACCAAGTCTAGATATGCCATGGGTCTTCTCCACTCTCCACACCAAACTGGGATGCATCATCCTCTCACACTTCCATCTGTGCTAGTTCTTTGAATATGTTTGCGGATGTATAACTGATGATGAGTTAATCCATTGGATATGCAAGGTTTTTCCTTTAGGGCTCAAAGTTAGACGTTCAACTTCTTGAGAGTTGGAGTATTGTAAAAATTACTAAGAATCTGGTCCAAAATCTTGCAACACTTTCATCATTTTCATCACAAGAGTTAAAGCTGCTTGTGTAGTTTATTTATTAGAAAGAATCTGCTAATATTTATGATCCAAAAATTTGGAGACGAATAAGAATGTTAATTGCTACCCCTTGTAATTGATGGTTTTGTAAAAGAAAGACTAATGTTGGTGTCAACTCGAGTTGTTCAGTACATCCAGACCTGTTGTTGATGGGATCACTTATGTTTGAATTATTAATCTACTATGTAGAGATAGTTTTAATGTGGTGCATTTTCAATGCCAAGGCGTATTCAGTAAATTCTATCATTTTATCATTCTCCAAGTGTTCTTAGAAGTAAACACTGATGAGGAAAGGTATTCATGAATATAGGCAGCTGTAAAGGCAATAATTTATGAATCTTGCTCTAATAGTATGATGATGGTATTTCAGATCCTATGCTCTAGCTCCAGTGTATGAGTCTGCCACAAGGCCAACTGAAGAAGCCCTTCCTGCTAATTCGAAAGGCGAAGCAGATGAAGTTGACAGCAAGGAAGTAGTACTCCCTGGCGTGAATATGATTTTTGATGGTACTGAGTTACATCCGTTCGATATAGGTGCTTGCCAGCAGGCTCGTCAGCCAATCGCCTTAATAGCAGAAGCTGCAGCAGGTTCAGCAGCAGTTGCAACTAAATAGCTTTTGCAGCCATTGACATTTGTTTGGTCGAAGAATAGACAAGGTAATGCTGACAAGTGACATTGTATTCGCCATCCTTTTCTATTCTGATCTTATTCGCAACTAAACTCAACAAAAGTTCGAGATAGCTTTGCGGCAGTGATTAATGTTACTTCGTTGCCATATCGTATCCATCTCGAGCATCTTGCCGTGTGGTGTATGTATAATGGCCCCTGCTTGTTGTATTCATGATAGCATCTAAATTCTGCCTGCCAAAATGGTTTGTTTCTTTACCAATTTTAAGGTTTCTTTTCCTTTTCCTCCCTTAAGAGTAGAGATCTTGAACTGATCAAGCTATTATTGTAGTTGCTTGCTTTTTAAACCACATATTTGTTCATGAGAATTTACAGATTTGGCTGCAGTTTCGAAGAGTTCAGTTTCTACATAAACAAGCGATTATAATTACAAGCTTTAACAGATAACAACTGCTTTAAGTTCTTTTTAATATTTTAGCACGTAAAATTGTGGAGTTTCAAACCTTTATTTATTTGTTGGTCCAACGTGTTGTATGCATTTAGTAGTGCAATTATTTGGAAACTATTGTTTTGAGTTAATATCAAGAGTTATGATATCAAATATCAAATTAGTTAATATCAACAGTTGATATCAAATTTTTTTTTTTTAAAGGAAAAAAAGAGCTATGAGAATGAGATTTTTTACAACCGATCAGTTGGAAGTGGAAAAACAATTCTAATGGTTGCTCTACAAAAATATGAAATCATCAATCTCATATTATTCTGGTGATGTCGTTTAACCAAATTTATAGAGAAGAAAAAAAAAAGAAATATTGTTTTGAATTGACTACAACCTTCTTACTTTTGTTTCGAGTAAAATTTGCATACTTAGTTCATGTATAGGTGACATTTACATTTTATCTATGTGGCCTTTTATTTTGTGTTATACACTTTTTTTTCCTTTATTTAGTATTATTTTGTTTATAAAATAAAATTGTGTGACACAAAATAGTGTCATATAGATAAAAGGTAGGTAGTATGCAAAATTTTCTATTTTGTGTCATTTATTTTTTAAGATTTTATTTTAAATAGTGTTCTGTTTTTAAAATTTCATGTTTTTTTTATAATGTTGCAGAGGTTGACCATGGAGCCTATGTGGTTGTTGAAGATGATAAGTGGTTTGAATTTTAAAATTGTTTCAGTTCAGTATATAGTTCAGCCTTCAACCATTTGTTTCGAAGTTAGAATCTTTGTGCCAGTCCATGTTGGAGATGGGAGGAAGCTGAAATATAGAAAGAAGGTTTGGGGCCGTTGTAAACGTTCCCAGACCTATGACAAGTGTACATAAGTTTGATTCTTCATGAATATGACTCTAAAATTGAATTATCCTACTTTTAATGAATTTGAAAAAATTTGGTAGCAACGTAAAACCATAAAGTATAGAGAAGAGAGAAATGAACACGAGATATAAGTGGTTCGATACGTATGTTGTTCTACTCTCATGTATCCAAATTTTGTCCAAATTTTAGCTTGGACTAATCAATATTATTAGAGATATGATTATAAAGATCCAATACAAAAACAGGAAACAAGTTTTAATGGCTATTACATACACATTTGAGAGAATACAAGAAAGAGAGCCAAATGTACCTAAGCAAGGAAAGGGAAGAGAACACAATCTTTATGGAATTTGAATCATTCCAATCTTGCAAATCTTGAACCCAAGTACCTTTGCAAGGAACAAAACCCATGATGATTCAAGAAATTGCTCTCGTACTTACCTCAGTCGAAAAATCGTAGGTACCAAAAAGAAGCTTAGCCGAACTTGACCGGCACCCCAAACATTACAGCGGCGGTGCGGTGGTCGACGGTCCTTGCTCAAATCCCTCTTTTGCCCTTAACCCTTTCTTTTTGTCTGAAAACAACCTTCCTTATTTTGGTCTCTCAACATTTTACTAAATGTCAAACAATTTAGTAAAATCGTAAACTATCTCTTAAATGATTAATGTCTAATTCTCCCTTTTCTATGCTATGATTTATACTAGATATGCCCACTTAGCGTTTAATAGATTCCTTGTTGATTCGGGTAAACAACATTGGAATGCAGATGAGTGTATTTTAAGATACCTTGAATGTCCCTCAACTTTATGCCTAGGTTATGGTAGAGAAAATAGTAAAGAGGCTATAGATGTTGTACGCTTTGTGGATGCAGATTATACCACCGATATTGATAAACCTAAATCTTTGAATGGTTTTTTGTTTAAACTATTTTATTCTACTATTTGTTGGAAATGGAATTTACAGCCTATAGTTGCTTTCTCTATTACTGAGTTTGAGTATATTACTTTAATTGAGCCGGTGAAGGAAGTTATTTGGCTTAAAGGAATAATTTCAAAATTAAGTGGTAGAGATTATGTGAATGTTGTTGTTCATTGGGATAGTCGGAGTGATCTACATTTATCTAATAATCATTTTCATCATGAAAGAACTAAACAGGTAGAGGTTAGATATCACTTTGTCTTCCCTTATTATAAAATTAAAATATTTTGAAATATATATAACTTCCAATTCTAATTTTGAGAACAAAATCTATGATTTATTTTTTGAAAACGATCAAATCTATGATTTAACCATCTATATAGGCATATCTTAGAGATGAACTGCTTACTCATTCACACCATAAATATTTGTTATACCAAAATACATCGATTTAACCTAACAAATTTATCGTACTGCAATTTTTTTTTAAATTTTTTTTTTTAAATCTGCTAAATTTCGTTTTTAAATAATAGTCTAACAAGAAAAAAATATTAGGTAAAAAAAAGGAATTAATTGTAAATATAATTTTTTTAAAAAAATATTTCAAAGTGTTTGAATTTCCATTTTTTTATATCAATTTAATATCAAAAAATTATAATAGATAATCTATTCTAACAAAATAATTATCAAATTTAAAAATATTTGTATCCATGATAAAAATAGGATATTATATATACTCATCATACAATATTATTTTATTACTAATATAGTATTTTATATTATTAATACATAATTTTGTATTATTATTAATACAATATTATATATTATAAGTATAGTATTGTGTATTAATATAATATTATTATTAATCATAACTAATAATTATTAATAATAGAGGTATTTTTAGGAGTAGGCCAAATTGAAAAAATATTTACAATACTAGTAGCAATCATACTTATACCGTACATGGTATAATTAATACATAACATTGTATTCATATACAATAGTATACTAATAACCTATAATATTATATTAATAATACATAATATTGTATTAATAATACAAAATACTATATTAATACCCTAAATTATATGAATATTAATTATATTGTATATTGACTATGGATGTAAATGTCTAGATCTATAATTATTTTTTCAAATTGGACTATCTAACCCAATTTCTTTTAACAATATCTATAACTATTAACAATTATAACTATGCTACTTTTTTTTTTTCAATTTAGTCTATTACTAAAAATCCCCTTTAATTTGTTAAAAAAAAAAATCCCCTTTAATATAAGTATCAATGTAAGTTGATTTGAAATATAATTTTATCTGTTTTTAAAAAAAAACAAAGAAAAATATAATTTTATCATTATCATTTAAAAATAACAATAATTGATCTTTTTTATATTTAAATCTGATGAAAGGGTTAGTCTAGCCGTTACCGTTAAGTTAAGCTGTTTGCCATGTGATGATCAAATCAAACCCGAAACCCTTGGATAGGTCTTTAACTCCGTTAAAGAAACGTTGGCCGACGCGGCGACTCCATAGTGTTCCATCTTCCCCTTCAGAATTCACACGCGCCGATGCGTGTGTTTCAAATATTATATATATATATATATATATATATATATATATATATATATATTTATAACCTACTTTGTAAAACCCTTTTCTTCACTCAACTCAGATTTCCATTCTCCTCATCTTCACAGCTATGGCTTCTTCCTCTGCATTTCTCCTCCTCGTCCTCTTCGCCTTGGTTGCCGCCACCCTAGGCCAGGCTCCTTCCGCCGCGCCTGCTTCTTCCCCAACCAAGCCGCCGCCGGCTTCCTCTCCGAAATCGGCTCCTCCGCCCTCGGTCGCCACTCCTCCGGCTTCATCTCCTTCTCCGACGGCCGCCGCTCCTTCTCCGACCTCTGAAACCTTGCCGCCGGCTTCTTCTCCTCCGGCTCCGCCTACATCTTCGTCTGACGCACCCGCGTCGACTCCGGTTCCATCATCTTCGATCTCATCTCCTCCGGCTCAGGCTCCGTCGCCGACCTCAACTCCTGGCAATGGCGCTGCCGTGAACAGAATCGCCGTCTCCGGATCTATCATCGCGGCCGTAATTTCCTCCGCTCTACTGATGTAAATGCGATTGTTCTGTCTTTGTTTTCGCTGCAGATCTTAGGGTTTTGTGATCGGCATTCGTCGTTGCTTTTAGTTTTCTTAGTATATTTTTTTCATTTCACTCTTATTATTGATGTACTTAGGAGGAACCGAGAGGATTTGATGATTGTTGTTATTTATTTTGAATTACTATGCTGGAATCGATTTGCTTCATTATATCATTGCTAATTATATCTCATTTTACCTCTTAATTTTCCGGATCTCTGTTTTTCTTCTGAATTCCGCTCATCGGAAACACGATGGCGGCGGTGCTACGGCGGAGAAGGTACAAAACTGAACTGTAAATCGTTTTTAAGCTTTAGAAATAATAATGTTAATGGAAAGTGATGATAATGGAGTAGAAAACAGCTGGTGATTGTGCCTTTTTTTTTTTTTCCTGTTGGGTCTCACAAAAAAAGGGTTTCTAATAATGAATAAGGGAAAAAAAAAAACAAAAGCAAAGGAATTGTAGGGTGTCGCTCTGTGTGGGCCTACGCTTTTGCCCATGTGCAGTTCAACAGTACTTCGTCTTTTTCAAAAGATAACCTTTGGGCCCACAGCTTTTGGGCTCTGGGCCCAATTGGCCCATCGGATTGATTTCCTTTTAATAAATTAAAGGAAATTACTATTAAATGGAGAGGTTTTCACCTTTTTAGTAAGGTTCTAGAATTAGTAGAAGCATTATTTTTTTCTTTCTTGGAGTAGGGATTCAATTTTTTTTTTTTTTTTTTTTTTTGAAATCGAGTAGGGATTCAAATTTAATCTCTTAGGTCAATTATACATTTCAAATATAATTGAACTATGCTTGTATTTCATTGTTTGACCTTTGTTTTTTGAAACTAAGCGAAATGTTTTTTTTTCTTTTAATTTTGTTTATTATTAATTTGCCTTTCCTTTTTGTGTGTGTTTTGAATATTTTTCTTGGATGCAAGAAAGAGATGTAGAGTGGTATTTTAACTATTTTTCAACCGTTTGTTTCTATAACATAGTAAAGTTGAGAATTGATATCAGATTGTTTATGCCAATAAAAGTGGTTTATGAAAACCTATAAACCTGATTGTGTGTGATGTTAAATCTTGTGGGCCGAAATGATTAGATTTTACAATGTGAAGGGTTGTTCAAATGAAAATAAGAATAGTTCTTTAAAAAAAAAAGTTAAAAGACTTTCCAACCCTTATTTAAAAGAGCAAAACTCCCTACACATTAGGGGAACCCTACATTTTGGGATTTGGCACCTTAGGATTTGAATCATACAAATTATATATTTTATGAAATAATTTTCTTATAAAATAACTTTTTGTGGCTCTTAAAGTGTCACATTCCTAAAATGAAGGTCTCCCTACACATGATGTGTAGGGGAGTTTTGCTCTATTTAAAAAGTAATATTTTAGATTTTGTTTTAAACATGAATTTACATTACATGTACCTGCACTCTAATGAAATGTTCCCTCAAATCTTAAACCTTTGCTTGTATATTTTTTTTTTCAATTTAGTCCTTGAGATCATGTTAAAACTCAATTTAACTGATATGGACTCCAAACACACTATTAATTGAGCTAAATTTTATAACCACTATGGATAATCTTGTAGTCAAAAGGACATTAAAGAATCAATAGTTTCAATTCATACTAGTCTCTTATCTAAAAAATTAGGCTATTTGTGTAAGCCTTGTCCAGACATTCATGAATATTAAAAAAAAATAGTCAAATGCTAGATGAGATATCGCAGACACGCCATTATTAAAAATTGCACGACATAGATATCGAGAACACGTTATTTTTTATGATATACTATTAAAATATTAAATCCAAAATATTTTAGTTTTCTTTTACTAACTATAAAAAATAATTTAAATAAGGTGAACATAAAGATTGAATTAGCAAGTGAATTTATTCCACGTAGTTAGTTATATGCGTCCATTTAAATTCAGTAAAAAACAAAATCTCACCCTACTTTTAACAATTTCAAATTTTTTTTGTTTTTACTCCTTTTCTTTTTTTTCCATTCTATTTTTTCTATTTCTTTTATTTTTCCATTTTAATCCATCTATCTTTTCGATGGACTGTCATTGTCGATCTCCTCCACCAACATTGCCTATACAATTTGAAACAAATAAGTCTTAAATGGAGTGTTCGTGAAGTATCCGTGGTATGTCCAAAATTAAAAATAATAATAATAAAGGAGGACACAGAATTTCGAGTGTCGAACACGTGTCTGAAAAGTGTTTGGAAGTATCCGTGTCGGACACGAGTACGACACGGATATGTTGTCAAAATGGAAATGTCCGGTTTCCTAGTGCTTTCCTACCTTTCATTAGGAGAGTTGTATCAAATCATAAAAACTGGCCGTGAGATTTTACCAAAACCAAATAATAGTGTGACTAAATTCCTTTTTTTCTAGAAACTAAACTGAAATTTAAGCATAAATAAATCTGCGAACTAAAGGATTATTTAACTTTTTTTTTCTAGTTAGGCAAAAATAAATTAAAAATTCTAATAAGTGAAAAAATAGACCAAACGAACTCCTGAAATAGGAAACAAATGAGAAAGCGGGAGAGCACTGCCTCTGTCCCGGCCACATCCAAACCAACGCCGGATACTATATATAACCCACAGGCCACATCAAAACAAAATATCTCATACAATATATAAACTCAACTTCTTAATAATCTAAAGCCAACGCCCATGAACCTACCAAAATCATCAAAATGCCAACGTAGAAACTTGGGATAGCAGACGATCCTGAATTCGACGAACCTGTTGGAACCCTCTTCGTCGGCGTAGATCCGGTGGCCGAAGGAGTGTCGCCATCTGGTGCTGCTGGAGTTGTGGTGGTGTCGCCTCCCGTGGATGGAGAAGTGGGCGTTCCTGATCCAGCACCGACCGTGACGGAGAGCTTCATGCCGCCGTCGCAGTGGCCCATGGAGCTGCAAACGAAGTAGTGAGTTCCGGCGGTCTTTAAGGTGATGGTGGTGGTGCCTGAACTGTCGGAAGTTATGGAGTTCGTAGCCGTGCATGCTTTGTAGTCACTTGCAGTTACTTCGTCCACTGTGTGGCTGCCTCCATAGTTGAACACTATCACCCAAACATAAATAAAACTGAATATTAGCAAGTATATAGAATCCCATGAGAAAAAAAAAACAAATGAATATGAGCAAAAACACGAATGTACAAAAGGTTTTCAATCTCATGAGGAAAAAAAAAAATTATGAGCAAACACAAATGTATAAAAGGTTTTCCTTGAGATATAAATATTAATCATGTAGATTCAAATGGATCGTTTCATAAAAATTATAATCGAGGGGTATGTAATCCTTGAAATAAAAAAAATAAAAATTAAAACAAAACAAAAGTGTTCAACAGCCATGAGGGTTGGCATGAATTGGCCTAGTTCTCAAAATAATGGCTTTTATGAATCATATTAGAAATAAATTAAATTCATAATACTCACCTACTTAAAATTAATTTATTACGAGTATATTAACAACCAAATATAATAAGATCAAAATCATTGTTATCTTAGAATAGTCAAATTGTACTTAAGTTGGCTCGGTAAATAAATAAATAAGGCATGAAAGATGTGTTATCCTATGAAAAAAAACATAAATAGGTATGATCAAATATGAATGCGCAACAAATGTACGAGGTTGTTCTCATGAGAAAAAAAAAGATAAAATGTAAGCTAACCGAGTTTGTCGTTGATGGCAAATGTCTTTCCAGAAGCCCATGTTCCATAATCAACGCCGAGGGACCAACCAGAAGTGTCTCCGACGGTATATTCGGTGGCCGAGTTCGGCTGCATCATGCTGAGCCCAAATACGAGGAGGCAAACAAGTCGGGCATGGAAGCTCGCCATTTGAAGGTAATAAATTTAACAAAAATGGTGTGCTTAAGAATGGAGGGGGCAAGAGAAAGACTTCAGGATGGAAACAGAGGATTGAAGTGTTTGCATATAAATAATGTGGAAGAAAGGGGAGTTGTTAGAAGAGTTAGTGAAGTTTGGTCTTGATGCAAATAACTTTGGGGGATAACTTAAGTCATACTTTTAACCTAATACTAAAATTTTAGCAAGTGCTTTTCACTTGAAAAAAATGGTAATTTAGGGAATTTGGTTCTTCTTTGAATGAAGAAAGTTTGAAATTAGTCTAGCTGTTTAAACATTTGACATCAAGGCAAGAGATGAGGAACTTACCTACATCCGAGTTACCAATAATCATTCTCCTATAATCACTATTCGTTCCTATCATAATCTTCATTTCTACCATAACCACCTTTTATTTCCACGGAAACCGCTATTCATTCTACCCATAAACAACATTTTGTTCTCTATAATCATTTCATGCATCTCAAAAGAATGAAATGTTTTTTCCCATAATCATTTTATCTCCTAAGTAGTAGTTCTTCTCATAATCATTTAATCTACTTCAAATACAGATAATTATTCTTTTTGTTAATCATTCTTTTTCATATTGTTTTCATTTTTTTCTTTTCCTATAATTATTTCATTCTTCTTGTCTCAAACATTAAATTAAAATATTATCAAAGACCAACCTTTATTTACATCATTCTAAAAGCCATTAAAGTATAGCCACATGGAGATGAATAGTGTCTCTTGAACATTTATAAACAAAGTCATAATAACTAAGCCCTTAAATTAGCTAAGAATCCAAATTTAGATTACCATATCTTCAAGAAACCATTTCTTCTGTTAAGCAGTTGGAAGACACAAAAAGTAAATAATGTACATAGCAAAAGAGATCAATTATTTTACTTATATTTTGGACCAAATTTTTTGAAAAGAGTCAATGTTAGGTTGTGTGCAAATGAAGAAATGCATGAAGCTGGCTTGATTTTGTTTATTCAGACAATGATAGTTTTGCTGCCATTTCCTTGAGATCACAATGTTGCGGTTGTTGTGGTAGAAAGTCTTTGGGATTGTAATGACCTGAGACAATGATGGAAAAGATTCCATTGTCAATGCCTTAAAACACCATAATTTAATTTAGATATAATCTCCTTCGGAGGTGTATGGTTATGATGAATCCTTCGAGCCTACTAAACCCATCAAAATATATGTTAAGATATACCTTAAACTGTTTAATGCCCTACGATTAGTTAGCCGCAGCTCTAGCTTCCCAATCAGTAAGTCGGGGTCCCAGGGGCGAAGCCACTAGTGGAAGTTCGGGGCCAATGCCCTCTAAATCCAAATGAAATATGCAATAGCTTTTTTATTTTCGTAAATGAGCTTTATGTATTTTGGGTTTTATCTGTAATAGAGTTTAATTCTTAATATAAGATCGTATTAAACTCCAGCCTTCATGATGCTCATTATGTATCTTCGTCCCCTTTAATAAAATTGTGTCGCCTCTCTATGCTTGTAGATTAATTAATACAACATTAGTAGACCACATCAATTTCTGTGTTTGTTCTTTTTTCTCGTTTTTCTTATTTTTTATTAGTTTGGTTGATTGTCATTTTCATAACAATATATACAAAAGTACTTAATGTATTATCAATATTTATAAATCTTTCTACACACCGTTGTAAAAAAATATATATATTCAATTAAGAGGGAGAAAGTGAAGACATTTGGTTTCTATAAACGATTGAGTATCCAAGTCAATTTATGTGCACTTTCGATTGCTTTTGTGAGACAAGAGTAAAGAAATTCCAATTTCTCATTTTCACCTAACTCCTATCTAAAAAACTTTAGGGGGTGTTTGAGGCGAAGAGAATGAGAATGATTGTAAGAGGAATAATTCTCTTACTCTCTTTTGAGTCACCAATAATCATTTCCCTCATAATTACTATTCATTTTTTTATAATCATTATTCATTCCTCTCATAATTTCATTCATCCTTCAACCACTTTTCATTCTCATAGTAACTATTTTTCATTCCCTTATACTCACAATTTTGTTCCTTCATAATCGTTTCTTGTAGCTCACACGCTAATAATGATTTCCCTCATAATAATCTCCATGCACCCAAACACGGGTAACGTCAAACGATTCTCCATATAATCTTTATTTTCATCTCAATCACAGATAATCATCTTCTCATGAATCAATTTTCCCTTTCCCTGTATTCTCCACCTTTATTCTCATTCCCCATAACTATTTTCACATTCCTGGCCCCAAATACCACTTGGTGGTGTATAGGAAGATATCTACACTAATATTTAGCCAATTATTCCAAATTAACTGTGAAATTGGAGGAAGTAAATGATTATTCAATTTCAAGCTCCTATGGAAAATGATACTTCCACTCTCCTTTTTATTTTTTATTCAAATACTTGTAGAAATTATTCACCAAATCCTTGTTTGAGATGTTGTCACTATTCCAACAAAAAAACTTGCCGACCGTTCCTGATTTAACCTGTTCTATTTCCCACAAAGATACAATTAGAGGTGAGAGAAGTTGAATCTTGAAAGAAAATTTAAAACTAACCAAAATCTGACAATTGAATTCTTAGGATATGAAATTGAAACTTTAGTTTGAGAATAGAAATGTTAGTTGGTTATGATATAAACATTCCACCAAACAAAGAAGAGTCTAAAAGTAAAAAAAGGACCAAAGTAAGTCATCATAAGGAAGATAAACTGTTAGCATTATTGTGAAAATGAACAAATGTGGGTGGTTTGGGTCTACCATCCCCTAATTTGTGCACTGTCATTAACATAACTCCATGTGAGTTGGGGCTTTAATGGGCCCATTAGCTTCAACCCAACCAGTGTTTTAAAAGGCGCGCCTAGGCGAGCGCCTAGGCGCGCCTAGGCTCAAGTCCCACCTTTTGCGCCTTAATTGTCCCAGGCCAGGCGCGTATAATAAGGCGCGCGCCTTATGGCGCCTTACGTGAAGCCCCAGGCGCCAAAAGGCGCGCGCCTCGTGGGCTTTTTAATTTTCCTTTGCGCTTTTTGTATTTCAGATCCCCGTACTAGGTCATTCGAAGCGCGTGAAGGTTGATAGTTGAATATTATGTATGTTTTTATATATTATTCTTGGTTAAAACTTCATTTATGTCCATGCAAAGTGTTTTTATTGTGTATACACACATATATATAAATTTTGTGTGTTTTTTTATATAGTGCGCCTTAAGTAAAAAAGCCCTCGCCTTTTGGTGCGCCTTGCGCCTCAGGCTCCAGAGGGCCATTGCGCCTTAGTGCGCCTTGCGCTTTTTAAAACACTGAACCCAACCACCCCACTGCCCTCCCAACCCCACTTTAGACTTTAGATGAAAGCTTTTTGGTAAGTTCTCTGTATTCTAATTTTTAATTGCCATCTTTTATCTTTGTGAGTGACCAAACTAGTTTTATTCGTATATTGACTATTCTTACAAGACAATTGTCTAACTTTACTACATTTGATTATTAAAAAAATAGAAATGAATTCTTAGGTAAGAGACTATCATGAATTAAATTTATATATCTAAGCACTTTTTGATGTGCCTAGAGCTACAGTTGAATTATCATAAACCGTAATTTATAATAGAAAGGTTTGTAGGTTATTATAACAAAATTAGAGAATTATTACAGTTGGAATGAAGTGTTACAAGCTAACCCACTAGTTATTATAAATAGTGTTCCAAACATGAATTGAGTTAATATATCCCAACCTAACTCGCTCTTGACAACCCCTTCATGATTTAGAATGTTCTTATTTGATCACTAGATCAATTGTTGATGATTAAATTCTTAATCTTTAAATCAATAATATATGTCTTAACCAATTAGACTAAACGCAGTGCAGGTGTTCTCTTATACTAATTTTTATTTTGATAACCAGGAATCAAAGCTTCATCCTATTACATAAACGAGAGCACTATGCCTATCCCAAGGCCCAAATTCAAAAACAACAAAAGATTTTGTAATTAAGCTCAACTTTCAAATAAGCATATTTTGGAAACCACAAACCTCAACCAAGGCAGTTCTCTTGTTCTAATTATTCAACTCCTTAAAGAATTTTAATGGTTTGAATCGGCCACTGGGTGACGAACTGAAATGAAAAAGAATCAACCAAGGGGCAGCATAGTAGTTGAGGCTAAAGACTTCAAAGCATGTTTTCTTTAGAAATCACTGGTTTGAGACCACTGAAAAGTGCTTAAACTAGAATATCCTTCGAAGTATCCCGATGTCACAGTCTAGGGATGGGCCAGTGGTGCCCCAGATATAGGGGAGCGAAACTCCAATTTCCCGGTTTTCAAAAAAAAAAAAAAAAAATGTGAAAAGACAATCAACTTGTGACAGTCATCTTAGCTCAAAATGATGAACTCAACTGGAACTATATAGTCAATAGTCATGCCCCGATTGGATTAACAGAGATCACTGCGAGGAGAATAGTTAGATTTTAAGCAGTTAAAGCAGAAGCATTTCAACCTTACTTTTAACTTTACCGGCAGATTACACTTCTTCAATTTACCAAGCATGTTTTCATACAGACAGCAAAATTTCAGAGCAATTGTGAAGTTTGTATTAATGATACTTTGAAGGTTAATACAAACCATCATGAATGAGCCCAATGATTAAAAGGTTTTTAAAAATCAAAAGACTATAGATTGAACCTATAGAAATGTATCTAGAAATTAATTTCTTACAGATTTTTTTTTATATTTAGATGTCACAGGAGTTAAATAGGTTATTCTGTGAGAATAATTAAAGCGCGCATAGATACTTATAGATATATAAGAAATCCTTCCTGCTACGCCTTCAAAATTAAACCAACTCTATCTAGCAGAAAACTTTAACATCAATTAACATTTCTATGTTTCTAAATGAAAACATTCATTCCGGCCTAGGGGCGGGCGTGATTACCCTTGTTTCAAAAAAAAAATGAAAACATTCATTCCCCTTCATATTTTAAGAGAATGCACACACAGGCTAAAGACCAGCTGCTTTCTTCCAGTCCAATAATTGGAAGAGAGTATGGACAAGGAAGTAAGAACATAATGGCAGTGGTTGAGCTACTACCTTATCAGCTCAATCCCAAAACCAAGCTAAGATAATTTCACACAATTAAATCAGACAACATTAGCACACAGTAAACACCTTAAACCAGAAGAAAAACATTTCTAAGCAAGTATTCATCAAAGTTCAGAAATAACCATCTAAGGTTTGGGTACTAAGAATGTTCTATTTTGATATCGGTGAGTGTTTGAACAAATTTACGAGCACCTCGACTCATTTTATCAGAAAATCTTCTAGCCCTGTCACATTTGGTTGACAAAAAATAGGTAGGATATTAAATCCCGGGTATAAAGCCACCATAAATAGAGCCCATTCTCTCTTAGATCCACGATCGAAGAAACACGAGAAAAGGAATAACTTACCCCTTCCAGTATGTCGCCTCGCCTTAAAGAAGAGAAGAGAGAGAGAAGAACAGAGAGACAATGAAGTAATATAAAGAATTTATGAAATTCTAAAGAATAAGGTTAAAGGTTAAGCTTATCATGGCTTCAAGTACTCAAAGTTTATTGAATCTTCACACATGCATGGTTCAAAATCACTTGATTACTTTAAGCATATGAAGCAATCATCTAAACAAACAAATTGCAAACTATTGCTTATGTTCTCTTTCAGCAGCGGCTGTGATTATGGATTTTTTTTTAAACAAGGGGTAACCACGCCCGTCCCTAGGCCAGACACCGGGAGACATCGAAAGAGTAACGTCACAACTGAGTCTCGAACCTAGAACTTTGAGGGGAGTATACCCTCAAATTCCAAATCTTCACCACTATGCCATTGTGCCACTGGGGAACGATTATGGAATTTAATACACATTAATGAGAATGCACATTGGAATTCCCCCCTCCCCCCTATTTAAAGCAAAATATCAAATTAAGCAGATTGTCCTTTAATGTTCTCGATAAAGTACAGTACTGCAGTTATGAGATATAGTACACATGAATGTGAATGCAAGTACAATACTGCAACTATGTAATATAGCAGGCATGAACAAAAATGCATATTGAAATTGCATTCTCCCACCCACCTATTCTATAAGTCAACTTGCTTGCAAGATTTACCTTGCTTAATTTTTTTTTTTTTTTTTGAAATAAGGTGATCACGTCCGTCCCTAGGCAAGATACTGGAGCTATCGAAGGAGTAGTGTCACAGGTGAGTCTCGAACCTGGGAACTTGAGGGAAGCATACCCTCAAAGTCCAAGTTTTCAACCACTGTGTCACCCCGGACAATCTTGCTTAACTTTTAACTAAGATTCATGGAGGCACAATTAAAAAAAAGACTAAATTAGCCAGAATCAAACATGTCAATATGTTTTTTAGATCTCTATGGTGATAAAGCATTAGCAAGGCCACAGGATCATGGTCAATTTAATTTATGATAAAGCAAGGAAAAGAAGCTCTATTTCAAGAATAGGCAAATAAATGCAACAAAAGATTAAAGTTAATAACAAGTTAAAACAAAAGGTATACACCAACTATCAGATTTACCAACTAGCTAACTTGAGGAGAAATACCTTACTACCTGTATGTCAGTATTTATGATCCTGACAAGGTAAAGATGCATAATATCTCATTCTGAGCAATTGTTTAGTAAACCATTCATTATTATCATTCTTTTTGAAATAGAAGATTGAATCTTCAAAATGAAGAAAGGGAGATCAAAATAACCTAAATTGAATCGCAGGGTAACATTCAGATTTGTAATGATTTCAGTGATCAACAGAAAATATAAATATGTAAGTCCCGTTTGATAACCATTTTGTTTTTTGTTTTTTATTTATAAAATTTAAGCTTATTTCCATTCAAATTTTCTACCATGTGTTTAATCTTTCTTACTAGGGGTGTTCATCGGTCGGTCGGAGTCGGCTTTCGGTAAAAACCGACGCCGAACGCTGACAAGTCGGTTAACCTTGGTCTGTTTTCACTGACAAGAAAATGATTGGAGAAATCGACCGACCAATCATATGTTCGGTCGGTCGGTTAACGTAACTCTTAGAAAACTAGAGAGGAAAAGAAAAGAAAAAGAAGAAGTTAGTTGAAGAAGATAACCATGCTAAGAACCGTGTTGAAGGTAAAAAGAAGATTGGAAAATGATAATGAAAAAAAAAAGAAGAAACACGGATGTTTGTGCAAAATAATAAAACTAACAAGGGAAAAAAGTACTAAATATGTATTTTAAATTTATAATTGGTACATTTTTAATAATAAATATATTATGATTTAAAATGTAATGATTACTTTTATATTATTATTAAAATAAAGTAATGATTACATTTATAAAACCAAGTTAAATATATATTTTAATGGTATTTTTTGTTGTGAAAATATTAAATATAATAAAAGTAATGATGATATTTTAAAAATGTTGCGCATCAATGGTGTTCTATCAAATCAGCCGTAAAATGTAAGAACTTTATCTTTTATACAAAATTTTCGGTCGGTCGGTATAATATTTTTCTTCCGCAAAATCGATCGACCGTCTTGTCGGTTTTGAATATAACTAAACCGACTCCGTCCAATTCTTAGATAAAACCGACCAACCAACATCATTTTGGTCGGTTTTTTCTGTCGGATCGGTTTTAGAGTTTATGATGAACACCCCTATTTCTTACAATATATCCATCTTTCCTTAAGAAAGTAAGAAAATACTAACAAATTTCAAAAACATAAACAAGTTTTTTGAAATATAGATAAGATGTGGATATCCAAATATAGTAAGGTAGTAAGGTAGTTGTTGTAGGCTAAAATTTCATAAAAAAAAATGAAAAACAAAATGGTTATCAAACGGAGCCTAAGTAATCCAAAACCTAATTTATGTATCCAACTCATCAACTTCTTTTGCAACAATTATGCACGTTTTTTTTTATATCAATTTATCTTTTAAATATGAAAATTCATCATAAGGGAGTTAAAAATAATCATGGAAGTGGCCTGGCTAATACACATGAATGTGAATGCAAGTAATTAAGAGAGCCTTGGGGAATTAAAAAAATGATGGTTCATGGTGGCCACCTACCCAAGAATAATTTCCCACGAATTTTCTTGACATCCAAATGTTGTAAGGTATGATGGTTCATGGTGGCTACCTACCCAAGAATAATTTTTCACGAATTTTCTTGACATTCAAATGTTATAAGGTCAAACGGTATGTCATGTGAAAAAAGGTTCAGACATATAAAAAAAAATTGAGTCTCAAATTAATAAAAGCATATTTTCACGACACTTCACATGAAAACTGTAATACTTTCTTCAATACAACCATTATGGAGTGGCTTAGTGGTCAAGAGAGTCTTGGAATGTTAAGAGATTATAGGTTCAATTCATGGTAGCCACGTACTTAACTAGAAATTAATTTCCTTTGACATCCAAATATTGTAGATTCAGGCAGTACTGTGACATTAGTCGATGTGCGCGCAAACTAGCTTGAACAATCATGGATATATAAATTTTTTAAAAAAAGAAAAAAAAACTTTCTTCAATACGACAAACCAGAAGTCGAAATGAAATGAAAAGAAAAGTGTGATTAAAGAGACTGTACTCGCTCTCCTAACTTTGTCCTTGTGGTTAGCTTAGCTTATGACTTCTTTTTGGTCACTCTTGCATGATAAATGTAACATTTTAAAACTATTTGAAAAGGGAACCATAATCTTCCTTTTTTATGTGCCAAGATTTGTGAAGACCATGACCCCCTATTGATGAATTGTTTATTTTCAACATGGCTGTGAAATATCTCTAATGTTTTCAATATCAAATGGTTCTGCGCTGCCCCTCAAATAGCCGAGACTTCATTATCCAATTGCTTGGGAATCATTTAAGAGAGGAAAGGTCTACAATAACTCCCACACTCAGATTGAACTTTGGCTACTTTTTTTTAGAGATGTGAATTTAAGGAAATAATAAGACCTCTAATGCAAAATTGAATATTATGGAGTTATGGGTAGAATTCATTTTCAGTAGCAAGGTAATACTCTCAACGGAGCAGTTTTTTTTTATATATCCATGAGTGTCTACAACAATTTATGCGTATTTTGACTATTCTCACGGGACAACCACCTGACCATACGCCTACAACATTTGGTTGAACCAGTACGAAATTAATTCTTAGATAGGTGGTTATCATAGATTAAACCCATAACCTCTTAGTTCCACAAGGTCATCTTGACCACTAGTTCAATACGCAATGGTTTATTCTCCATTGCTTCTTTTTTTTGTTGTTGTAATATTCTTGACCAAAAGGAGTAGGATTTCTTATCTACTCACTGTCTTTTGATAAGATCCAACTATATTGAAATGTAAAAGGTAAGAAATCTTACAAGATAACCAAGTAATAAGAGGAACTTTGGACCTCCCTCTTCAACACTACTGCTAAATACTAAGCAACTGCTCAATTAATGCCACACTTCCTCCCCTCTTTCAACTCTCTATTTATAACTACAATATTCTGATGAACTCCCAACTAATTACCCACATACCCTTATAATATCACTAATAACAATTCTATCACCTTCTTTGTTTATCTCTTTCGGTAATGGAAATTTCTCATCAAATATATGTGTACGTGAATCCAAAAGCCCAACTGAGACTTCAAGGGCGATGAAACTTAAACCAATAGACAAAAGAACAAACGAGGACGCTAATAAACGGTCTAGTATACATTCGTTAGTCCATATGGATTTTCAGTACTGTGCGCTTATGTTGGGGAATCCAACTTTGAATCCTTTAAACACAAGAGGTCGAAGATTTATGGGTAAGAGAAAGAAAACTAAAGTGTTTCTCAATTGAATAATTTACTTCAAAACTAAAGGAAAGAAGAAGAGAAGAAAAAGGAAAACAAAAAGAAAGAAAGGTTGATGACAACCTCCTTCGTTAATCCACTGAGATGATTCTGAATTTTAAACTTCAGCACCAGCATTAGCTGTAGCTAGCTCCTCCACACCATCTGTAACTTCAGACTGAGATTTCTCGTCAGGAATTTTCGCAAACTGTTTACTACGTGCAACACGAAGTGCTCTCCCCATGAAAATCTGAACTTCAACAGATAAAGTACCATAAGAATGCTGATATTCACATTTACTAATTTTCTTTTGTAAATGCATGAGTGTCCAGATCAATTTATCCACACCTAGACTATTCTCAGCCAGTTTATATTTGGTTGTCAATGTATCTTGTAGCCTTAGGAAACTAATTCCTATGTAGATGAACACCATGGATTAAATTTGTGACATTTAAGCACTTTATGATTTAGCAATCCTTTATTTGACCATTAAACTAACCTATGCGATGATGGTTACATTTAATGATTCTATTGGTATTCATTAAAGATATAAGTTATAGCAATATTGAGATTACCTTCCCTTGGAACTCAGAAATGGCTGCTTCAGCATCCTTCTTGCTTTTGAAGGCAACAAAACCATACCCAGAAGGCCTTCTTGGATTCTCGTTGAAAACAATTTGTGCAGAAACTACATTACCACTGCCTGAATCAAAGAACTCCTTGAGGTCCTTTCCTCTGGCTTCAAATGATAAGTTTGCCACAAACAAATTAAAAGTAACCGGTTTTGGTTTCACAATAGGGGCAGGTTTCTCCTTTTTAACCTTAGCATAATTGAGCCTTAGAATACGACCCTCATATTCCTGCGTTTAAGTGAACTGTTTCATCAAATAAACCCAACAAAAGTTCAAAATGCTCCAACCCCAAGTAACAATGAAAATTTTTAGTCAATAACTGGTTCCCTTGTAATAATATATATTCAAAAAGTAGCAAGAGTGAAACAACTGTCAACTGCAACACATTAAAGCAGGATAAAATTCTACAGTTCGTTTATTTTATATCCATTCATGTCCAGACCAGCTTAAAACAACCAGTTAACTCTACTATAACCGGTAGGAAGTTAATTCCTAGGAAAATTGCTGCCAAAACTCATCACCTCTTACTTTTTCCAGGCACTCTTAACTACAAGGTTAAACTCTACGCTTAGTTTTTCCACTTCGTCTGTTTTTCCATCACACGAGCAAACCAAACTATTGCTAAAACCAAACGCATTGAATTGCTAACACGACTAGCCTCTTATGATGAAGGGTAAGCATTGCTTTAAACCTCAAATTCAATTAAAAAACAGAACATTATAAGCTAAACATAAAGTATTATAGTGAAGATACTAATTGCTTACATACGATTCGAGATCATTAAGTGCTGAAAGAGCCTCCTCAGGCGATCCCATCGTTACAAACGCCAAGCCCCTGTTTCTAATCTTGTTATACATTGAAAGCTGAAAGGAAAGAGAGGACCGATCATCAATAGCGAATAAACCAAAACCGTTAAAACAGAAATAGCAAGAGGAACATTCTTGGTTAAAATATCATTTTGATCCGCTTTTAACTTTATTTTATTTTGTTCTTCAACTTTCAAAAGTCCAATTTGAATCCCTGAGGTCCCGTTTGATAACCATTTGAAATGGTTTTTTGTTTTTGGTTTTTGAAATTTAAACCTATTTTCACTTAAATTTCCTACCATGTGTTCCCCAATTCTTACAATCTATTTATCTTTCCTTAAGAAAGTAGGTGAATACTAACCAACTTTTTTAAAAAAAACTTTTGGAAGCTACATTCTTTTGTTTCCAAATTCTGGTTTGATTTCTACAAATATAGGTGAAAGGTAGATATCTAATTAAGAAAAAACCTAGGATAAGATAGTAGTTGTAGACTTAGATTTTAAAAATCAAAAACAAAAAACCAAATGGTTATCAAACCGGCCTAAACTTTGAAATTTATTCCATTTTGATTCTTGAACTTATTAGTTTCATTTTAGTCCCAAAACTTTTTAATGGTCGACATTAGTCCTAAACTTTCAAAATAAATTAATTTTAGAAATATATCCACATATTTCTTGATGAACATAGTTGAATCAACTTCAAAGTGCTAAATTTAAACTTGTTTTTAGAAGTCTATACAAAATCAAAATAGAAGAAACTTTGAACATTATTTTGAGAGAAATAAAGAAGGGCATACCTCGACATCAAGAACAGTGCCATATTTCTGGAAGAGAGAACGAATATCCTCGGGCGTAGAATCCCAAGGCACGTTCTGCGCAAGCAATCTGGTTCGGGAAAACTCCTGAGTGTCGCTCGCTAGGGCTTCGTCTTGGGAGGTTGCGGCGAGATGGAAAATCAACCCGCACCTGCCGCTTCTTTTAGGTTGAATCGAAATCGGAGGATTGTGGGCGAGGGAAGTAGAAACAAGACAGAGATTGACGGAATGAGACTGATGTTGCGGACATGAGAGATGGGCGAGGAAGATGGGACGGTGCTGTTTGGAGCGGATGAATGAGGAAGATGAAGAACAAGGAAGACGAACCAGAGCCATTGCTGGGATGAGATATTCACCGCGCTCTCTTCAGCTCTCTACGCCATGGATTTGGATAAGAAGCTCCGAACATGCCAAAACGTCGACGTTTTTGGTGGTATATATTCCATACTTTTAAGGAATGTTTACGGCGTTGGTTTGGTTATGATAAATTAAATGGTGGGTTATTATAAATGGTGTTTGAAGGATAAATTATTATAATAGAAATTATAATAAACCGTATTTAAATGGTTGATTATGTAAAGTAATATATATAAAGTTTAGATAAACGAACGCACATATTTAGATAACCACAGTTTTATAATAAACATGAGTTAGTTATTATAACCAATTTGACCATTTATATAAATGGAGGCTCAAAAACACCCTTAGCGAATAAATACAGGTTAAAAGCATATGTATTATCCAATGGCTTCACTTTTAAGTTATAAATTAATTCATCACCAACTTTGATCTCTAAAATCGGTATTTGTCACCTACTTTAATATTTACTTAAAAACAAAAGTCATGTGTATTAATTTAATGGTAAAAAATAAAATGCTTACACGGATATGAGGATAACTTTCTTTCAAAATTAATAAAAGAGAAAAACTTGTCTTCTTAGCTAAGGAGGGCTTGCCTCCTTACTAAGGAGGCAAGTTTTTCTCTTAATAAAATTGTTTCAAATATGTTAAAATTCTCCACGCTAAATATTTCTCAATTAAAAAACTAAGGTCATGTTTGATAACTATTTTGTTTTTCGTTTTTTGTTTATGAAATTTAAGCATGCAACAACTACCTTATTGTAGCTTTTTCCTTATTTGAATATCTACATTTTACCTATATTTTAAAAAACAAAACTGAAATTTGTAAATAAAAAAAAATAGCTTCCAAAAACTTGTTTATGTTTTTGAAATTTGGTTAGTATTCTCCTACTTTCTTAAGAAAAGATGGAGCACATAATATAAAATTTGAATAGAAATAAGCTTAAAATTTCATAAACAAAAAACAAAATGGTTATCAAATGAGGCCGAAACAAATTGTTTGACGTTTATTAATTTTGAGTTAGAAATGGTAGAAATTTGAATATTTCTACCATTTTAGTTGAACTAAACTAAAATGGACACAATATTCCTTTACCATGGAAGGTATGCTTATGTAAGCATTACTTTTTTGTTACAAATTAGTGTTAAAGACTGAATTATATATCATCTCAAAAAATAACTAAATTATATAAAAGTCCCTAAAGTATTGTTTTATTTCAATAGCAAATGAATCGATAGTGTATTGGTTATCTTATTTAGTACTAATTCGTTTCAACTTTATGATTAGAAGTTCAATCTAGGAAATCGATATTTGATTATGATATTATCTGAGAGCAGTAGTGCTCTACTCTATGTAAAGTTTATTGGTCATCATCTCCCAAATTTATACTAAAAAAATATAAATAAATAATTCAATACCACCTTTTAACTTAGATTTCTTTTTAAAAAAGCAATCGTGATTTTTCAAAAATAATACAAATATCTATTCTTAGTCTAAAGTACTAGATGAAAATAGACATCTCTATTCCTTGGTGCAAATTCCTTATAAATTTTGGAATGGAATAATTATTCTTCATCTGGGTAGAGCATTAAATTTGTGGAATTAAGAAATGTAAAATTTCTTAAGAATGACTTGATTAGTGGAAGCGATTGATCTCAAAATATTTATATGAGAAAGATGATTCATATGCTCAGTGTGTTACTTTAAGTGATGAACTAATCATTTTTGTTAACAATGCACCTTGAGTTCAAACGCGTGTTAAAGAATCAGTTTTATAAGAATCACAATCTGTCCACCAATGGTATTTGACATTCTATAATGTCATCTCTTCAGTTGGTTTCGAAGAGAACGTTATGGATCAATTTATATACCAGAAGGCCAGTAAGATATATTAAATTTAGTCTTTGTCTTATCCTAAAAATGAGCTCGAACGAGAACAGATGAAGAACATTCCATCACCATTGGTTGTTGTGATGTTGTTAACCACTAGAGAGCTACAAAGAAATTTATGAAATTCCTTTAAGAATCAAAAGATTATATGCTCATGTTTAAACAGATAGTCAATTTGAAAGTGTTATTATTTCCATTATGATAGTTGAGTTCGTGTCATGTTTTGAAGCTATACCTAACATGGTGTATGGTTGAAGAGTTTCATTTTCAGGCTTAGAGTTGTTGACTCTATTTGTAGGTCATTCAGAAAGTACGTAAATTCGATATTTCATTGAAACTCTTATTCAATTTACACTTTCTCATTCAGTTGTGTACTTACATATTTATTCTTGAGAAAATATTACTTTAGTATAGACCTAGAACAAACACAAGGTTTATTCATTTAAGTATTGAGTTTGTATTTAGAGAAACACGACGCATTGTGATATCTGGAAGATAATACTCGCACTAAGAGGATTTGTTACCATAATCCATGTGTTTTGTATTTCATTATGTATTATTGGTGAGGTGTTCATGGACCAAGAGGGAGAATGTTGGAAAAATTATAATTAATTTCATTATTTAATTATAATTATTGGTTAAGTGGTCCATGTTTTTAGTTAACCACTCGCACCTCACTCGTTTTGTCCCTATACCCACTTTTCCATTAAGAAAAACCCGTATCATTTTAGTTCAAAAGAGTGAAGATATAGAAGAACCAAGAACTCTATAGTGGGTGTTCGTGTTGCAGTTACGGTGAACAATGGGCTTTCATTTCTTGGTTACCAAAACAATGGCTTGAGATATACGCTAATTTATTAATTACATTTCCACAGTAGGTGATTTTAATTAATCACTTCTTTTTTTTTTGTGTTAGAAATATCTAACACCCCAAAGCTCAAAAACTAAGCTTATAATTTAAGAATACCTACAGCATTTTATCTAAAGCCTATAGTATTCATCAAAGTATCATTTGGAATCAGATCCCAAACAAGAATTCAGATATACGAAACTATAAAGTTTCTTGAAAACATTGGGCAGCATTGAAATCAAAGCAATGAAAAGAAAGGCTCTTCCCATTTAGAAAAGCTCAGCTGAATAGTTCTTACTAGCAAAGGATATGTTATAGTACTTATAGGATCATCTATATTCAACTACTGCTATGTTGTTAGCTCAAGTCATATGCTTTCCTACTCTAACACCAAAATGCCACAAGGTAAATAGAGGGGTGACCTTTTCTTGGATTGCATCTACTTCTTTCGCATTCTCGAGTCAGGGGAGTTATGTTGCAAAGGTGAGAGAGGTTGTCGCGCCGAATCGACTTCATTTATAATACTCCCTTCAATTGGAATACTCACTTTTTGACATGATTTTCGCTTATTTGACTGCATAATAGGTTAAACACAATGTCCCATCACACCTCAAGTAGAAATAATTTGCATACTGGATTAAACTAAAACCAATTTTATAAAATCTGAGTAAAACCTATTGGCAAAGTAATAATGTTGATAAACTTAAATTTCAAATACCAAAAACCAAAGGGATGTTTGGGGTAAGATGATCATCAAACCTACATTTTGGCCACATACAATTATTCCCCATAATTCACTATCGATGACCCCATAACCAATATTTTTCGTTCCCCCTTAAGCAATATTTTTTTCTTCGTACTCATTTTATGCACTTCAAGCACAAATTCATCCATAACTATTCTTTCGGCTTTCCAAACATAGGTAACGGTTCCTCCCATAATTTTTCCATACACCCCAAATTCAGATAATCATTCTCCCCATTAATCATTTTCTCATTCTCTCTTATTCTAATTCCTTCGTAATCATTCCATTCCTCTTACCTCAAATGCCCTCTAATAGTTATCAAATGAGATCCTAAAGTTTTTATGTCCTATTTTTGAAAATTAAGGTTATAATATCTCATTACACCTATTTTTCTTTGTTTTTCCTGATTTTGTGCTTCTAGCACTTGAAAATAATAGGCAAGTTTCTCATGATTTAGAAAACTAATGAAAACTTGAGAATATGAAAATACTTTTTAGAAACAACATAAGTTAGGTCAACTTCCACGAGACAGCAGAAAGTAAAGCTTCAAGTACACAGAATATAAAAGAGTCTCACCTTCGCGGCAGACCCACTGTTGGTCTGCTTATCACCTGAATGTTGAATTTTATCTTCCTGGCACCGTTTCAGCAACCTCTTGTTCTCCTCATCAAGAAGCATATTATCTTCATACAACAACTTCACCTGCATAATTAGCATAACTAAGTTACCATCGAGACCATATAGGAGGTGTTTGGATGAGGTTTCGACGAGGAGTTATTTTGGGTAGTTAAAAATGGAAAGTTGTAGCAAAAAACTCATGTGGATGTAGTTTTTTTGTAGAGGAGTTAGAGTCAAAAGCTTCTTTAGATATAGATTTAAAATGAGTAGTTAAAAAAAGAATGATTAGAAATGAGTGGTTAAAAATGAATTGTATAATATTTGAATGATTAGAAATGAGGAGTTATTTTTAAAAGTAAAAATGAGGAGTTGTTTTGAGTAGTTACAAAAACTCGTTTGGATGTAGTTTTTCAGAAAAAAGTTAGTAAATCCTCAATCTAAATCCTACTTAAATATGGCAAACAAACACCCCAATAAGGTTCATAAAGCATAAAAAAGAAAGAGTCCCGACGAAAAGCCTGAAGCTCACCTCTTCTTCAGCTCTTTGTAGATTTACCCTCAGATGTTCACAATCCTTCTCAACGGCCTTCATGTAAGCAGCTAATGATAGAGCCTTTTGAGTTGATGGCTTTAAGCTAGAAGAAAATTTCAACATAAACACCAAGACAGTCTTAGTAATAAAAATATACATTTTCTATTCCACCATTACGTTCATGCCAGTTCCATAAACTTTAGTGATTTAATGATATATCGTGCTGGAAAAAAAAGAAAAGAAAAAAAAATCTCACCAATTCCACATTTTCATAAGCTGTTGGCTTGAATCTTTATCACTGCTTGCTTCTAAAAATGCATGAGCAGGTGTAGCTCTATCATTACTGTTACATCTAGGTAAAACCAACTCGAGTAAGTTATCCTCCAAATCTCGACCGTCAGATGATGAATCAACCTGAATCATTCGTAAACATGCATGTTCATCAATTTTAACGTCAATCAACAGAAGACGAGAACTACACCAAGTACTGTTTCGATTAACAGCTTGCATGGCTATGCTACAAGTTCAATTCAAAAGTTTGGACAATGGATCGTGGAAGGAACAAGTAAAACTTTATAGTGATTTGAAAATATAATTCCTAAACTCGGAAGAGTTTCACATCCAATAGGCTATAGCTAAACAATGTCAACCTAAATATGTAACCCACAAAGCAGTTCATGTTCAATGATTCAACTAAACAGCAATTTCTAAGCTCAGATAAGACCTTTTTATTGAGTTAAAGAGACATTTTATGATTTTTTGCATAAAAATGAAAACTATCGGGCTTAAACAACCATCTAACATCAATTCCACTAATTAAAACATTTAAGTCACAAAATATTTATTATATGACAATGACCCTTCAACTGAAAAATAAACAATCAAGGATGGGGTGATAAAAATTGCAAGGAATAGCCCTGGGGTTCAGATGTCTTCTACCATAGCACTCAACCCAAAACTGAAAGCCCACCAATTAAACCTGAGAAATGCCCAAAAGCTTGGGTGCGATAAATGGAAGTTTCCTCACCTCACTTTTACTTAATCTATGGTGGCCATCTATTCAACCCTTACTCTGCTCTATGATGGTCAGTTAACATTGTTACAAAAAAGGATTGTTCAAATAGTTAATCCAAATTGCCAGTTTGATATAAATGTCACCGCAGAAATCATGTCCTCGGTTGCACCTAACTTTCTTTCCATTACAAGTTTTTTTCAAGTTCTCACCAATTAAGTCACAAATGTAGTTCCAATTTTCCATTTGCATAAATAAAACTAACACTACACCGAGTGCTTGAGAGGAGAAGCTATACCTTTTTCATCTCGTATTCATGTTTAAAGAACGTCAGTTCGTCTGATAACCGTCGAACCTCCTCCTCCAATTCATGAGCACGATTCTCCGCCTCCCTCGCACGCTGATCCGCCTCGTTCCCGAACTCCATCAAGGCATCTCGGTCGTGGTCATATAAAGAGCACTCCCTCTCCCACTTCTCACACTGACTCGAAAGAAGAAAACACTCTGTAGCCAGTTTCTGATTCTCCTCGACAAATTTCTTCAAAGCTTGGGCGTTCATCGTCGCTTCGGCCTATCAAAAACAAAAGACCCAAATCGTGAGAAAAAGCAAAAACAAAAAACAAAGAACAAGAAATGAAGAACACATACGAACCCTAGTGCGCTCAAGCAAGTGGTCTTTGTCCTTGATTTTGGAGTGAAGAACGTCGCAACAGTGAGCAAGGCGCCTCTGCGCATCCTCGGAGACGCGAAGCTTCAACTCCAGCGTCTCCGCCGGCACAGGGAGGCCTAATGCAAGATCGATTGTTTCCTTGATGCAATTGTCGACTTCAGGCGGGAGATCCATCGCCGAATCCTGCAAACCCTAGCGAGCTTCAGAAACTCCAAATCGCACAAACCCTAGAAAAGAAGCGACTCCGGTAAGCGAACGGGGAAGACGATGAAACCTTGGGAACTTGAAAACGGCTTCGAATTGGAACCAAATAATGGAAACGAGGTTGGGTTTCGTCCTTGCAAAAGCTCTCAACTGGAATCCAAATTTGTTGCAAAGGAGATGTAGCCGTTATGATGGTGCCCACTTTGAATGAGAGTGCATCCAAGAAATATTGATTATGCGTCTCTATATTTGGGTTTATGTGGATTTGAGGGCCCATTGGTTCACACGGCCCAACTTAAACTTTTTTCCATTTTTCATTTTTGGAAATTGTAAATGATAGCCTACTTAAATTATAGTCATAAATAGAGTTTAATATTATATTATTAACACTCATTAATATAATATTATTTATTATTACTAACAATATTTTGTACAATATATTATTAATGCCATATTATTATTATTTATGACTATAATTGTTAATTTTTTTTTAGAAGTGACCATATTATCGTTAAAAGGTTTGTGACCATCATAGTAGATTTTTCGTCTTCGTAAAACTATTAACTTTATATATGCATTCCCCTCCTATTTTGCATGTTTCTTATTTTAGAAATTTTTTGTTTTCGTTTTTTCCTTTCGTCTGTAATTTTGAAGTTGTCATCTAAATCTTCATTTTCTCACTGGAACATTCGCCTTTTCGTTGGAAATGCTTAAATTCTCACCATCAATACTCGTTTTGTATTTTATATCGGATGAATAACTCTTTTTTTTGTGTTTATATAGTTTCTCTTGCAATTTAAAATATTGCTTGACTTTTATAGTTCTTCGTCGAAAGATGAACAATGTGGTTGATAACTGATATGCTGATCAAAACCATGTTGCATGGAGCATCACGACTATGCGTGAATTGGCACAAGATAGGGTTTTTGGTGAACGTCAAGTTCTTCAGTGAAATAAATTGTGGCATTAGGCTTAAGTCATGTTAAAGAGTCTACTCTCTAGATCGATTTTTTTTAGTTTTTTTTTTAAATTGGAAACTTGGTTCCTTAGTTATGGTAATGATAATGGTGATTCATTTGTTAAAAAAAGTAACATTTAGATAGATTGATCGATCCTATCAATCAAATTAGTTTCAAATAAACTCTAATACTTTAATATATTTTAGTTCAACAATATTTGATGATGGATATTTAAATTCACGATCTTTTATTCATTAGATCATACATCATATTCACATATATACTTTAAGTATTGGTTATAATTCAATCCTTAATATAGATCAAAGAAAATCTCAATATATTTTTTCAGTACAATAATATTTTGAAAATTGAAACATCCATGCTAATTACTGCTTGAATCTATCTTACATTAGCAAAAAAAAAATAGTTGTTGATATTGCTTTCCGCTCTAACTCACTTTCACCTCTATTCTTATGGTCGGTTGTGGCAATGTTGGTAATTTCCCCCAATTTCTTGTGTTGTGCCTTTTTTCTGTTTTGTTTTCTTTTGAGATTGAATTAATTCTCTATGCTGCCATTGACGATGCTTTCATCAAGTCTGCACACAAAGCCCAAATGGAAATCAAACGAAAAAACTAATGAAATCAAGAGATCTACATGGGAAAAGGGCCATTGAAATCTAGAGTACATCCAAAGCCATCATCTAAAGAGCCTCGATTAAAGACTATTTTTTGCACTAATAGAAAACTATCCGTAAAATTGATCGGAGACTATTTGTTATATTAATTGAAGAATATAGATGATACTTATTGAAAATGATTTGTTGAACTTATTTTTTTTCGATCATTTAAACTTTACTTGTTTGCTTTAAATCAGGTGGACTTATTGATCGAAAACTATTTGTTTACTATGCTAACTTACTTGCTTACAATTGGGAGAACTTGCTTGTTTTCAATCAATTGAATTTACCTTTTTTTTCAATCAATTGAATTAATTACTTTCAATCAGTTAACTTGATTAAATATAATCAATTTACTTAACTTTTAGTGGAGACATTTTGATCATTTTAGATGCAACTGAACTTACTTGCTTTCAATTATCTAAACTTACTTGTTTGTTATCGGCTAAACTTACCTTCTTTCATTTAATGTAAGCTTTCAATCAAGAAAATTAATTAAAGACGAACCATTCACTTAATTTTAGATAGAAGAATTTTCATCATGATCTCATTTTTTGCTATATACAAAATATTTTAAAAGTTTTTCCATTGAAATTTGTTTTTATTTTTTTTGGTATGCATAAAAAAATTCATATATAACTATTTAAATCTTGAAATCACATACGGCAACGTCAACATCTGTTGACCCACACAGCATTAATTAAATAAACATATAAATGATTACATATTAATGGTTTGTTATCAGTTCAAGAAAAAAAATGGTTTATTATCAAGTTGGAAGGAATAATTATTTTTTAATATAAAAGTGGCCACCAACAAAACAAATACGTGCCTTCGAAACAATGAGGTAATAACAACTTGATTTACTTTTAGAGGGAAAAAAAAAATTAATTAAGCAATGTGAAATTGAATTTATTTTAAAAAAATAAACCTAATAACATGTTTTTTTTAAAATCAACTTAATAACATGTATATCAACAACAGTTTAGTAAAGCAATAGCTAATTTATTCCTATCACTAAAAAAATTAGGAGTTCAAAATCATCATTTTTAAGTAATTATTATTATTATAGAACATTTCCACATAATTATAATTAAATTAAAAAGAAATAAATAAATCAACAACTTAAATCAATCTTTTTTTTTTTTGATAAATCAACTAAATAACTATATATATATATATATATATTTTTTGGTATAGCAATAACAATAATTTTTAAAAAACTATTTTCAACTCAAAGATTATGATGTACGATGAAATAAACTTTAATTTTAAAAGTTTAAAATAAGTTTCTTTTTTAAAATAATTATTGCTATTTTTTTACAGCTTTATTGCTAATGCTATACCAAAAGGAAAAGAAAAACAAATATGATTGACAGTTCTTAAATTTTTTTAAGGAGTTAATTTATCATATAATCGAAATTCACTCCAAACTTTTTAATATGTGACGAAATAAATTTAATTGTAATTATATTTATGTTCAATCAATCTTAAATATGGTGTTAAAAAGAAACTCACAATTTTTTTATCTCTGCCCGCCATTTAATAAAAACAAAAAACAAAAATTCTAAGATAAATAATAACTCAACAACCGCCTTTCTAATATTAAAAAAAAGTAAATAATAAAAAACTCAACGACCTAAATAAAATAATACTAGAAGTTGAATTAAGAGAATAAGATTTAAAACAGGTTTTTCCAAATGATTATTTTATAGCAACATTTGTCGTTAACATTGGTCAACTTATAAGAATCTTCATCTACAGTTTTATTATGCGACAAATTTCTGATAGCATTGAAAATTGTTAGTAGCGTCATTTCCTGAAAAAAAAAAAAAAAAAAAAAAAAAAATATAGTTTTTTTTTTAGAATCTAATTTAAAATATAGTTTGATTATAGTTTCTATGAACATTTTTAATTTTATTCTTTAATTATGTTCTCTTTTAATTTTTCAACTTAATAAAATCATCAATTAATATTAAATAAAATAATAATTGATTTTATTTTAAATTTCAATATATTAAATTTTAGTTTTGAACTTGATTTTTAAAAGAAAATACGTATAACATTAAATTAGAAATATTAAGGTGTGTTTGAGCTAGGGTGAACATGGGTTAGCTTGAGTTGGATTAGAGAGATTATCAATCCAACCATAAATATTTTATGATTTTGAACCCAACACAACCCAAAAATATATTTAACCCAACCCAACCCGTCAATTTGGGTTGGATTGGTTCGAGTTGTTTGGATTTTTTGAACCACTTCTAATTTGAGCCCGTTTATGTAAAGGACCGAGTTGATTATAATAATTCAACTATGTTTGTCCCATCGTTTATTATAAACAGTGTTACTTGAGCATGCGTGCTCGTTTATCTAAACCTTAGATATATTAGTTTTTTGTTACATGACCAACTCCTCAAATATCGTTTATCATAGAGCATGTTATAATAACTTGTCTCTCAAACACATTTATAATAACCAATAGTTTATCATAACTCATTATTTATCATAACTAAATTGGTGCTCCAAATGTATATAAAATATAAGGAGCATATTAAATTAAATTTGAAACTGAAATTTGTCTCAAAAAAAAAAAAAATTGAAACTGAAATATTAAAAAGATAAATTTTGGTATGATACTTTATTTGTTGGACTAATTATAAATTTGAAGATAATGAACAACATAATGAAAGATAATTAGAGTCATCGTCATCACGTGGCCACCATTGGCATCTCCAATGGCCGTCAAAACCACAGAAATCTCTCTCATAAATCTCAAGTCAACTCCAACACCAACGAATTTCATGTTAATTTCTCTTTTCCCATTCAATTCAACAACATTTTTGCCCTAATTCCCAATTCTGAACGAAATTTCAAAATCATTTCACCAGAATTCCCAATTCTCTGTTCAAGATTCGAATCATGTCAATCAGGAAGAAGAAACACGCTCTCAGTTTCAAAATCTTCTTACTCATGTTGACGCCGCCGCCGGCCGCCGCGCAGGAGGCCGCCGCCGGGACGATTCCGGTATCGTCGGAGCCGGAGGTCAGCAAGAACATGGCGATCGCATTTGTGGCGCTGATTTCCGGGTTCTTCATCCTCGGAATCATCTCCGTCTACACGCGCCGCTGCAGGGAGCGGCGGTTGGGAAGAGGCGGCGGGATTGGAATCGGCGGCGGAGGCGGAGGGATGACGTGGAGGGCGGCGCGTGGGCTGGATCCGTCGTTCATCTCGACGTTTCCGAGTTTTTTGTATTCGACGGTGAAAGGGGTGAAAATGGGGGAAAGCTCGTTGGAATGTGCGGTTTGTTTGAACGAATTTGAAAATAGCGATACGGTTCGTTTGATTCCGAAATGCAGCCATGTTTTTCACTCGGTTTGTATCGATTCTTGGTTGGTTTTGCATTCCACTTGCCCGGTTTGTAGAGCCAATCTCTGTCCAAAACCCGGCGATTTAACATTGTCCATTCTCAATTCCGGTTTGGAAAGAGCCCGAACCGAACCGTCCCCGTCTCCGCAAAACCATGTGTCGATTCCTGTAGTTGACGAGGAAGCCGCGGCGGTGGGGAATGCGGTGATGACTCCAAGTCCGATGACGAACCGGAGCACGCCGACGCGGTCGAGGTTGTTGGGATGGCGGTTGAGTGGGATATTTCAGCGGTCTAGATCGACCGGTCATGATCGGTTTACTCTGCAGTTGCCGGAGGCGGTCCGTAGCCAGTTGATGAGCTCGACTCTGAACCGGACCAGAAGTTGGGCGGAGTTGCCGAGTGAGCGGAGTTTACCACGGGGATATCGGAGTGAAAATGGGCGGTGGAGGAATTTTTTGCAGCGGACTTTGTCGGTGCCGGCGTCGTTAGTCGGAAGGGGAGCTGGAACCGGCCGGTCTCCGGTCGAGCCGGAAGTTGGAGAGCGGTCGTTTGCGCTGCTACGGCCGAGTGGGATTGGTCCGAGTTCGGCGGCGGTTTAGGTTTTGTGTGTGACTGGTCAAGCGGCAAGAGATTTTAATTCTGTATATGATTGTTTGTTGTTATTGTTTTTTTGAGTCGATTGTTTTGAAAGTTATTACAATCTGTAAATATACTTTTGAACCCTTTTTTTTCTCTCAACTTATTTTCAAGCTCAATAATTCTGATTCAAATTTTTGACTTTCCAACATTTTGTTTTTGTTTTGTTAATTATGTTTTGAGATAAACTTGGGGAGTAGGTAGAAGAACCGAGTAATTTGAATGGATAATTGTAAGAAAAATTTGTTGGAATAAAATTGTTCGTAAAAAAAAGATGGTTAGAAAACTTGATTTGAATAAAGATGTTTATAGGAGAGATTACTTGAAAACTTTGTTTAGATAAGATTATTTTAAAGACTAGGAAAAAAAAATGTTATTTTGAGGTGTCGATGTAGAAAAACTTTGTTAAAGTAAAAATTGCTTGAAAAGAGAGTTGGAATGAGATGTTGAAATGTGATATTGGAGGAAGTTTTTTCTACCCTAAACAAAGAGCAAAACTTGGATACTTACTTTTATATAATTTCTTCCACCATCCATGAAAATAATAATGTGTCACATAAATAACGCAAGTATATAAAAAATGCGATACAAAAACTAAACTTATAATTTACTTTCATTATTTTGTAAAGGCGTTCACGTATATAAGTTTAATTCTACAATTAACCGTCACAACTTTGCAATGATCATTTGACAATACTCAGTTGCCTCTCAATACGCAGAGTTTTTCTCTCCTAAAAGCCACAATAGAAACCTTAAGCAGAAGTGGATTAAGGAATACTAAAGTTATGATGCACAATACAAATCTTTACAACGTATAAAAGTATATACTCCAAAAGTTCCTAAAAAAGAGACATAAAAAGCCTATTTTCAGTGTCCCATATTCTAACCCAAAGGGAACGTGACAGACACTGCGATAACATTAAACATCATATCATTCCTCCTCCTATTCTCTCATCAGAATAAGCGAAACATTCATTTCCTGGATACTTTTGACCACATATACACTATAAAGAAACAGATCAACGCGAATACGACCACCTGGACGACATGATTTGATCCGTTTTGTATGATTTTTTTGTTCAATCTTCTTACGTTGTTCTTCACCCCAGCTTGAGCTTTGATCAATGTCATTTGCTGCAGCAAGACCAGATTGAATCAGTCAGACTGAGATGTTAAAAAAAAAAAAAAAAGCCAAACATGATTGCAAACATTTTCTATGAGAACTAAAATTGGATATTTTTGGAATTTGAAAGTAAAAAGTCTACAATGGAATGAAATCCCAGGTCCAAAGACCAAAATGAAATTCTAACATTTCTCATATTATTTTGGAAACCAACATTTCTCATATTAGTTATAAGAAAATAAAGCACAAAGAATGCAAAACAAGACAAGTGGAAACATGAAATCATGGAAAGTATTAAGAAAAAAAGTTGCATACCAACTGATCTAGAAAATCATTCTGAGATTTTGCTTCCGATCCAATATCCTGAGCAATCTGGCACCAGAACAGTTACACCAAGTACCAAAAAGAAAAGATCAAAAAATGGATCTGAAATTAAGTAAACAAACTGGCACAATATTAATCTGTACATGATCTCAATAAGATTAAAAATACGATAAAACTGTGAAGAATCACAACATAGGATTTCAAAAAACACACACACACAAGAAATCATAGGTCAAAACACACACAAGAAATTTTAGGTCACAGCAGAGTAAATTGCACCATGCTAAATGAAGATCCTACAAAGTTCTGCACTTGATCAGAAAAAATGTTTCTGTTATCACCGATCAACCTAAAAGGTTAAGCAGATGGATCAAAATAAATTTAATTACATCTACTGACAATCTCCTCCCTCACTTGTAAGCTTGGAAATTTGAGAAATTCCCTACAAGTGGAACTCAATTTTAATTGGAGAGGAAAATGACTTGACATGTTGAACTTCGGAGTTTGGACATCCACCTCTAATACTAATTTAATTATGTTAAATCACCAATCAACCCAAAAACTTAAGCTGGTGGATTGAGATAAATTTAATTATATCAACCAATGCTACCCCTGGCATGTAGGCTTACTTCCTCAGATTAATGTGTTTTTTAATTTAAGTACCAATAGCCGGGCATTTGACTTTGGGACCAGAAAGATTACAAAACTGTTTTTCTTTCCTCAATAAGAATCAAAGAAGAGCTTTTGCAGTTGATATGAAAGAAAAGAAGTTGCTCAAACTTGGCTGACAAACAATTTTTTTTTAAACCGGGAAATCAAAGTTTCGCTTCACTATACCCAAGGTAACCATGCCCATCTGTAGACTAGCGCCAGGAAACATCGAAGGAATGGAGACACATGAGGTGTCTACAAATTATTGTCGCAGGCGAGTCTCGAACAGTTAGGCATACACCAGCTCAAACCAAATTCACTAAAACGCTTATGTCACTGTTTAGAAACAAAATCTTTCTAAATACTAAATATAATAAGAATAAAACTGGCAGGTGTGTGTCCCTCATTGTTTTTTAAATTTTGGTGACATACAATACAATAACTGATTTTCTTTTTAGAGACCGGAAAATCAAAGCTTCGCTCCACTCCACTATACCCAAAATAACTACGCCCATTCCTAGGTCAGGCACTGAGAGACATTGAAGGAATGGAGACGTGGGAGGTGTCTACCTAAGAAGCATGGACACGGACACAAGATACGGATACGACACGACACGAATACGTAGACACGCCATTATTTAAAAATGCAGGATACGGATACGTCGAGGATACGTGATTTATTATTATTTTTTATAATATACTATTAAAAGATGAAATGTTAGTTATAAGCCTACCCATAATCATTTTTAAATATTTTAGTTTTTATCTCATTTTCCTTCCCTACATTCTATTTTCTCTCTTTCTTCCCTTTTTCCATTTTAGTCCATCTATCTTCGATAGACATCGTCATCGACGGCCTCCACCAACACTTCCCGTTGTCATGTCATCCATCATTGGAAACAAATAAGTCTTAATTGAGGTGTCCATGGTGTGTCCGTTAAGTGTCCGAAATTGAAAATAATAATAATAAAAGAGGACACAGAATTTTGAGTGTCGGACACGTGTCCGACGAGTGTCCGGAAGTATCGGTGTCGAACACGAGTACGACACAGATACTTTGTCAAAATAGAAGTGTCCGTGCTTCCTAGGTGTCTACAAATGAATGTCATAGATGAGACTCGAAACTGGAACCTTGAGAGGAGCACATTTTCAAAACCCAAGGCTTCAACCGCCGCACCCCCTCACTGTTCTTTAAATTTTTGTGGCATACAATACAGGAGCAGTTAGGCAATGAAATCATTAATCCCCTTTTCATTTCAATCAGATGTGCCGAGACTGTTCAACACAAGGATGACGGAACCATGCAAAGAGTTTATTCTTAAGATGATTAATTTTCCAGATGGCTAGTCAAGTTCAATGGTGGGTGTTCTAGAAATCGCATGGTCAAAGAAGAATCTTGTAGTATATTCTATATTGACCCAAGGGATAAGTTGCAGAATATTCTTCTTCCTTTCATAGGAAACAAACATTCTCATTGATAGTTGAGAGTGTTACATTATATCCATCGAAGCAAAGTAAACATGGCCAAATTAGAGGTAAAGAACAGAAAATTACAAGCAAATACAATCAATGATAAACATGGGCCAAGATTATCTAAGAAAGCCCGTATGTTATGGTCTAATTCTGTAAAAGCTCTTTTATATGAAATTTGATGGGAAAAATATCAGAGGGTGTTCCAAGATCTGTTTCTCTCTTGGGCTTCAGATGTGAGTTATAAAAAATCAAAGCCTCTTCATGTTGTGCACTTTCTAAGGAGTTCGAAGGATATTTCTCCCAGGATAACGTCATCAATTGGAAAGCTTTTCTTTAGATGTTCCTTTTGTTGTTTTTCTGCTAGTTTTTTGTGTTGGGCTATCCCTTCATTATCCTTCTCTTGTCTTTATGTTCTACTATTTTCAGTGTATTTTAATTTAGTTTCCCATTTTAGGTTTTGTATCTAAGAGATTTTGTTTCGCTTGTTTCAAAAATAATATTCTCTCAAAAATCTTTTGAAATATCTACTAAATTAGTAAATAGCTTATTTAATGTCTCAATTATCAAGACCTACACTGTCTCAATTCTAGCCTCTACTCTTCAATTTCAGTATTTCCATAGCCTCGTGGAAGACTAAGAGCAAAAAGCCCAAGCATTAATCAAAGCTAGCAAGAAAGTGTTGTGGCGCAATGCAATTATAGCCTCTAAATTTAAAAAGAAAACTTTCTATTTATTGAGATCGTGAAATCAGGTCCTAGACAATGTTATGTGAGATATTGAGGAAAAGTGTAGCGAAATAATTTCCACACATTTGTAAATAATGATTTCTTGGAAGGATATTGTAACTAATGGTACAAAACACTTTATTCACAAAAAAAAAAAGTAATAAAAAATCGCTAAGAGGAGGAATAAGATTACAAGACAATACAAGCATGTGTTGAAACAAGCATTTAGAATCCAGCCTCTAGTTTGATAAAATAAGAAAAAGAGGATGCTCTAAAGGAAAATTTTAAGTTATATAGGATAATTCTGTCCAAACTAACTTCGATTAATATATTTAACAACAAAATTTAATGCACTTAAATCATTCCAACAACGTATCATTCAGGACTTGCTCTGCATATCACATTATGTTCTTAGATAAGGAAAATCACGAAACTTTTCAGAAACGAGAAAGAAAACCATGCCCGTGAACGCCATTATAATGAAATCTAAAGATGCACATGCAGCAAACAGCCAATCCATAATGTAAAGCTTACGAAAACGATTAAGAAAGGAACCACATGCAATTCCAATAGTATCATAACCATTACAGATAAATTACCGCTAACATAGCTAGATTCAAATATTACATAATCGCCCAAAGAAATCTGAAGATTTCTGTCAAATTTTTTGTTTTTAGTTGTTCAATGAAGATACCAGCACGAATGCTATCAATAAGGGTGTGTTTGGGCCCGTTTATGTAAACGGCCGAGTTGATTATAATAACCCAACCGATGTCCACGGTTTATTATAAACGATGGTTACCTAAACCTGCGTGCCCGTTTATCTAAATCTTACATATATTACTTTTTGTTACATAACGAACCCCACAAACACTGTTTATCACAATTCTTGTTATAATAACTTACCCCTCAAACACCATTTATAATAACCCATTGTTTATCATAACCCACCGTATATCATAAACTTATGTCTATCATAAACAAACCGGTGCTCCAAATGCACCATAAAAGTTTAGGTGCATGTTCCAGTTTGAAATTCAATAACCCTAAGTGAAAATCTGTATCATAGATTAACGTAAAACACAATACTTACATTTCTCAGCCTCTTAACTTGGCTATGGAGACCAACAATCTCGTCGTCCAAGTCCCCATGCATCGGATCGATCTGAAGCTGAATTTCATCGGAAGAAGCCGCCGTTCTTGTGCTAAGCCCCTCCCTGATACCTCAAAACAAAGGACGATTGCAGTTGAGCGACATGAATAGCGTCATCATCATTCTTAACGCCAGAAAATACATAATGATAGGCAAATGATACGAACACGTATTTGTTCCAAATCATCTAATTCCAGGAAATAAATTATGAATCTATCATGATAGAGGAACAAGAACAATACCTGGATCGATAAGGAGCGGAAACGCCTCTGTGGGAAGAACTACCGCCACGATACGAATTAGACGCCATTAAGGACAGAGTGAAAACCTAATTGGATCGGAAATGGACGAATTGCGAGAACCAGTTTCTGTATCTTCGATCGATTCGGAAGGTGAGAGCTCGAACCAAATTGGGATTTTCCCGACTCTCGTCTACCTCTGAGACGCGTTGCCGTTTATTGATTTATTTTCGTAATTACTCAAAGAAAATGAAAAATAATAAAGATGAAGTGGATTCTTCCCGATACTCATTCTATCATCGAATGAATTTTATAACTAATAAAAAATGATATGCTACACATATAATATAAGAGGTGGAATGTGCTGGGTAAATTTGCTAAAAAAAACCATCCAAAAAATTTCTCATTAAAAGATAAACTTTTTTTTGAAACAAGAATAATCACGTTCGTCCATAAACTAGATACCAGAGACATCGAAAAAATAATATCACAAGTGAGTCTCAAACCTGAGACCTTGAAGAAAGTATACTTTCAAAGTACAAGTCTTCAATTAGTGTGTTACCGACCATTAAAAGAAAAACTTATTAATTCAATTTAGAAAATGATTATACATATAAATAATTAAAAAAAATAATAATAATCGATTATAGTTATTGATATTATTGATTGTTGTGATTTATAATAAATATAAAAATATATTAATGACTATAAATGAAAATATTTTAAAATGTAATAATGTTTGTAATTATTTTATGAGAATAGTCCGATCAATATAATTTCTCTAAACAAATTACATCCAAACAAGCCATGAGTCTATCAACTAATCCAATAGATCATCATCCAAACAGTCTTAAGAATCATTCAAATAATCACATTTATAATCACTTAAAATAATTATTTATTTTTAATCATTCATTTCTAATCACACAAAATAATCATTCATTTTTAATCATATTTAAACGACATATTATCTGCAAACTCTTCAAAAAACCATCATCTAAATAAGGTACTAACTACAATCTCTTACAAAAAAAAAAAACATTCAAACTAATTATTATTAAAATTTAAATTTCTAAGCATTTAAAATAACTCAGCCTATTAGTAACACAAAATAATTTATAATTCCACCTCCAAACAGCTTCCCAAAGAACTCACGACTTTCCGTTACAAAAATAATAAAAATAAATAGCGGTGAAGGCAGTGTTATTTAGGGATAAATTAACCGTCATCAGTACTCAAAAAAAAAAAAAATTAACAGTCATCAAAATCAATTTTGCAATTCAACAACCAGTCTCCTGCAAAATTCCCATCCGTCCATAAGTTAGGTATGCGAGATATCAAAACTCGAAAGAGTACTATCACAGAAAAGACTCGAACTATAAACTTTAAAGAGAACATACCTTAAAAGCTCAAACCTTCGACCACTGTGCCTCCCGTTGGGTATAGGAAATGCGTCCATTTATTTATGCGCAAAATTCATTCCATGAGACGACGCTCCTTTTTCAGCTTCTCAACACCCATAATTCCTCAATCTAATCCCTCTCTTCAACCTCCCACACGTTAGTTCTCTATTTATCTATCTACATATGTCCATTTTTCGTACTGTTTTCTGGGTTTTGCACCATTTTTTTTCTAATGGCTTGTGTAGTAAATTTCGTTGTTAGAGCTTTTTTCTTGCTCGAAGTCTCGCATTGAAGCTGCAACCATGCAGAATCCAGAGTCCCTTTCGTATCTGACGCAGCAGCGGCAAGCGGCAAGCGGCTGAGGTCGATGAGATTCTTATGGGTCCTCTTGGGACGTCGATCAGTTGATGGTTAGTCTTTGATTCATTGCTACAACTTATGTTTCTTCGTTTTAATATTTGTCTTTTATTTACTTGGCTTCAAAATTGTTATCATACAGTACTGAAATTCCAACTGTTGGAATGTTTTGTGTTCAGGAGCTGGCTGGACTGAGCGTAGCCACTTCGATAGCAGAGGTAAGCTTCATCTTGGCTTTTATTTTATGTGGAAATGGCTGACACTTAGGTCGTTTGATAACCATTTTTTTTTTAGTTTTTGAAATTTAAGCCTACCGCGATTGATTTACCATACGTTTTTTTTTTTCCAGATATCTACATTTTTCCTATGTTTTACAAAACCAAACCAAAATTTGGAAAGTTGGCTTTGATTTTTGAAATTTTGTTAGTGTTCATATACTCCCTTAAAGAAAGATGGAACACAAGTAGGAAACTTGAGTAAAATAAGCTTAAATATCAAAAATAAAAAAATCAAATGGTTATCAAACGGAGCCTTAGTTTTGAAATATTTTGTCAACGATTGTTCTATATCCTTAAAGACCAATGCAACACGGATGCTGATTAGGGCATTCCTGTACCTGTAATTTGTATTTATGTAACACTAGCAGCATATAAAAGCTATTTTTGTGGTCAGAGCTGGTTCAGGATGTATGCAACGGACAGTAGAATGCAGTTAGAATTTCTAATCTGATTTAGCAGTTTGTAGCTAGAATCACTGTCAATTCCTTTGGATTTGACATTATAACCGATGCAATCTTTGGCTTCTCCTTCCATGGTAGTATCTTCTTGTTCCTGATTTTGTATTTTAAATGTCACAGCCAGTGTTTTAAAAGGCGCACCTTTAGCGCCTCGCTTGGAAAAAGAGAGCGCGCGGTTAATTAGGCGCGCACCTTTTGGCGCCTTACATGAAGCTCCAGACGCGACATAACTGATTCAAGACATTTCAATGTCTTAAATAACTTAATTTTTTAACTCACAAAGACAACATTCGCTTAAAATGAAAGGTTAATAGTTGAATCTTATGTATGTTTTTTTTATATAGTGCGGCTTAGGTAAAAAAAGGTTTTCGCTTTTTGGTGCGCCTTGCGCCTCAGGCTCCAAAGGCGCCTTAGTGCACCTTGCGCTTTTTAAAACACTGGTCATAGCTGAGTCTCGAACTTGAGACCTTGAGGGGTGCACCTTCAAAGCTCAAGTCTTCAACTACTGTGCTGACCTTTTTACTGGTTTTGCTATTTGCTCAATTTGCATACTTGTATTAAGATAAAGTAAATTCTAAGAACCATTGCCAACCCATTACGAATTGCATGTTCGTATCAAGTCTTTCACTTTTTGAAATAATTTTCTCATTCAAAAAGAGAAGGAATGGAAAAAGAAAGAAATGATACTGGACACAATACCATATTTTTAATCAGAATAGCTCCTCTAAGCCATTCATCATATTGATAGCCTTGTCTTGTTTCTTTGATTTTCGGGTGCTCCAAGGCCACCATTCAATGATTTGATTCAAAGGCTTGTCTCCTTAAATATTTACAAGGAAGCAAATAAAAAAGTTCTTGATGTTGTTTCTATAGATTCTCCATCTGGATGGCATGTTGAAGAGGGGGATATTAGTGATAGCAGCTTTAAACCTCATATGTATGTATGTTATCATTTGAACCTTCTGTTAGCATCCTAGAGTTTTTTCTGTAGGTCAAAGAAAGAAATTAATGGTCTCCAAACTTGAGTTGGTGAAAGAACAAATATCAAACACAGCTTCTATGTATAAATATTAATTTTTATAGAATTTTTAAATATGAGTATATATAATATAATAAAACTTGGTAGAATTTTACCTAATAGCCAGTGTTGCCTTTATTCTTGCCTCAATTCAAAAGAAGACATGGAAGGCAAGCGACAACACAAGGTGAAAAAAAAAAATTAGGGCTAAGATTTAGTAATTTGCTGAAAAGCCCTCCAAATTTCAAACAACTTCTCAAAAGACCCCATTTTTCTAAGTATGCCCCTCTAATTCTTTTAAATTCTAAAAAACTAAAAATAAAAATAAATCATTTTTTTTAAACAACATTAATCATGTTAATTTCTATAACTTCTCTTCTTAATAAAGAAGTATCATAGATTTTCAAACAATAACAAGCAAAATTAAAAAGAGAAGACCCAAAACTTCAAAATTAAAATTATCTTTGAACTCTACATCGAGAACACGCACAATTTCAATTCAATGAAACTGATTGAAATCAATCAATTAAATCGAGTAAAAACAATCAAGTAAAATTGATTGAAAAATAATAAATGATATCAATTGAAATCAATTAGTTAAAAAAACTTATCAATTACAATGAAAATTAAAACATGCTTCATTGTCACATTAAATCCTAAACAAAGAAAAGGAAAATTCCATGCTTTATATCAGGGTTGGGACAAAAATGGAAATAAGGACACTTAGCAGATACATGCTCCACCAAGAACAATTAAACTAAAAAAAAAATCTAGACTATATAAAACAAACTTAGGGGTTAATTGTTACAAAACAAAACAAAATAATTATATATATATATATATATATATATATATATATATATAGTTTAAGAAATGACTAAAAATTACTAAATGGGTTTGTGTTGCGTTGATTATCTTGATTAGTGGTAATCCATTCAACCCCACGATCACGTGTTCGATCAGAAAAATCAAAAGCAGTACTTTTTATGTACGTTTTGTGATCCCTTCTTCCAATTTAATTAAATTAAAAAAAGAATATAATTGAAAATTAGTCTCGTAAATTTATGATTATATAAAAATGTCATAAAACGCGCATTTTTAATTGATGACACTTTTTTATGATGATAATTTTATTTTAATTATTGGTTAGTATATGATTATAATAAAGTGTCAGAAAATACGTGTTTTGATTTATGACACTTTTATTACTTCTCCTTATTAAATTTTGTTTAACATATATAGCATCTAATCTCTTTTTTAGTAGTATAAAACATGTACTTGATTCACAAAAGATGGTAAATAAAAGGGATTATTATTATTTTTTTTTAAATCATATACATTAAATGTAAATTTCATCTAATTATAGGATTAAATTTACAAGTTAACCAATAATTATCTTTCAAGAAATAACTAAGAAAAATAAAAGAAAGTAGATCCAGTCAATTCGATGTCATTTTCTTTATAGTTGGTCAAATTGACAGTTGACGGGGAAACTACATGTGAATTGACTTTTGAGACCCTCCCATTGTCTTTCAATTTCTTTCTTATTTCTTCGGAAATGCATCAAAAGTCGACGTGACTTCACTTCCATACTACTTTTGTGATGCCGAAGCTCCTACGACGTTTCGTTAAAGTACATAAGTACTAAATTGCCCCTAACTAACTTATCATGTTCATACTCATAAATTAAGATTATTATTTTCTAAATCATGTTATTATTTTTTCAACAACATAAAAAAAAAAATGATGTATTCAAATCGGCAACCTCCTTTTTTTAGTACGAATTGGGGGAAAGAGGACACAACTGCTCTAAAATAATATGAATATTAAATACCAATTTTTAGGCTCGATTTCATGATCGTGGAGTTGAAATTGATTAATACGAAACAAGATAATCAACTGCACTACTAACCCTCAATCTATAATTAGAGGGTTATACATATTATTTTCCAGCTATGGTATCGTTGGTATCTTAACCAAATATTCTTTTTGTTCTTTGTGTTTTAGATTTTATTTTCAATTTGGGCTAGTTTGATATGTATCGTCAGCCAAGAAATTCAAATTTGAATCATCTAACTTCTAAATATTGTTGTAAACTAAAAAAAACCGTTAGTTCATTTTCGTTTATGTATATTCTAAACGTCTTATTTTAGACTATAATTAAAATTTTGTTCATTTTAGTCGAAGGATTTATAGAATGTCATTTTTGGCCAAAGTACCTTTTAATAAGTGATTATTTTTGTCATGAAAAAATTATTAAGGATTTTCATTGATTAAATAGTAGTTTTGAAATTACAAGAATTAAATGAATAAAAATTAATGTAATGACGAAAGTAAATAAGAGTAAATAAATACTTTGAAAGTTCAAAAACGAACACCAATAGGAGTTGAAAGCTGTGGAGGAATCAATTAAAAGTCTTAAGAGAACAAGAACAAGATGATCTAAACTAACCAAAATAGTCTTAAGAGAACAAGAACAAGATGATCTAAACTAACCAAAATAGGTTTTTCTTTCTTTATTAATAATAATATTATTATTATTATTTTGAGTTCACCAAACAGTATTAGACAAGACACATCCTCCCTCTGCTAATCATACTAATAATATACTTAAGGGGCTGTTTGTTTGACATATTTAGGGAGGAGTTAGTTCTAGGATTTACTAACTTCTCCTTAAAAACTACATCCAAACGAGTTTTTATTAACTCCTCTTCATTTTTACTTTTAAAAATAACTTTCATTTCTAACAATTCATTTTTAATCATTCATTTATAACTACTCAATCATTTCTAACCACTTATTTTTAATCATTCCTTTCAAATCAATCAAAATAACTCATTTTCAACCATTCATTTTTAATCATTTCTTTTTTAACTACTAAAAATAACTATTCATTTTTAAATCTACATCCAAACAAGGTTTTAATTCTAACTCATCTATACAAAAACTACATCCAAACGAGTTTTTGACACAATTCTCAATTTTTAACTCCTCAACATAACTTCTCAATATAACTCCTTAACTCAAAAACTACCTAAATATGTCAAACAAACAGCCCCTAAAAGTACAAGGGCAAATGTGTATGAATCATAGTTGTGGACATAAAATACAGATCGATCGAATCTGTCTATTTGATGAGAAATTTATTATTTTGAATTCAAATATATGATTATATGATCTAATCATAAAGGCCAAAGAAAAAAGGATGATTTATTATTTCAAGATTTTGGCGGGGCAATGATGATGAGAGAAAATGGATTCATTGAGTGTCTTGAAAGAAAGCTTGCATTCCTAAATATAAGGAGGCTTAGCTTTGGAGATCTTCATTTATTCAACCAGGCTTTGTTAGCTAAATAAGGTTGGCGTATTTTGACGTCGTCTGAGTCCTTGTTGTAACTGGTTTTGAAAGCTAAAGTACTTCCACTCTTATTCCTTTTTTTATGCAAAAAAAATCGAATGCATCCTATTTTACATGGAAAAGCATTTTATGGGGGAGGGACCTTCTTCATAAGGGCATCGGGGTGGAGAGTTGTTGATGGTCATTCAATTGACATCTGTAATGATAACTGGATTCCGAGGAAACCTTTTTTAAAAATTCTATGTTCTTCAGAAATTAGACGGGGGACGAAGTGGCAGAGTTGATTTCTCCCTCAGAGGGATGTGATTGTTGGGATCTCACAATTGTCCCACATTGAAAAATTGAGGAGTCCTACAAGCATTGATAAGAAATATGAGTTACTCCCCTCATTGCCAATTGGTTTTGAGGTAGAACCTCATATTCTCTAATATGGTATCAGAGCCCAGTAAGGTTAAATTTCTTATTTGGTGCATTTTTTATGATTTTATTCCTGTTAAACTGAATTTACAGCATCGAGGTATGGTTGGAGATACATTATGTTCTCTATGTAGGAGAGCCCTAGAGTCGTCGTTCCATGTCATTTGGAGTTGTGAAGGAGTGAAGACGCTTTGGCGGGGCACTCCTTTTGCGGATTTAATCATCCCCATTAGAGTAACTGATTGTTTGACTTGCTCCTTGTTGCTAAATTTGAGGATTTTCTAATTATATGTTGGTGCATCTAGGAAAGACGTAACAAGCTTCATACTGAGGGCGGGGGTCCTAGGTGTACTCTAAGGGGAGGACTCTTGGGTGTCCAGGTTCTAGACAACTCTATTCATATCCTTGGAAGCCTCCTCAGTTAGGTACTTATAAACTAAATATCGATGCAGCTAATGGTTCAATGTTCAATAAGAGTGGATTGGGCAATTAATCACTTGAGAGAAGTCTTGTGGTCTTGTATGTTCCCTCTTTTGACCCTTGCTTTGGAAATGGGGTTTGATTCATTATAGGTTGATTCTGATTCTCAATTAGTTATTCAGTTGTTCAATAGTAAAGTGCTTTGCAAATCTGAGTTAGGTGCTCTGATGGATGAGATAAAAAATTTAGCGAGGTGATTCAAATTCGTGTCTTTTACTTGGTGCAATAGAGAGTCTACCGGTTTAGCTCACTCTTTAGCTAAACTGGCAAAACGCTCTACTGAAAATTTAGTTTGGATGGAAGTTGTTCCTCCTTCTTTAATTTCTTTATACCAAGTGGAGCTGGTTGTGCTCGTTTCTGTTCCCCATCAAAGGTGTCTTTTGATAACTAATGTATGTGATGTTTTCGTCTTAAACAAACGATTATATTGTGTAAAAAAGCAATTATATTGACATAACACGAGGTTGTTTTTATCGTTATTTTAAATAAATAGGCTGGAAAATAGATATAGATGCAAATTTAAATTTTGATTTAAATATTTTAAATATTAGTGAGAGAGTCAAACTCAAGACTTCATAATTGTGAACATATATTTTATGGTAAAATACCATTTAATTCGTGAACTAAAAACAAAAATAACAAGTATCTACCAATTTTAAAAATATGTTCACATTTGATTTTTTATTGTATTAAAATTATTAATATTATTGAAACAATTTTGATTAATATTAACTTCAAATTTACTCTAGACAAATTTTAATTTTTTTTTTAAGTACAAAAAATAAGAATTAAAATTTTAAAAGTTCAAGAAGTAGAATGGAACAAAACTCAAAATTTAAGAACTAAAATTTGAATTTTAAAAATTAAGAGATTAAAATGAAACAAATATCAAAATTTAATATATATTCATAATTAAGAAGTCTTGAATTCAAATATTTAAAACTATTTAAATTCATTTCAACTTCATGGTCATAGATTCAATCTTGAAAATCACTATTTTTAACTCAGAGAACACTAATTTCGGCTATGCAAAGTTTGTTTTCTTCCTCCCATTTGTACTAAAAAAACTATTTAAATCAAATTATAAATTTGTATATTTTTTTAATGGAAATTATAAATTTGTATCAATCTATTTTCCAGCCTATTTATTTAAAATAACGATAAAAAAAAAAACCTTGTGGCTTGATTTAGATTTTCTTTTCTTACGAACTCAAAAAATAAAAATAAATAAATAATAAAAACTGTTTTCCTGGTAACTGTTCTTTTTATTTGCTTACCAAAAAAAAAAAAATCTGATTCCTTAATTAATTTGGAAAAAAAATGTTCAAACTACTCTTACACTGTGGAGTTTCTAACAATTAACTTTCTAAACTTTGAACAATTATCAGTTCGATAACGGTTGCAATTAACCTATAGTTTGAATTTTAAATTTTTTTTACATGTGTATAAAGGATAGATTTGTCATGTGTATTTACTTATTTTTTGTTCAATTAATAAGCAATTATTTTCTAATACTATTTATACTTCAAACCTACACTAAACAAAAATAATAATTTTCTAAATCATAATAGATATTCATATGTATTAGTGAACACTTAATTAATTAGAGGTCTTAGATTCAAATCTGTCCGTCCCCAATTATTGTAATCTAAAAAAAACATGGATTTTCTTTTAATCAAAACACAAATAATTATTCTTGCTCCATCCATATTCAAACCTAAACATATTTAAATATACAATTCAACTTCCACATTTGACATGTAAATGGTTTGAAATTTCTTAAAAAAAAAAAAAAAAAAAAAGGTAAGTTTCACACTCATTTCTAAACTAATTTGGCTATAAATATACAGGGTACTCTGTTTTTCTCTCCATTTTCAATCTTTAGCTTCATCCACCATTCCAAATCTCTTTTCTCTCTCTCATTTGTTAATGGCTCAAACCACGCCCAACCACACGCAGACGGTCTCCGGTTGGGCAGCTCATGATTCTTCCGGCAACATCACTCCATACACTTTCAAACGCAGGTCAGTAATTGCACTTACACACACCCTTTTTCATTCGCTACGACCTTTCCGATGTGGGATCCTAACATCGCCTTTCATTTCTGCAGAGAAAACGGCCCCGACGACGTGACCATTGACATTTTGTACTGTGGAATATGCCATACCGATCTTCACTACGCCAAAAACGAGTGGGGCATCACTATGTACCCTGTCGTTCCCGGGTACTCTTTCCTTTTCTCAAACACCTTGGCTACAACTTTGAACCAGCAACTATGCAATGATTTCAATGAGTTAAAACGATTAAAACTGCCCGTTTAAGCTCCATTTGATAACTATTTTGTTTTTCGTTTTCTGTTTATGAAATTTAAGATTTTTCTTTATTTGAATATCTACATTTTACCTATATTTTAATAAACAAAACTAAAATTTGGAAACAAAAAAAAATTTAGTTTCCAAAAGAAAAACGAAATGATTATCAAATGGGGTCTTACTCTTTAATGTTTAGAATTCAATTATTAATAATGACATTTCTTCACTGAAAACCAAACTGAGATTCTGATCTCTGTGTTGTTATTGTTCAGGCATGAGATGACAGGGGTGATTTCTAAGGTGGGAAGCAACGTGAAGAAGTTCAAAATTGGGGACAGAGTAGGGGTTGGATGCATAGCCGCTTCGTGTTTGAACTGCGAGTTCTGCAAAGATTCCCAAGAAAATTACTGTGAAAATTTGCAGTTTACATACAATGGAATCTTCTGGGATGGGAGCATCACCTACGGTGGATACTCAAAAATGTTTGTTTCAGATCAGAGGTGAGTTTGAGCAAAATCCTGTGTGTTTTTGTTGACAAGGTGTTTGTGAAAATGTCTGACTCTAAAATATATAGGTATGTTGTGCACATACCGGAGAGGCTGGCGATGGACGCGGCGGCCCCGTTGCTGTGTGCTGGGATTACGGTGTTCACGCCCATGAAAGATCTTAATCTGGTCGATTCGCCGAGGAAGAAGGTGGGAGTGGTGGGTCTTGGTGGGCTTGGCCACATAGCAGTTAAATTTGCAAAGGCGTTTGGCCACCATGTCACTGTTATCAGCACCTCTGCTTTTAAGGAGAAAGAGGCTAGAGAGCGCCTTGGCGCTGACCAGTTCATTGTCAGTAAAGATCCTCAGCAAATGCAGGTATGCCTTTGTTCAAAGATGCTGTTAAAATTATTAAATTTGAGCTTGAAGATTCAAAGAGATTTCATTTTGTGACCAAACATATGAATGAAGTCTTTAGTCTTTTAAAATTCACTTTGAATACATGGCTTGTGATTATTTAAACTTTTGCCAGCTCATAAGTGTAAGTTCATGATTAATAGGTTATCATTCGAATTCTTCACCTGTAATTATGTCCAACAGCTAGGAAAAAGAGTATCCAAAATCTTGACATTTTAGTTGGAGTGATTATATCTCACCAAACCATCATATGGGGTTTTGATGGGCCTTTAGAAGGTTTAAGAGGTGATGAGTTTAGTTCACGATAGTCGCTTAATAATTAATTTCCTACGAATTTTAAACATATATATATATATATATATATATATATAACCAATAGAATCATGAGTTAAAAGCATCCGAATCACATATTTACAAGTAGAATAAGTTAACCAAACAAGACAAAAGTTGAATGGTGTATGATTTTTAATACATGGAAGGATGTACTCTCTCTCTCTCTCTTTATAAAAAGAGCAAGATTGAAGAACTTTTAATATAAGTAATCTAAAATTGCATGTAGATCTGTGAAGTAATGAATGATATATAATTATTGTTTTGTGGTTTGAACTTTGGGTGCTACAGAGTTGTAGGAGGACTTTGGATTTTATATTGGACACAGTGTCAGCACAGCATTGCATTGGATCAATATTGGAATTGCTGAAAGTAAATGGGACATTGTCCATTGTTGGAGCCCCAGACAAGCCCATTCAATTGCCCTCTTTCCCTTTAATCTTCGGTATATTACAAATCTTAAATTCTATTACTTGGAACACTCAATATAGTGATTAAATTTTAGCTTTAGATAAGAAAATAAATGTCTTATCTATTAAATTATACTTTTAATGGACTTATTTATGGTTTGGAAGTAAAACCTTCTTAGAACACATGATAATTGAGCAAAAACTTTAACTTTGGCAGGGAAGAGGACAGTGAAGGGAAGCATAATAGGTGGAATACAAGAAACACAGGAGATGATGGACTTATGTGGTAAATACAACATTACTAGTGATATTGAGGTCATAAAGCCTGAGGACATCAACCATGCTATGGAACGCCTCATCAAAAACGATGTTCGATACCGATTTGTCATTGACATTGCGCATAATAAAGCTAAATATTAACTAAAAATGATTCGACGTTGATGTAAAATTTATGACCATTTGATTGTATGAGAGAAGGAAAAAAAAATCAATGTTTAAATGTGCATCTAATGGTCATAAGATTAGCTATTACGTGTTGAAGTAAATCAATTACTTGTAATATTAAGAGGTTTAAATGTCTTTCAATTAGTCCGAGGGCCAGTAAGAGCAGTTGGTTATCTTGTCTGTAGTCATGCCGAGGGTTTGTTTGTCCCATTTCTCCCACTTTGTACTAAAAAAAATGTCTTTTCAATTAGTCATTTGCTTAATTAAGTTCTATTTTTAATGTATAAGCTTTTTTTTTGTTTTTGGTTAGATGTGTCTGTCAAATTCCTATAAGTTTTGATTCTGTCTTTTTGGTAGTGGGAAAAAACTAAAACATTTCAACATCAGATGGGGTGTGAATACAAGTAAATTAATGAGTGGTTTAATTAAAAATGTATAAAATTCTCTTGTGGCTCCTAATAAAGACAAGTCAAAGAAAATATCTTGGAGGGGCCAAGGCTAAGTTGTTTGGCAAATAATTTCATCAAGGGTTCTTTTTTCTTTTTTAAATAGTGATTTTAAATTAATATTTAGCCTATTCAATACATTTTTTTCTTATAATTTTGACATTCATTATTAAAATTAACATGGGCAATAACAATGGTTGTAATAACATTTTTGTTCATGTATTCTTAGGCTGATTTTATTTTAGTTTCTAATCTTGATTTTTTTTTTTTTTTTTGAGATACAACAATTGAAAGTGGGAGAATTTAAACCTGTGACTTTATAGTCATTATGTTTACATTGATGTTGTTGATCGTGAGTACTTAATTTCAGGTTGGCTCATAAAAAATTTATAATAAATATTAATTACAATTTTCAATAATATTTTATTAATTTTAGTATAAAATATGAATAATATTTCTTAAATTTATAGATGAAAATTTATAAATTTATAAACACAGGAGATGATGGACTTATGTGGTAAATACAACATTACTAGTGATATTGAGGTCATAAAGCCTGAGGACATCAACCATGCTATGGAACGCCTCATCAAAAACGATGTTCGATACCGATTTGTCATTGACATTGCGCATAATAAAGCTAAATATTAACTAAAAATGATTCGACGTTGATGTAAAATTTATGACCATTTGATTGTATGAGAGAAGGAAAAAAAAATCAATGTTTAAATGTGCATCTAATGGTCATAAGATTAGCTATTACGTGTTGAAGTAAATCAATTACTTGTAATATTAAGAGGTTTAAATGTCTTTCAATTAGTCCGAGGGCCAGTAAGAGCGATTGGTTATCTTGTGCAGTAGTCATGCCGAGGTTTTGTTTGTCCCATTTCTCCCACTTTGTACTAAAAAAATGTCTTTTCAATTAGTCATTTGCTTAATTAAGTTCTATTTTTAATGTATAAGCTTTTTTTTTGTTTTTGGTTAGATGTGTCTGTCAAATTCCTATAAGTTTTGATTCTGTCTTTTTGGTAGTGGGAAAAAACTAAAACATTTCAACATCAGATGGGGTGTGAATACAAGTAAATTAATGAGTGGTTTAATTAAAAATGTATAAAATTCTCTTGTGGCTCCTAATAAAGACAAGTCAAAGAAAATATCTTGGAGGGGCCAAGGCTAAGTTGTTTGGCAAATAATTTCATCAAGGGTTCTTTTTTCTTTTTTAAATAGTGATTTTAAATTAATATTTAGCCTATTCAATACATTTTTTTCTTATAATTTTGACATTCATTATTAAAATTAACATGGGCAATAACAATGGTTGTAATAACATTTTTGTTCATGTATTCTTAGGCTGATTTTATTTTAGTTTCTAATCTTGATTTTTTTTTTTTTTTTTTTTGAGATACAACAATTGAAAGTGGGAGAATTTAAACCTGTGACTTTATAGTCATTATGTTTACATTGATGTTGTTGATCGTGAGTACTTAATTTCAGGTTGGCTCATAAAAAATTTATAATAAATATTAATTACAATTTTCAATAATATTTTATTAATTTTAGTATAAAATATGAATAATATTTCTTAAATTTATAGATGAAAATAATAAGAGAATAGTAATTTTAAGATAATAATAATAATAAATTTATCATACGGGCAATTTAAACCTTTTTTTGAAAGTCTAAGGTTAAGAATTAGACTTGTAAATTTTTTTAATTAATAATAATAATAATAAATTTATCATATGGGCAATTTAAAATATTTATGATCATAATCATTAATAAATTTAATAATGTATTATTAATATCCATTAATATAGTATTATTTATTATTAATACAATATTATGCATTAATAATACAATATTATTATTAATAATCATAACTATAGTTAGGGGTGTACAAAAAAACCGGCAACTCGAGCAACCAAGACTACTCAACCCAAACCATAAGGTTTGAGTTGGGTTATAACTTTTTTGGGTTGGAATGAGTTATGATTTTATAATTTTTGTTGGGTTGGTTCTTGGGTTGAACTCGTCCAACCCAACCCAACTCAACCCCACTCGAACTAAGAATATATTATATATATTATGGTAGATTTTTAGCATATTATATATATTATGTGTGCATGTAAGATAAATTAATAAGATAGATTTTTAGAATACTTATAAGCCTTCTAAAAAGAGATTATACACTAATAAGATTGGTACGTAATTGGTTGAATTTCAATATCATCAATCTTTTTAAACATATTTATGAACCTATGTACTAAACTTTAGAGAGAAAAATGAGAGTAATATAATGAACCCAACTCAACCCAACCCGAAAATTTTGGATTGGGTTGAGTTGCGCTTATGCATAAGGTTGGACAAGTTGGCGAATTGACCAACCCGAAGTTGGGCTGGTCCAAAAAATTCGTTCAACTCAACCCAACCCGGACCATGTACACTCCTAACTATAATTGCTAAATTTTTTGAAATAATTATTTTCTGAATGTGACTAATTTGGTAAGTTATCCTAATTTTAATATAAGAAATGACAAAATGTAAATATTATTTCTGAAATTATAGACGAAAATAATAAGCGAATAGTAATTTTAAAAAATAATAATAAATTCATAAAGGGGGAAATTTTTTTAAAAAAATAATTTTAGTCTAAGGTTAATAATTAGATTCGTAAAATTTAGAGACCAAAAAATAAATTTTACCTGAATTCAAATTGAAATTATAATTAAAAATCTTGAAAAAATATGGATGAATTGATTAAAAAAAATATAAAAATATAATAAACTATTTTTCAACAAACAGATGTACAAAAACTATATTATATAAATCAAATTTATATTAAATTAATGTAAAAGTTATATGAATATTGTATAACATTCTTGAAACATTTGAAACCTTTATGTATCTGAAGTACGATTCTTGCAAAAATAGTTATTTAATATTAATAAATATTTGTAAAAATATTTCTACAAAATAAATACAAATGGCCTAAAGATATCTCAAATTTGAGATTTTAATCGTTAGAAGGTTTTTTTCTCAAAAAAAAAAAAATCATTAGAAAATTTTAATTATCCTCGTTATCTTAAACCAAAGGCTACCGCTACATTTTCAACGTTACTCTCTTTTCTTTTCTTTTTTTTTTTTAAAAGTCAACGTTACTCTCTGATTTTTTTTTCTCAAAGAAAAATATTGGAAAACTTTAATTATCCTTATTACCTCAGGCTGTTTGTTTGACATATTTAAGTAGGATTTAGTTAGAGGATTTATTAGCTTATTCTCAAAAGCTTATATTCAAACGAGTTTTTATTAATTTCTTCTCATTTTTACTTTTTAAAATAACTTTCATTTTTAATCATACTTTTATAACTACAACTTTCAATTTTTAATTTTTCAACGTCACTCCTTAAACTAAATCCTACTTAAAAAATATGTCAAATAAACGACCTCAAAGGCTCTTGATACATTTTCATTACTCTCTTCTTTATTTTTTTGAAAAATCGACGTTATTTTCTCATTTTGTTTCTAAAAATAAAATCATTAAAAGATATTAGTTATCCTTGTTACCTCAAACCAAAGACTTGATACATTTTCAACTTTACTTTTTTTTTTTTATATAAAAACAAGTTAACGTTACTCTCTTATTTTTTTTCTCAAAAAAAAAATCATTAAAAGATTTTAATTATCCTCGTAACCTCAAACCAAAGGCTATGATATTTTCAACGATACTCTCTCTTTCTTTCTCTTTTTGAAAAGTCAACATCACGAGAAGGTTTATAAATGGAAAATCATATAAAAGATTCTAATTCTCACGACTTATTTGAGAAAATGTATAAATTGGAAAATATTAAAATGTATGTCTATTTTCTATTTTATGATAGGAGGGATAAAACTTTTATTTCATTTGTACCCTTTCTAATTTAATACAATTCATAAAAATTAAAATCAACTTCTTACCCACCATTTTAGGATTCATGCAAAATTGAGTAAACAAAATTGACCCTCCCTCATTTTTAGGATGTAGTTTTTCCCAACCAATTGTGCAACCACATTTCTTCATTTTCGTCTGTATCAAATTCCAGATCAACCAATTGCCTCCACCTCCATCTCCGATAGGCCGACAAATTCCAGGCCCATTTTTTACCATTTTCCAAATTTTTCATCCGCTTTTTTTTTTTTTTCCATTTTACCCTATCACTGTATTTTTCATACTCTCATCATCAATTTCTGATCTCTATTTTCTCTATCAATTTTCAGGGGTTAGTAAGCTTCCATTTTTTCAATTTCGAATGGATGTTACATTGGTCACGTTCGTCTTTAATGGCAGATGGGATGAGGGAGATATTTACTCGAACTACACAACAGTTGTGGTTGGTATCACACACAACACTTCTATATCCCTACTAATATCGGCTATCGAGGAAAAGTTAGTTTTGGACAAAAACTCAAAAGTCATAAGCATATCACACTATATAAAGACGGGGCACACAAGAAACGTCAAAGATATTGAAGGGTGACAGGGACATCCAATGGATGTACAACAGAATTGTTGGTGGCATGTACAACAACTGCTGCCTCTTGGCGGACATCGTCCAAACATGTACGGAGATGTACATCCTAGACTTAACTGGGGGTACCACTGTGTTAATGGTAGTTGCAATGTTCTTGAAAAAAAGATGAATTAAAGAAAGTAGAGTTTTCAATACAAGACGGTGAAGTCTAGTCCCAAACAATTTACAATATGTTGCATTCACGAGACATGTAATTGGTATATTCACGCATTGGTGTACTTGAATAACAACCTATTGGGTAATTAGGAAGTTTGTCGATTGGAAGCTCGACGAAAGAAGGAGAAGTGGAGGTGAATTTTCTTTGGTACGACAAAACTTTTTCAGATGGATGGAAGTGAAAATGACGGGAAGATCGAGCTTCCCATGGGTATGCGTTTCAACCGTTCGACTCCAATATTAAAATTGATGAAAAAAATATTAAGTATTGCAGTGGCGACAGATACATTTTGTACTGTTTTGTCATTTACATTATATTTTGGGAAACGTGGGGCCGCAAATGAATGTACTGACATGGACATGGTATGTACCCATGTTCAGCTCGGTGGAAGAAATTTTTTTTTTTCAAAATTTAATATATTTTTAGAAAATAATTTAAAATCTAATATCTTTTTAAAATATCCAACCTAATTGTTTGTTTAAATTTTCAAATTTTGAAATCAAGATTTAGTTATTTTTAAATTTAGTTGGTTGTGTAAAAACAAATATATCTCTCAAGTCAGTTATAATATAATATTATTTGAAAATGTTGGAAAAAAAAATGAATAACAAAATAAGATGGATATTTTAGACTTTTACATTTACACAAAAATTAATTTTATATTTAAATAAACTAAAAGTAGACATGCATTTTAATAGTTTCTAATTTAAATAAACTAAAAGTAGACATGCATTTTAATAATTTCTAATTTAGACATTTTCTTAAATAGTTTCTTAAATATAAATATTTACCTAGTTTTCCCTTTATAAATTTGGGGCGATATTGAGTTGTCATTCAATCTTGAGGAAATTAATTTTTAGATAGGTAGTAATGATAAATTGATTTGACAACTTTTAATTTTATAAAGAACACAATATTGATATCGAATGGATCAATGACACAATGATTTTATTGTTTGATGTTAAACTAGTTTAACATCAGCATCACAGAGAATACAATATTGATTAAGGGTCGAGAATCATGTCTCATAAAACACATATTTCACTTCACACCCCTAAATTAATGAATCTCTCATTCGATAACTATTAAATTTTTTATTTTCGAAATTTAAGCTTACGACTATTCTCTTATTATATATTTTTTCTTATTCAAATATTTACATCTCACACACATATATATAGAAACCAAATAGATCCATGGTATGAAAAGTGGAATAAAAGCCATAAATTTGGGGGGCCTAGTCTCCATACTGATCCGCCCGACTCAACGTAATTTTTTCTTTTTTTCTAAAAAACTTTTAATTATCCTCCAAAGGCTCTTGATACGTTTTCAACATTACTCTCTTTTTCTTTTTCTTTTTTTTAATAAAAGCCTTTTTTTTTTTTGAAAAAATAAAAGCCAATGTTTTTTTTTTTTTTTTTTTTTGAAGGGAATAAAAGCCAATGTTACTCTCTTTAGATTGGATAGCTGCGTAAATATCGGATTCCACTCAGGTGAAGCAAACCTACTCCACCTACTCTCTTCAATAGGTTTCAAGGGAAAAAAAGAAAAGCAAAAAAACCCTATAATGCATCCAAATACATCCATTTAAGTATTATAATAACTCTATCACCCCTATTAAATTTTAAATTTTTACATTATCATCCATAGTCAACATCTGTTATCTGATTAACCCTTTCATTTATCTTAAGGATTAAAATTAAATATTATTGAAACATAAAAAATAAAAGTATTTGATTTTGAAACATATGGATCAAAGTAAAACTCTAACTAAATGTAAAATTAAAAATATATTTTTCCTCTAATATAATTTTCTTAATTTTTTTCTCTTTGTTTGTTTGTCATGTTTAAGGAGAATTTAGATGGAGGATTTATTGACTTCTCCTCGAAAACCTACCTCCAAAAGTAATTTTATTAATTCCTCATCTTTTTTATTTTTAAAAATAACTCTTCATTTTTAACTATTTATTTCTAATCATTTATTTATAATTATTTCATCAATTCTAACCATTTTTTTATCATCATTTCAAATCAATTAAAATAACTTAATTTTAATCGTTCATTTTTTAACAACTCAAAATTACTATCAATTTTAAATCAACATCCAAACAAGGTTTTGAGTTTAATTTCTCCACATAAAAACTATATCCAAACGAATTTTTAATAATATAGCAAATTAAAATAACTATTCAATATAACTTTAAATCTTACTTAAATATGGTAAACTCTCTCTTGCTGCTAGAAGTCGCCCATTTGTTTGCCGACAAAGAAAACGCATCAATTAATTTCTTCCCTTAGATTCCCCAATTCCCATTTCTGAAAATAAACAGCTCCAGCATGTACCAATTAATAAGAGAAATAATTGCATGGAAGCTGCCTACGTGGCAAAATCTGGATCATTTGTTTTATTTTAAATTTAAAAAAAATTAAAAAATAAAAAATGAAAAGAATGGTCCAAATTTTGACATGTAAGCGATTGCATGCTGCTTTGTTCATAATCAGGTTTGAAAAATCAAATTCTCCCACATCACAAGACTCACAACAATAACAAAATCCTCTCAAAACCCATCAATCTCCAAAATGTTTAACTATAGTTAAGTTTTTGTTTAATTTAAAAATTATTTTAAACTTTTTGAAAAGTTTAAAAATTAAAGGTTAAAATATCATTTTGGTCCCTCGACTTTGGGGTTTGTTCCATTTTGGTCCCTCGACTTTCAAATGTCCAATTTTAGTCCCTCAACTTTGTTGTTTGTCCAATTTTGGTCCCTCAACTTTCAAATGTCCAATTTTGGTCCCTCAACTTTGCTATTTGTCCAATTTTGGTCCCTCAACTTTCAAATGTTTTTAAATTTAGTCCTTAGACTATAAAAAAAGTTAAAAAACTGTCATTTGGTCAAATGAATTCTTTATCACTCCTAAATTATTTTCTCTCTCTTTCATCTTTCATAATTTCTCTCTCTAGAAATTTTACCTCTCTTTCCCCTTTTCTTTTCTTTTTTTCTTCTTTATTTTCTTTCTTTTTCATTTTTGTTCCATGGTAGACTATAAATTTTAGAAAATAAAAAGTGATAAATCAAAGTAAAAAAATTATTATTTAGAAAAATTATCTCATGTTAAATAATTTGATGAGATGGATTGAGGAGAGAATATGAGAAAAAAAAGAAGAGAAAATGATTAGAGAGATGAATTTAAGAGAGATGAAACTTTTAGAAGGAGAATGATGAAAGATGGAAGAGAGAGAAAATAATTTAGGAATGAGAAAAAAATTTATTTGACCAAAGGACCATTTTTGAAATTTTTTGATGTCTAGGGATTTAATTTGGACATTTGAAAGTCGAGGGACCAAAATTGGACAAACAGCAAAGTCAATGAACCAAAATTGAACAAACTACAAAGTCAATGGACTAAAAATGAACATTTGAAAGGCTAAGGACCAAAATGGAACAAATCCCAAAGTTGAAGGACCAAAATAGTATTTTAACCAAAATTAAAATTGGATATTTAAAAATTTAAGAATGAACAAAAAATTAAAATTTTGAAAGTTAATATTTCAAAGAACAAAATAGTGTTTTGGCTTTTTAAAATTATATTATATTATATAATATAATATAATTTTAAAAAGCCAAAAAACTATTTTGGTCAAAAGCTTTTTAAAATTATATTATATTATATAATATAATTACGAATTCTGGCTCCACACCCACGAATCTCTTCATGACCGATGGTGACATTTGAGATTTAAAATTTTATTTTCATTATTCATTGTTTACTTTTGTGGTCCTAAATTTTAAGTTCAGTTGAATGCTCAACAGCCACTATTATTGGTTCTGACAATTCGATTAATTTTGGGTTTACCCTTTTAGAAGGGAAAATGTACGATATACATGTTCTGTTTTCTCAATTGGAAGAGATAGAGCAGATCCAAATAGTCCAACCTAGAAGGTAAAACTAATTTCATATAATATGAAAGTTAAATATCGATTTCTGAGTTTGAATTCTAACGGTAGAATTCAAATGAATTAACACTAAATAAAATAATCAATTGGGTACCGACCAATTTGATATTTCATTGAATTTATGAATAAAAAAGAAATTTATAAAATTATTCTGCAGGTAATTCATTTGGTATAAAGTTTGTGCTCTAGATCTAGATATTTATAATTCAAATCTTTTTCTCTATATATTGTTCTACTCATAAATCATAAAACTACACATTCATATTTAATATCGTATGGGTAAATGACGCAATCATTTCATTGTTCGATCATAAATAAGGTAACCACTAGTGTCACATGTTCGATTCCGTAAATTGTTATTTGTCCCCCTTCCTCAATATATAATAATAATAATAATAAAATAAAAACCAAATTCATATCTATCCTCTAGAACATAAACGCTTAAAAATCATTTTTTGATTCAACTAAAATTAGAAAGGGAAAATTCCAACCATAATTTTTTTAGCTCAACTACTATTCTTATTGACATACCCCCAATTTTTAAGAGAGAGTGACATTACATCACCTCATTTCATAAAAATAAAATTACAAGTATGAGGGTTAAGTTTGATTTAAGAGCTTATTAATTTATATAATTAAATTTACTTAAATCCATGAATTTAAGTTTTATGGTTGATTGATTCTTTAACGTGATATCAAAGTATAAGGTTATGTAACTCTAGTTGAGTCAATCATTTTCAATTCATAATAATTTTTTTTTATTGAACTAAAATTAAAAAAGAGAAATTCGAACCATAATATTTTAGTCATGAAAATATATATATATATATATATATATATATATATATATATATTTTTTTTTTTGAAAATTGAAAATATATTGATACAGTTCAACTATTAGTTCAAAAAAAAAAATGTCACTCAACTACTACTCTTATTAGTATACCCCCAATTTTTAAGAGAGGGTGACATTACATCACCTCATTTAATAAAAATAAAATTACAAGTAGGTGGGTTAGGTTTGATTTAAGAGCTTATTAATTGGTATAATTAAATTTACTTAAATCCATAAATTTAAATTTTATGACTGAATGAGTTGGTGGCCCGATTAGTTATTTGATTTGGTATTAATTTATTTTAAAAAAAAAACCTTGATATCAAGCTATAAGGTTATGTAACTCTAGTTGAGAAAGATCATTTTCAATTCATAATAATTTCTACTTTATGACATTATCAATTTTCAAGTTTACAAATGAGAAGACTGTTGGTTGATATAATTAATCTTCTTCTACTCATGACTTTAAGGTTTTAAGTTGATACTATCAAGAGTTGAGCTATACTATCAAGATATATGATTTGATAATCAAAATGTCATGAGTTCAAAATTTTCATTTCTTTAGAAAAAGAAGGTAATGGATGGATAATTTGAAGTGATTGATGGCATTTCTATTTTGGAGTACTTTGAGTATTCTTTAGTTAAGAAATACTTCAAATTAGTGATGTATATGGGCGGGGAGGTTTTCAACCCGCCTCAATTTTTTTGGATTGATCACTTTTCCTACCCAATTAAGACAGCTTAATATTTATATTTTTTTTATTAGATTGGGTTGGGTTATCGGGTTCAACAATACATTAAAAATATAAATGTATTTTATCAAATTAGTCATTCATTATTTAAAAAAAATCTCCAATTATTATTATATCAAAGTAATGAAATGAATATAAATATAAAATACGCAAAATATTCAATCAAAAGTTAACTCACCATTAGTTCTACAATTATGGTTCATATAGAATATCTTAGCTATATGCCTTAAAAAAAAGAATATCTCAACTATAGAACATAAAATAAATAGATGACATAATTTGACTTTCATAAAATAAATAAATAATTAATACAAAAAAATATGACATAATTTGACTATTTATTTTTATCATGATATATAAATTATAAAAATTTAAAAAGCACTAAAGAATATTGAAAACTAATAATATTAAAATAAAATAAATATATACATATATAATTATATTATAGGTAAAAAAAATATTTTTTGAACTAAATGATCAATTAGAATTAGTTGGGTTAACTCGCATTAATTTTAGGTCAACCATAAACCTAATCCAAATTCATGAATTAAATGGTCCTAAATAGTCTTTACTTTAAGATGTTTACTCATTAAAGCATGCAATAGACTGAAAACCAAAACATCTTTATTAAAACATTGAACTTAAAAACTTACTTAGTTTACAAGTGAAATCAATAAAACAAGCCTCTGGCCAGAGTTAATTTAAAACAGTTACACAACTCTTATAAAATCCAATACAAGTTCCCTAAGACACTTTCATGACTAGAATGGAAAGACTAAGACATACAACGACCTTTCCCATGATCCATCAGCTCCTCCTCTAGTCACCACGATGTTGTGCCAAGTTACCTGGTGGAGAAAACCACAGAAATGGTGAGTATAAAGCACTCAGTAAGAATTCCCCAACCGGAGTATAATACGCCCAACAAATCCTCTAGCATCCTAGCATACATGCATCAAACAAGAACATGGCAGTCTCAACAGTATACAAAGCAGGATGTACAACATCAAGGTCTAGGCTCAAAGCTAGACACGGTTAGCAGACACTGGGCTAACTAATAGGAGAAACAACTAAGCAATCTCAGAGGTTATAACAGTACAACAAGCAAGGTTAGCACACACTGGGATAACTAAGGACAACAACACATTGGGCTAGTCCTGGACTACAACACACTGGCCAATTCTGCCATTTTTGTCCATTAAACTGAATTAGGTTGATTCAGATTATTTGAACACCCACGTCGCTAGTGGTCCAACATCCTTTTAAATTAATTACTATTTAATTGTACAAAAAGGACAGTTACAAATCACATGGTGAAAATTAAAAATTGATAAAAATGTATATAATTTATTTGTGATAAAAATGAGATTACTTGTTAATATTTAAAGAGAAAAACAAAATCATCCTTCTATTAAAATATTCCATTATGATCTTTTTGTATTCTTAGAAAACAATAATTTAAAATTAGTTATTATGTTAATTTTTATTTTTTGAAAAACCAATTGTTCGCTTGAATTTTCTTCTATAAAATTTGGAAATATATTTATATTTTCTTTATATTAAAATATTAATATCATTAAACCAATGTCAATTAAATTAACTTCAATTTCCTAAAAATAAAATAAAATAAAATAAAAAATAATAACTTCAAACTTATCCTAAATAATATAAAGGCTAAAATTAGATTGAAATTATTAGTGGTATATTGATTTTGTTTGTTATATCTTTTAGACAGGGTTTATGTTCTCTCCTCTCCAATTTGAATTAAGAAATAAAAATTATAGTAAAATATTTACAAAATATTTTAATTTTCATTATTTTCAACAAATTTAACTTGAAGGATGATATCATGACATTTATATATATAGTAGAAAATTCTAAATTGCATTGCACGAGTTATTATTTTACCTGATAATTATAGTCTATTAATAAATAATATTTTAGATGTTTAATGTAAATAAAAATCTACTTTAACCTATTTTGAAAATATTATGTTCTTAATTGTGTGGATGAAATCTTGTTTTCGAACTAAATAGAGAATTTCACAAATTTTGTATATATATTATATATTCAATCATTAGTCTATGAGTTAAGTATTTTGTCAAAGTCGATATAATTTTTATCACTACTTAAGTATTGTCTAAATAATATTTATGATTACTTATATATATATATTCTATCTCTTTATATTCCATGTCTATTTTGTTTTTCTATCTTCTCCCACTCTTTTTGACACCGTTAGTACTATTTCCTCATTTTTTTTATTAAGATTGTGATTTTGCATTTTAAAAATATAATGTATAGCTGTCACTTTTAGGTTTTTTGAAATCTTTTTTTTTTGTTCGACATTAATCTCTTTAAAAATGCATGAAATACGAGACGATTTTAAAAAAAGAATGATCAATATTGGAATAGAATTTTTAAATTTATTTCATGTTTTAAAAATGATCACTTATTTATTTTTAAATTTTCTTTGAATACATTCCTCTCCTCACTTGATCGTGGAAAGGATAAGCTCTTTTTCTTCATTAAAACAAATTGAAAGGAATAAATTGAGTGAAAATAAATTTTAAAAAAATTGTAAATCACAATATTTATAAGAAAGTTCATTTTTTAAAGGCAGAACTTTTTATTATTTTTTTTATGAGAAGGTAGAAATTTAGAGTTACAACACTTTTAAATTCTAAAATTTATATATATAAAAAATTATTCTTTCATTACAAATTGAAATTAATAAAGAAAATATTTTAGTGGTAAAAATACCTTTTTTTTTAGATCGTAGTACAAAAACTTGTAGGTTTAACCGGTAATAATTTTATATACATTTGTTATTCATAATTTTTGTGGTTTATTTTAATCTATAAAAAGTAAATAATAATATATAAAAAAAACATACAATGAAAATTGAACATAAACGCCCTTGAAAACAAAAACCACTACATCCCTTGTTCCTTTTATTTTATTATTGAAAAGACATAATTGAAACAGGGAAGGTATCATTTGACAAAATGATTAAAAATAATTTTTCATCAACAACATTTTAAGATAGTCATTTTTTTTTCCAGATATTAAGATGATAAATAAATATGGAAAAAATTTACTATATACAACTCATAAAAATAATATTAACATTATAGAGCCAAATACATCTATAAAAGAGAAAATACATGACAATAACATACATGCTTATTTTTGTAATCTCTAAACACTATTTTCGAGAAACATCTATGCTATAAATGAAAAAGAAAACAAAGATTAGTTTAGGTCTTCTAGCAAATTTTTTTAATAAAATAACAAAGAAATGAACAATAAATAGATAAAAAGAAATTGAAAAACGGATATTACACCTAAATATGAGTGACAACTTAAATTTTTGTAGAAACACAATATGCTACGAAAGAAAAACAAAACAAACATTATATTAAGTATTCCAACAATTTTTTTTTATAAAATAACAAAGAAATGAAGGATGAATAAAAAAAATTCGAAAAAAAGAAATTCTAACCAATTATCGTACCTAAACATGAGAGAAAACTTATATTTTTGAAGAAAAATATCTATGCTACAAAACAAATGTTATATAAAGTATTCCAACAAAAAATTTATAAAACATAAAATAACAAAGAAATGAACAATGAATTAAAAAAATTGAAAAAAAGAAAATCATACCTAAACATGAGAAAAAAAACTTACAACTTTTATAAAAAAAATGTTGAAGAAAAATTCTATACAATAGAGTTGTAAGAGACAAAAGTTACCAAACTTTTGATAATTCTCTATTAAATATAAATATCATTAAAGCTAATAAATTTTGAAATTAAGATGAAATTGTTATATTCTTTAATTTTTCGTTGGTTGATATAATTAAATTTACCCCCGATCCATTAGAGACAGGAAATACATTCTCCATCCCTGGTCTCGATTAGCCCAACGGGAAATGTTTTTCCTCTGTCCCGACCTCATTCCCCACCTAACCGAGGATACAGGGTGGTCTCCGCGAGGAAAATAAACATCGCTACTCACGGCTTACACACTGTCATTTAACATTGTTTGCTCGTGACTGGCCGATGGGCCGAGCACGTACGTGCGAGGCACATAGCATGTGCAAGGAAAGTGCTAAATTGATGATTGATGTGTGAGTCATAGTTATTACATATGTCGACAACTATTATAGAATGACCTAATGGTAAAGAGGGTCTTGGAGAACCAAGATGTGATAGGTTCAATCTATGGTGGTCACCTACATAAAATAATTTCCTACGAATTTTTTTTTTATATTCAAATATTGTAGAATTATAGGGTATGTCCCGTGATAATAATCGAGATACGCGCAAGCTGACCAAAACAGTCATAGATATTAAAAAGAAAGTTATCACCCAAAACTTAATTTTCTACAAGCTACCTTGACATTGGTATGCCCCGTAATAATAGTCGAGCCGTGCGCAAAGTGTCTTGAACCATTGCAAATATCAAAAGATAAAAGCTATTACCCATGTTGATTTTTTTACATTCAGATTTTAATGAACTGGCTTCTTAACAAATATTGTATTTTCATCCCAAAAATGGGGTTCCCCAAGCTTAATAGCTCATGCTATACTTAAGTTTGAATCTTCAATTATTTCATCAATTTTCTACTTGCTTATTCCATACTGGTACAAGCCTTGTACCATCAAATATCTTATTTTAGTCCTCTACTTCTATAAATAATTATTTTAATCTTTTTTGTAAAATTTTCATATTGTATTCAATAGAAGTCTCGAATACAAAGCAACGAAATGCAAGGTTGAAATGAAGTGAGCAAGGACCCAAGGGACTTTCCCATGAAGTTCCATGAACAAAAACAAAATTAAGGCTTTGTTCAATAACCATTTATTTATTATTTTTTTTTTTTTTTTTTTGAAATTTAAGCTTATTTATACTCAAGTTTCCTATAATGTACTCCGATAAAGTATGTGAATGCTAACCAAATTTCAAAAACAAAAACAAGCTTGTTCCCAAATTTTGATTTGGTTTCTTAAAGTACAGGTAAGATGTAGATATCCAAGTACGAAAAAACCTATAGTAAGGTAGTTATTGCAAGCTTAAATTTCAAAAACCAAAAAACTAAAAACAAAATGGTTATCAAACAATGCCTAAAAATTTCAAAATATAAGGATTGGATGTTTAAATATTATACCTAAACTTTTACACTTGTATAAAATCACAAAATGCAAGGCCAGGTAAATATCAAAATTCTTTTTTTCTCAAGCTTACAAGAAATGAGTGAATTATTATCACTCAACAGAATCTGTAAAATAAGCAGCGAGATAAACAAGGCGGGATAGAGAAAGCAAGAATGGAAAAAGTTACTTGTTTGAGTTAGGCGGATGAATGACTCATTGAACTTCTCTCAATCTTTTGTAATCTTCAAGGCTCACCAATGACTCCTTTACTTTCAGCCAATCTCCTGGTTTTGGCATGACAATAGCAACGTACCCTTCTCTGTGAGACTGTATTAATAATATAAATAGGCATATCATTTTAACAAGTCTGGATCTTTTTTAGAGGTAAGTGAATGGATAATGAACACTAAAGACGAGTGATTCAATCATGTTCTTCCCTTGTTTAGCATCGGTACTATTTCATGTAATCATAGAATCATTTTCATGGAGATAATAGTAAAAGAAAATTCATTTTCAAGCAAAAATTCAGTCACCTTGTATGCCCGTTGGTGCATTGAAGAAGATAAATCTAGCATATCCGTACGCTATAAAGAAAGTAACACACTAAATTTCATTCTTAGCCAATACTTCATCAGCACTATTTTTCCTACGTGGAATTTAAATTCTACTGATGAACTAGTGGTGAAACAAACATTAGTAATTTAATGTGCTCATCAACTGCTCATTTCTGTCATATTTGTGTGTGTCAGAGGCTTAGAGCAACCTTATGCACAACTCAACGACAATCTAATCCCACAATATTTGGCTGACAAGAAAATATGTAGGAAATTAATTCCTAGGTAAGTGCCTAGGATCAATTGAACAACAACAGTTTCAGCAATCAACAGTCTTAAATCGTAAACGGTAAACTGCCATTAAATTAAATGCCATCCTCACCGCAGTGTTGAGTAATTCAGGCTGCTTCATTAAGCGATCGTTTACTTCCAATAAAGAACCTTTGACAGAACACCTAACAATAACACAAAAAGGAATGGCTTGTAATTGAAGAGAAATCAATGGACCCGCCATTACCAGCAAAAAGTTCTAACCTTACAACATAGGAAGCATCTTTGGTGCAAACTTTACAAAGAGCAGAGTTGGGCTCAAAGAATTGCGCATTCTGCAAAGCAACACTGGTGACTTCAGAACAGAAAACTAAATCCCAGAATTCAATTTCACACACGGGACAGGAGTTAAAATACAAAGTTAAAGGATTCAACTTCAAAGTATTCCTATCATATAGGTACTCTGGATGTCATTACTGATGGTGCCCCAAAATTGTATTAAAATTCATCTTCACAGTGGCAAAGGAACATAATCTTTCCACGATATGTAAAGAAACTGTTGGGTCAATGATATTCTGAGAAAATGTCTAAGAATTATTACTCACCAAAAAAAAAAAAAATCATATACGGAATCAACCTAATCTTCCAGTGATGACAATTTCATAAAATCCAAGGCATCTTAACAGTAAGGTTTTATCATACTAACATTGGTAAATAGGTCTATTTGTAGCAAAACAGTTTCATTATTGATCAGATCAGTAAAGCGAACCAGTTCGCAATGGCCATGTCTTTACCTTCTTGCGTTTCCCAGTGACTTTAAAGCTGCTACGATCAGATTTGCCTACATTGAAATCAACAGCCGTAACGCCACCACTGTCTTTGAATGCAATATGCGTAGGAGCCAAGCCAACAACACACAAGCTAGATTTTGAAAAAACAAGGCGAATAAGCAAACGAATCGCAGCGAAGAATCAATCAACGAGTTAAAGAGATATCGCAATCGTTACCCGTTGGCGTGGCGGTAAACGTACTGATCATGACCTTCCTTCATAAAATCTGGAATTAGGCAGAGTAATTAGAGGGTTTAGGGTTTATACAGAGCAATAAAACCTCCATGATACCTACCCGGAGCGAAATAGGAGACGAAGTTGGTGTCGACGGCGGAGGGAGGCTGGAGAGGAAGATCCCTAACATCTGGAACCAGAAGTTTACGTAACTCTTCGTCTTGTTCATCCTCTTGGGATGGTTCCGGCGGATGATTCTCCTCCGACGGCGGCGATTGAGGAGACTTTTGAACCGTAATCCGAACATCATTGGTTGGTACAGGCTCCATCGGAGATTGTCGGAAGCTACCGGATCAGGATCGGAGAACTCTAAAGTTCACGACTGAAATAGCTGTGTGGTGCACTTCGTGTATTGCTGGGCCGGTGTGGCAAATGGGAAAGAGATGCTCGTGCTTTAAAGCCCAATTCATATCTAAATTTAAGGGTTAATTAGGACTCGTTTGATAAAGTTGTTTCTGTTCACTGTTTCGTGAGAAATTGATTTGTTTGATAACTGTTCCTGTTTCTTGTTCCTAAAAATTAAAGCTGGCGTTTTTGTACTTTATAATGCTGTTTTGCTTCACGTGGTTAACAAAAGAAATTGGTAGCTTGATGGTACTTAAACCTATTAGGTTTTGGATGGTCGTTGGCTCGATCATGTTTGTGTACTTTTTAATTCGAGCCCATAATCAACTCATTACTGAAAGATTACATGTAATCTAATTGTCATTTTTTCTTTATAGTATGTAATTGTCATTTTTTAGTTAACATATTCTCATACAAATAACTCATAGCAAAAAAAATAGCATATTAAGTTTGTTCTTAATTTAACATTGAGATGTATTTGTATTTTTGTTCCACCGAAATAGTTATCAAGCATGTTCTTGTTTCTTGTCTAAAACAAAAGAAACAAGAAATGAGAAACAAAAAACATAACCATTATCAAACGAGGCCTAGATATCCAAAAAAAAAATTTAAGATTAAGAACAAATTTAAGAAGTTAACCCTAAAACTTCAGAAGATTTAATATTATATACATATAGCCTCAAAACAAGAAATGTTCCTATTTCTATCCTATCATATATCCATCTTTCTTTAAGAAAGCAGGTGAATACTAACTAAATTTCAAAAACAAAAACAAGTTTTTGAAAACTACTTTTTTTTGTTTCCAAATTTTGGTTTTGTTTCTTAAAATATAGTTAAGATATAGATATTCAAATAAGAAAAAAAAACTATGATAAAGTAATTGTTGTAGGCTTAAATTTCAAAACAATAAACGAAAAACAAAATGGTTATCAGACGCAACCTAAACTCTTTAATTCTTAAAAAATTGTCTATATAACAAGTACCAAACCTTGATGTAGATGAAAATTTTCTTCAGATAATAAATGCCAACAGATTAAAAACTTAAAGCTCTTGTTCAATGATAATAAAAATAACTTTATTATTAATTTTTCAAAATCTTTTTATATATTCATATATTTATTTTATTCAGTCACTATTTTCAGACTTTACAATCCAAAATTCTTTAAAATATTTTTTAAAACTTTTAAAATGTATATATCAATATAAATTAAAGTTGAATGGTCAAAGAAAAATATTAGATTAATCATCATTGTGAGGCATACTGATTAAGAGTGTGATAGATTCAATTTATGATGACTATCTAACTCACTACAAATTTCTTGCAAAGTTGGTCTAAAAGAACCCCAACCAACCCAACCTAATTCAATTAATGACGAAGACCAATCATTCTAGGTTATAGTTTAAACATCTAGAAGTCGAGAACAAAATAGAAAACTAATATGAAATAACTTTGATTCTTGGCAATGGAGGGTGAGGAGCAATGAACAAAAAATGATTTTTTTTTTCGAAGATTAGTAACCAACATGAAAAACGCCAAAAGATCCTAAGAAGAAAAATAAAAGAATACACTGTCCGGACAAGAAATTTTTAAAAATTAAAATACAAACGTCAAGAAACTCACCTAAATTCTACAAGAAAACGAGTACCACCCTCGCATGGCGGCCTCTTTCAAACACTTCCATCTAATTATGACTCCGAAGCCAAATGCCTACTGTCAATATAGTTGTCCTTGGCAACTCGCAACTAAAACGAAGAGACAATCCTAATGATACATTTAAGCCATTCATCATACTGCATAAAATTAGGATTTTAACCTTTCACCACATATCATGCGGTAGCTTGGATCGGTCCAAAATTAATCCCGACACCACGGCCTCTTCCACGAAATCCGCCCCTTCCACGTCCACGCCCTGAAAATATAAGCAATACCATTGTGACCATGAGTTCAAAAAAGAAGGATGCGATAGTAGTTTGTATGGGCAAAAAAAGCAACTCGATAGGTTTCAACAGCTCCCAAGACAACATTCAAGAAGCATTTGGGGCGGGTCAGTGGTGCCTTGGGTTTAGAGGAGAGAAGCTCCAAGCTCATGGGTAGTAAAAAAATCAATTAAATAAACCATACTGAAGAAGGAAATTAGAAAATACCACGGCCTTGAGCTGGGAAGTCTTGGTTGTATCCTCCATCTTGCTGTGAATCAAATTGAGGCCCATTGTATCCTCCTCTGCCACGACCACGGAAATTACCGCCACTCCTTCCTCGACCCCTCCCTCCTCTTCCATTACCTCCCCTATTATGGTCCCAATCTCCATCATCATATTCATTCGGGCTTGCGAAGTCATTACCTGGGGGTCCTAAAATGATAGAAGCAAATTGTTATCGAGGCATACACACTTTATTGATGCAAAATATTGAATGAATAACAAGATTCCAATTCCTTGGTGTTAGTAATGGAAGTCTTGATACTAATCATAAAAGACATTCCTTGCATACACAAAAACATGACAAATTAATCGATTAATGAAATATAACTCTACGTACCTCTACCCCTAGACCTTCCTCTGCCATTACGGCCCCGTCCTCTACCTCGTCCTGGACCCTGATCATGAGGTGAGCCTTCTGCAGTATACAAAAACAACATATTGTCCACTGTGCAATACAAATGAAAAATAAAGATGAATAATAAATAAATAAATATATGACAATGTAAGTACCTCCCTCGTAGTCATACTCTACAAATGTTTTCACCAGTTCAGCTGGAAGAGGAGGTTGGTACCTGAAAAAATAATTTGTTAAAAAATGATTATTTATTGAAGAGCATTTCCACAATGAACAGAAGTCTAACAAATCTGAAGACTCTTAAGAAATGACTAAGATTTAGATTTTTTAATTACTAGCAATAACTAATCAACCCACAGATCATATGTAAGTAAAAAAATACCCACATATCTGAATAGTTTAACAAATGAATCTGAGTGAGAAATTGAACTTAAGGTTTTGTTTGCATCTAATGCCATAGACCATCTGATAATAAATAAAACAAGAAGATATTCATAAAAGTTCATCAGTCTCTAATTTCGTTGAACATAATATACCTTCAATTGCAATTACAAACACCTTGGAGCGACATTAAAAGCAGTAAGGACTCACCCAACAGAGGATTTATTTAATTCCGTCTTTGAAAGAGTTATTACAATCATCGAGACATGTCTTGTTGTTTCCAATCTGTAACAACAATCAAATAACTCCATGAAACCAAAGCTCGATGCCACAAGAAACATTTCTATATGCGCAAAGATTCGTGACATTGAAATAATGAATACGGAAACATAAAGAAAAGGCTAGATAATAATCCTTGCATTCAAGACTTAAGTTTAAAAAATGCTCTTACGGAAGAAGGCCTTCCTCCAAGGGCTCCCACGTATCAGTGATGTCTATGGATCCAATTGTGGTATTCTGATGAAGACCGACAATTCTCCTCTGCATTTATCAACAGAAATAATGTCAAGCCCAATCTACAAAGCAATCAAGTGGCTCAGCATCAGCAACATGAACTATTACAACAAACCTTGATTAGTTCAACGATAGTAACAGTCTTGTTTATAGCCCTTCCCATTGCCTTGAAAACAATTTCATCCGAACCTTTTTCCTGCAGAATATATATGGAAAAGAGTACGTTGTAAACAAAAGGTTCAACTAAATATTTGCAAATTAATGAAAATATTACCATCCAATAAATGTAATTTAATATACATAATATATGACTTACACCTCATCTCTTCAAGAGAAAATCCTGAGGATGACTTAAAATTTTAAATCATACATAACCTAAATGCATATGAAGACCCACTGCTGGTCGAAGCATGTAAAAGAAGACCATGATTAAATCTCAATTAAAAAATTGATGAAAACCTCATAATTCGACATGTTAAGTTACCAACTTACCAACCAACTAGAGCCAGACATTAAGAGAAAGGACTATTCTATCATGTCACAATGTTTTAGGTCAGCTTAACCATACCCCAACTAGTCTCATGGTACAACCACCTAACCCTTTTACATTTCGTTGTCAATCAAACTCATAGGAAAATTAATAAATAGATAAGTTTGCATGGGAAGGGAGTAAGGACTGTGAACTTTTATAAATTAATACCTATAGTATATGTTTCACAACAATGAGGGGCTGTTTATTTGGTATATTTAGGTAGGATTTAATTTTAAGATTTATTAACTCCTCAAAAACCTACATCGAAACGAGTTTTTACTAACTCCTCATTTTTACTTATGAAAACACTCATTTCTAACCATTAATTTTTAATCATTCATTTATAATTACTCAATGATTTATAACCACTCATTTTTAATCATTCCTTTCAAATCAATCAAAATAACTCATTTTTTTAATCATTACTTTAACTACTAAAAAGAACTACTCATTTTAAATCTACATCCAAACAAGGTTTTGACTCTGTCTCTAACTCCTCTACGCAAAAACTAGATCTAAACGAGTTTTTGGCTGCAACTCTCAATTATTAACTACTCAATATAACTCCTTAAGCTAAATCCTACCTAAATACGTAAAACAAACAGCCCCTGAACTTCCCGATGTGTTCCACTACCTAGCTCCGATCACCGAGAGCAAGGAGTCAGGAGAGCATATACTACAGTATGAAAACAAGGGAAATTTTGTCACTAAAATACAACACATATACCAAAGCATATACTCATATTTATGCACATAGCACAGCGAAAATATGCGAGGAATTTCTCAGTATCAAAACAGCTCGATGATTAAGCCAAAGCAAATACTATAATTAACACCAGAAATAACAAACAGAACCCAAAATTTGTTTCATAATAACAAATTAGCAGCACGCATTAAAAGTTAAAGAGAGAAAATCCGGCCAGAAAAAGTCAAACATATTAAAAAAAACATCTTATGAAGAGAAACCTGAAGTAGGGTCATGGCATATGTAATATAGTTGCGCATCCTTCCCTGGCTTGTAATCCGAATCTCATTCTCATCAATTGGAGTATCAGCCCTTGGCTTCTCAACTCTGCGGTACCGATCCATCTGCACGGCAATCACAGCTAATCCAATTTTACAGATGCATACAAAATCAGAACTCTACCACAGAAAGACTCAATAATGAACACAAAAGATCACCAAAGCCTCCTAATCAACTACTGCAACGAATGAAAAGCGTACGAACCACAAACAGATGCGTAAATTACAGAAAACGAAAAAGGAAGGGCAGATGGCGATGAAATTCATGTCAAAAAACAAGAAAAAGGAAGCAAAATTGAAGTTGTGAGGTTGGATTTGAGAACTTACAGCGATTGAAAATAGGATAAAATACGCTCCACAAAAGAGAGCCCTCTTCTACGGCTTGTTTGTTCAGTTCCGCCCTAAATCGCCAACATTGGTGTTTCGCCCTTTATATAGTAGCCGCACTCTTGCGAAAACTACCCTAACTTCAATTTTGAATTCTAACTCCTCAAAAATTATGTTGACCAAATTTACAAATTATCCTAATTTCAATGTCTAATATAGTAGTGAATAGAATTTATTTGTAAGTGGCGCAATTGTTTCATTATTGCATGGTAATATAGTTAATATCCACGTCACAATTTGAGAATTGGTATTTATTTTCCTATCCATTGTGTACTAAAAAAAAAGTGAATAGAATTTATTAAATATTTGTATTTGATAAAAATGCATTTTAAAACTACGATTTTTTGGCATTAGATTTTCTCATTAATTGGGATGACATATTTATGTACAAATGTTTGTGGGCTGGGATAAGAAATGGCTTTACGTTCCTGTCATCAAATGTAATTTTCATTCTCCTTTTTTTTTCGAGATGAGATTCTCCCAAGGAAATTTCTTTACAGAAAATTCCTTTTGACTAATTTAAAGATTAATAAATATTTTTTTATAATTAAATTATCATATAAAAATATGGTCAATAAAAGTTCAATGGCTTCAATATATACTTAATTACCAAGTGGTCGTGGTTTGAATCTCACACTCCTATTATTTTAGATGTGAAGAAAAAAAAAACTCTATTACTTCAATTGGATAATTAATTATTAAAGAAAATACTACAACAAAAAAAATTCTATTTAAATATTAAATTTGTAAGCATTTATATATATATATATATATATATATATATATATATATATATATATATTTTTTTTAAAATAAGGTAACCACACGCATCTCTAGGCCCGGCACTAGAGACATCGAAGGAGTAATGTCACAGAGGACAATATACCCTCAAAAAGTTTTCAACCACTACGCCACTCCTTGGAGATTATATATATATGTCCTAAACCCTAAAGTGTGATCGATAAAAATATCTTATTTTAGGTTGTAACACCCTAAATTTCTTTAAGAAAAATAAATTGATGGATTAAAGTTTTAATAGTTCATTTTATTAATTTAATTTTAGTTTTCCCTAAGCTTGTGCTTTAAATTTTACAATTCTATGTTTTAATATAGGTTAAAATATCATTTTGGTCTCAAGACTATCCCCTTTTGTTCCATTTTGGTCCTTAGACTTTCAAAGGTCCAATTTTAATTGCTTAACTATCGAGAAAGCTTAAAAATAGTCTGTGATGTTAAAAACTTCAAAGGTAGCTGTTGATTTGGCACAAAACAAATAATAAAAAATCCCACATTCAAGGGATTTTATTAATTGGTTACAATATGAGTTTAGAGTTAAAATGTATCCATCCTAATTTTACCCTCAACAAAAAAATTACCCACTCTTAATTTTTTGGGAAGAAAGCGATTCCACATCTACGGAGAAAAATCATCCCACCATCGCTGGAATTTCGAAGATTCTTTGATTGTCGCCCGCTAGGTAAAATTGTTGCTCGATTGTTTTGTATCGTTGCTTCATACAAGATTATTCTGGTTTATTTTTGTTTATTCATCTTTCTTTCTTAATAGAAAGAACCCATGACCTTTAGAAAAGAACCCTAAAACCTTAAAAAGAAAGACATTTATGCAGGGACGCTTGATAGAGCAGAAGCTTTTCAGAAAGTTATTTAGGGAATTAATAGTAACAATAGATTTACAAAAAGTGTTCAAAACTTAGTATTTCAAGAAGCTATTTTAAACTATAATTTTCATCCATAAATTACGATTATGCAAATCTACCGTCACTGTGGATTTGATTATTTATAATTTGCTACATTTATATTTAGCTCTTCAACTTTCATAGTTTTTTTATGTGTTTATTTTAATTTGCACCCTTCAAAATAATTCAATTGCATCCATCCATTATTTAACATGAGCTAACTTTTTGCCTTGCGATTAAAAAATGCATAATTTCCTTTATTTGCTTAATGTTAATTGTTTGTTTCTACAAAGTCAATTCTTAAGTTTTGTTAAGAATTTTGTAAATCATTATTATTGTTGAAGTTTTCATAGCTCTATGTCATGATTGTCTTTTATTTCTTATCTTATTTTCTTATCATTACACTCGATCTCTTTTGATTGTTGATTGCAGGTTTGATTGTGTTGAACTCTTCTAGTGAACAACTATAAATAGTATAGCTTTGTTTGTAGTAATAGTGCATCATGGTGGGGGTTTTTGTTGACGGACCAAATATCAAATATATTTCAAGCAGGGTGGATCACTTTCATAAATACAATTTACAATCGTGGTAATTGTCAAAATGTATCAATCTGGTTGAGAATCTAGGTTAGGCTGCCAATTATTTTAGATTATGGGGTAGAGATCCTACCATGGATGTTGGTGACTACAATATTTTAGAAAGTAACGATGAAGTAGAGGTATTGACGAGTTTATTAAGTGACGAGTTTATTAAGTGATGGAATGCCATTTGACTACAATCATTTGTAGAGCACGAAGTCGACAATGGTTTGTCAGATGATTAAAATTTTAATTTAGATAGTTTTTGTGAGTTTGCGAGTGACAATATAGAGGATTTTGAAGTAGAAGGATGCAGAATCGTAACTTTGAGTGATAGGAAACAAAAAGATGCAAGAACAGGTGGAAATTCTAAGTACGAGAAAGATATTAGAAGTGATTTAGACTTAGACTCGGAAGAGCTACACTCATTGGTTGACTCGTCTAATTCTGACCAAAGATGTAAGAGTAAGATGAAGTTTCCATCTTTCAAGCAAGACATGAAAGAAAATAGCACGACCAACTTTGAAATTGTTATGTTATTTAATTCTCTAAAAAAATTTAAGGATGTTGTGAATACTTATGCCATCAAAGGAGGGTGGATGATTAATTTTGTAAGAAATGATAAGATTAGAGTTCGGGCAAAATGTGTTGAAACTTGTAAGTGGTTAGCATATGTTTCTAAAGTTCAACAAGAGATATTTCAATTGAAAACATATGTGAGTGAACATACATGCAATAGATGCTTTAAAAATCCTCTATTGACATCTTCTTGGTTAAGCAAGCGATTAGAAAATGAAGTTAAGGACCATCTCGAAATGAAGTTAGCTTCCATTCAGAAAAAGGCTAAACGTGAATGGTGAGGAACAAATTGGAAGGATTGGGTTGGTTCATAGATTCCAACATTTCTACATTTGTCTTGAGGGATGCAAGAAATGATTTTTGGCAGGATGTAGACCTTTTATAGGTTTAGATGTCTGTCACTTAAAAGGCCTTTATGGAGGACAATTGATTGCACAGCTATAGGAAGAGACTTAATGATCAATTTTATCTATTGGCATTTGTTGTCGTTGAGGCAGAGACAAAGGATTAATGGACATGGTGATGGGTTGTGATTCCAATGCTAATATATTGAATAGTAATTAATTCTAAGTAGACTTATATGGTAAGTACACTCAGAATCACTTACGCGCAAGTATTCACGGTCGAGAATTGCAACAAGTAATAAATATACAAAATTTATCAATCCCACAGAGAATTTGAAGTGCATTGATAAATATTAAGGGTAAAAAATGTAAAATGACACGAATAGGTTTGATAGAGTTGAGGTTGATGTATGCAAGAACTAAATTACTAATGCAAATACTAATGTTGACACTTATGTTAATGTGGATACTTACACTAGTGTAAAGCTAAGTTACTTTATTTAACTAGCAATTAGAATAGAGCACAGTGTGTTGCTTAGTTATGTAGAAATCATGCTACTTAACTGCACAAATGCTTCCGCATTCATGGGTGTAAAACTCAGCTTCCGCTGCAGCGCTACAAGGTTAAGTTCAGGGTTTTACATGTTTAACTAGCAATTATAATAGAGCACAATGTGTTGCTTAGTTATGTAGAAATCATGCTACTCAACTGCACAAATGCTTCCGCATTCATGGGTGTAGAACTCAGCTTCCACTGCAACGCTACAAGGTTAAGTTCAGGGTTTTACATGCATAAGCGGGGTTACACTCACTACTACAAAAAAAGGTATAGTTGACGCTCGATAGTTTTTAATAATTGATGTTTATAAGGAAAAAACGTCAAGTAATACAAATTGAGTATGAAAAACGTCAACAAATACAAAAAGGCGGAGATGATTTTGTTGCTCATTTTTTAGTTGACGTGTTATGCGTGTCTTCTATTAAGATACATTTGTTGACTTATTTTAAACGTCAATTAATAATAAATTAAAAAGTAAATTATTTAATCTAGCTTAAATAAAAGATATGGGTTTTTTTTTTTAGTTAAAAAGATATGGATTTTGTTTTGTTAAATAAGGAGAAAAAAAGATAGATAAAAGTTTTACTTAAAGTCAGTAGTTTTAAAACATGGGATAAAACAGAAAAAGATGGACAAAAAGGATTTTTAAATGAAATAAAAAACTCATTTATGTGTTTTGAAATAAAGGAAAAAACGGACATTAAGAAAGAGGCAAAGGAAAACCAAATTCCCATCTCTTCCATCTTCAATCTTCAAACCCTAACCCTTTCATCTGTCGCTCTTTCTATGGCATCGACCATCGCTCCCTGGTTGCTCCGCCAGACCGTCGTCCGCGCCGCTTCTTCATTTTCGCCTTTGCCGTCTCGTGGGCGCTCTTTGCCGTCGACTTCCAGTGCAACAGATCTCGTGTGTGCGCCCTTTCGCGTCGACTTCCAGTTCAACGAATCTCCTGCGCGCGCCCACTGTCGTCCTCTCTCTTCTTCCAAGCGCCAACAGATCTGATTGTTTCTCCAGGTAATTATCTTCTCCTTCATTGACACCCCCTCCCCCCTTCAATTCTATTAAAATTTTCTTGTACTTGTCACAAAAGACTGCCATATGAACAAATAATATTGTGGGGAAACAAACTCAACCAAAATCAGCAACACAATAAACTCTGACATGGAAAACAAATGTCTCATCTTCACTCCAAATTTTTCCAACTCCTCATTCTTTCAATAATCGCTTTGAGAAATTTTTGAAGATAGAAAAAGATAATTAAAACGTTATACTAAATACTACAATTTAGACCAAATAGAATCCATATAAATGACTTGTAAGAACATAAACAGTCATAAGGAAATGGACGCTCCAGCTTTATTCCTAGGCATGGACAACAACTACAATTTTATGAAGCTTAGAAAACTCAAAAAACAAATTTGTAGGACACACATTCCCTTTCATTTGATTATTTATTTTGACACTAAATTGTTGCAGGAGGTTGACATTGTTTCCTTACTTGTTTACTCTTTTTTCGAATTTGAATTTCGTTGATTTGCGAATTCTGGTGTGGGATTTGTTTGTATAGGTGTGGTCTGATTGCTTTTTTTGGGTGGGGGGGGGGGTATTTCTCATTTCTTTTGATTATTGAAGTTTATACCCTGCTTCTTACTATAGAATTACAAAACTAAGAAATGGAAGATTTGAATTTGGGTTTAATCCATTTAGATTTGAATTTGGGTTTTATCCATTTTTTTCAATTTGTAATTGGTGTTGAGATTGTTTCATTAGTTTACTCCTTTTTCACTTGAATTTACAGTTTTTTTAATTTCCTTAATTTTTGGATTCCAATGTGCTATTTGTTAATGGGAGTGTGGTTTTATTGCTTGTTTGGTTTTTGGGTCTTTCTCATTTCTCAAGATTATTGAAGTTCATTCCCTAGTTCTATCTATAGAATTATAAAACTAAGAAATGGAAGTTTGAGAGGAAGCTTTGAGTTTGGTTTGATCCATTTTTCCAAATCTTATTGATGACCATTCACTTGTGTTGGTTGAATGACTCCAATAGCTTTATTACTAATTATTGTTCTTTGAACATCTTTCTAATAATGGATAAATCGTGGATGAACAAGAGTAGATTATCTGAAGAGTTTGAGTTAGGTGTGGAAAAGTTTATTGAATATGGATTCTCTAATACAAATAGTACATCAATTCGTTGTCCTTGTTTGAAATGTTGTAATTGAGAAAAGCATAGTCACAGTGTTATTAGAGACCATTTATATGTCAATGACATAGATCAAAGTTATACAGTTTGGTATTGTCATGGCGAAGATCTACCTAGTTCAACTTTCAATAGTGGGTATTCTAAGTCGGACACTAATATGTATGAAGAGAATGATGTTGGAGGTGTTAAGGAAATTATTGAAGTTGCTCAAGAGGAATATTCAAAAGATCCAAGGGGATTTGAGAAGTTGCTTATCGATGCCGAGAAACCATTGTATAGGGGATGCAAGAAATTCACTAAGTTGTCTACACTAGGGAAATTGTATAATTTGAAAGTTAAATTTGGATGGAGCGACATTAGTTTTTCATAATTGCTCAAAACATTTAAAGAAATTCTTCCTATAACTAATGAGCTTCTTTCATCTATGTATGAAGCAAAGAAAACCTTGGGGGCATTAGGAATGGATTATGAAAAAATTCATGCATGTCCTAATGATTGTTGTTTGTATAGAAATGAATATATAAATGAAAATATTTGTCCTGAATGTGGTGAATCAAGATGGAAATATGACGCAAATAAAAAGAAGAAACAAAAAAAAAATTCCTGAAAAAGTTATATGGTATTTCCCACCTATCCCCCGATTCAAAGAAATGTTTAGAACTCTTGATTGTGCTAGGAACCTGACATGACATTCTGAAGAGAGAGTCATAGATAGTAAATTACGCGAACTACTTCAAAAGATGATCTCAAAGCTATAATAAATATGTAAGTTGAGTTTTTTTTATTATTTAGTAAATGTCGAGTACTTATGATTGAGAGCAAGCTCATATGTGTATTCTCTGATTGTCATGTAGGGCACTTACAATGTATCAAGCTCAGAAAAACTTGAAATCTGCTCGAAAAATTCCTTGAAAAATGTTAAGGCAAGTAATATCTCTTTGATACTTTTTTCTTATGGTTATTCTGTGGAAATAAGAGATTGATGGATCTCTTTATGTGATCATTCTGTGGAAATAGGATCTTGAAAAGTTGTTAAGGAAAGTAATACCCTTACATTTTCGTTGTTCTGTGGGAATTCTGTCTTTATGTGATTCATTCTTTTTTTAATACAAAATTCCTACTTGAAACATCTTTCTATGATTGTGTAGCTAAGGGATGTCTTTATGTGATTCATGATTTAATTTATTTATTCTTTTTGTTGGAATTATAGTGTCCATTACAAGAGGGGAGTACCGAATGTGGCTATTATGTGATGAAAAATATGAGAGATATCATCAAAACAAATAGCACAAACATCACCGAAATAGTATGTTCTTCATTATATTGTTTAGTTTGAAAATTTATTATTGATTGTCATAAATTAGTTATTATTTGAGTCTTAATTAATGTTGACAGATTGATAAAAGAGAAGCAGCCACACAAGATGAGCTGGATGATGTGCGTGTGGAATGAGCCGAATTTCTAATGCCCTACATGTGGGTCGGATCTGATTGCACTGGAATGATATTTTGTTGGTAGCTCATGAATATATTTTGGAAGACTACAACTTTTGAAGAAACATATTTCATATTCTTTTTGTGGAAGAATTAGTTTTGGAAATAGTTAGGTTAGTTTTTATAATAGGTATATTTTAGATGGGGTATATTTTGGAATATGATATATTTTTGTATTCATTTAGGAAGACAACTTTGAAAGACATTTCAAAGTTCAAACATGTTAACTTCCTTTCAGATTATATTACTATTGAAAATATATATTAAATTTATGTTCATGTTGAAATGTTTTGTAATTTTTAATTGGAATTCTCTCCAACTATATTTGACAAGATGAACAGAATAGTATAATATTTGACAGATGAACATGCTATTTAACAGATGAACAGGTTATTTAACAGGGATGAACAAAATAAATTGATAAATTCTACCAAATAATATATATATATATATATATATATATATATATATATATATATATATTCCTTGACATTTAATACATGTCAACCTTTATTTACAATGACGTTTTGTACAATATTAGTAAACGTACAAAAACTGTCAACTATAACTTTTATTCACATTCAATTAACGTCAACAAAGGTACGTTTACTTGACGTTTTGAAACTATCGTTGACGTTTATAAACTGTCAATAACACACTTCGTTGACGTGTACACAATGTCAACAAAAACATTACATGACGCTTTGTTTGTGTCAATCACTTCTGGTCTTGACATTTGGAACATGTCAATTATATTATTCGATGATGCTTAAAAAGCGTCAACTATAGTGACTTTAGTTGACAGTCGATTCGTTGACGTTTTTTAGAGCGTCATCTAAACTAGACAGTTGACATTCTGTGCGCGTCAACTTTCTTGATTTTTGTAGTAGTGACTGTAACTCCCATTTCGTAGTGCGAAGAGTCTTCGTGCAATAATAACGGAACCTGCTGGGTCATCCGCCAGGTTCCTCTTTCGAGTAAGCTGGAGGCTAGCATACTTGGGTAGCTAGCCAATGCTCGCTTAATTTAAATGCAACATTAAAAGTCGATCACCTGCATGCGAGTTTGTCTTAATTTTTAATTAAACATGCTCTTTAATTTTACATGAACGCAAACTGTAGAAAGAGATATATTGATGATTAATCTAAGCAAGATGAGTTGTCATGAGAAAATGAATATATGTTGGACTATATTCAAAATTGATTTTCTATATTTTATACCGTACTGTAAAATCTTTATTATATTATACCATCCTACAAAACTTTTACTCGGCAGCCAAACGCCCCTTTGTCACACGACTATCATAGCGCAAGGGGCATTTGATGACGACTAACCATCACTGAAGCAAAGGAACAATTGAAAATGAAATTACATCAGGTTCGACAATAATACCCAGGCCTAAAAAATCAAACTAGTCTACGTAAACTAAATTAAATTTTTTAGCATCAATCGAACTCGTCCAAAATTAAGGCAACAACGGATTATGATTAAAGAATTTAATCCACATTTTTTTTTTTTGAGATATTAATCCACATATTCTTTTAATCATAATTGATTGGTCTGTATTTTTTATCGGTTTAATTATGAATGCTTCTTTCTAATTTATTTACGCTAAAGCTTCCCATAATATTTTGAGTCTTTTTATCCAATAAAATTAGTGCTATTTATTAAACTCATAATTAATGCTATTAAATATAATTATGAAAATGAAGTGATCTTGGGTTATTGTGTTAAGTTGGCTACCATCTATTATTTACAAAAAATATATATATTATTCATAATAATAACCAATTTGATCATAGCTGGTTGTAGTTAGTAAAAGCATTATTATCTTCATTGAAAGATTTTTTTAGTTGGTCAGGAAATTTGGATCTATAAACTCCCCGAGCAAAAAAAAAAAAAAACTCAATGATATAAATATATCTATAAATTAAGAGGTCATTACATTTGAATTTCTCACTTTCATTTATAATTAAATTATAATATAAAAAAAGAGAAAATATAATGAATGACATATTTTAACAAAATAATTATAGATATAGTCAAATTTAAAAATATTTACATCTATAGTCATAAATACGGTTCAATGATGTATTATTAGTATTCATTAATACAATATTATTTATCAATAATATAATATTGTATATTATTACGGTATTATGCATTATTAATATTAATGATAATGATTTGCTATTTTTTTTAAATGACCATATTTTGAATTTGACTAATCCTCCAAAATTTTCTAAAAAAATCCATGTTCTTTTTAGTGTCGTTGGGGATCATGGCTATACTTATATTGACATTTTTTTTCCGAACATTACATTGACATTTTTTTTAAACATACCTTTATGAGATATTGTATGAATAAATATTATTTTAACAAAATAATTACAAATGTTGTCTAATTTTAAAAAAATTTACAATGAGCAACATATTTTACTTGTTGTATTATATTTATAGCAGAATTTTTAAAATAATTCATCTATAACATTTTTGTTTTTATCACTCAATTAGTGATAGAATTCAATTTGAATTTCTATCATTTTTCATCTTATTATTTTTAACATAGTGGATGAAAATAAGCTGCTCATGACCAAATATTGTAGAAAGTATGTTGTTTAATTTGTTCAGAAAATAAAAGAATTGAGGTACGCATAAGTGATTAAACGTGTAATGAAAATAATAAAATAATATATTTTTAATTAAAAAGGGCGTTTAATTATGATAATTAAAAGTAGGGGAGGAAGGGGGCACCTCTGGAAAAATGAGGGTACATATATGGTGTGGTATTATGTAGGGATTTAGAGAAAAGTGAACGTAACTAATGGTGTGCTGAGAAAGGTTGAGCCCTTTAGATAAGTGAGTACAGACCATCAGATGAAAAAGAATGCAATTAGCCGTAGCATGAAAGACTATGTACCACCCTCATAGAGCACATTCATATTCTTCGGCCCAATTAGAATAGGTTCAAAGGCCCATAGCTCACCTATGTCCATAAAGGCCCAACATGATGTTCTCTAGACAGTTAGGCTGCGAGTCCATTTTATGTGTGTCTCTCTTTTAATTCATAACTAAAATAAAATATTAGGTTGCCAAACGTGAGTAGTAGTTCAATCACATATATATTTAATGATTAGAAAGTCAAGAGTTAATTCAAATATATATATATATATATATATATTTATAAATACCAGATTACTCTCTTTCAGTATTTGCTTTCTTTAGATGGGATAGACTTACAAAATGCACACCTTATTTCATATGTATGAATTCAATTTCAAATATTCTCAATAAAGATAAACCGTGAGTTGTGTTTAATTACAAGCTTGCCATGGTTCTAAAGCTACTTGAAATAGGAGGTGATGTGAAGGTTAGGAGCTACATCATGGTCAGGAACATGCCCCAAAATGAAAGCGAATGAACATAATTAAATTGAGGCCAAATTGCGGGTACCAAATCTCGGGCAGTGTCGGTTCAAAAATTGTAATTGTAGCAACAATTTTTTTTCTTTTGTTTTTTTTTTTTTTTTTAGTAGAATATGTATTTCATGATTATTATGGGTGTTTTGTGGGAAGAGGATGAAATAAGAAGAATGGAAAAGAGATGATTCTTGGTATTTTTGGACAGTGAGAGTAATTATCTCAATAATCAAATTTTAATTTCTCTTGTAATTATTTTCTATTCTTTTCGTAATAACTTTTTATTCTCATAATTATCTTCAACTTTTATTATACTTATAATTTTATTTTTGTATAATTAATCATTCCATTCATCTTAAACATTAAATAATCTATCGTTTTTTAATCATTTTCTTCACTCTAAACTCAAATAATTATTCTTACATTAATCATTTTTCTTTCTATTCTCCCTTTAATTGGCATTCCACATAATCATTCTCATTCCACTTCTCTAAACATCCAAATAAGATTTAAATTATTGACTGGGTTTCTTTAAAAAGGTAAAACATGTAAGTTCACGATTATTAAGGAAATGTTTAAGAGAAAGAAAATGTGAATGATTATGGGAGAATGCAAATTAGAGAGAGAATAAAGGAATGTTTGAGAGAAAGAGAAGGTAAATGATTAGCGAGGAATGAGAATTAAGGAGAGAATAGAAGAAGAATGATTATTTGTATTTGGAACGAATAGAATGATTATAGAAGAAAAAAAAAAGAATGTGATAAGAGTGAAAAATAGTCATATAAAAAATAAAAATTAATTTTGAGAAAATATAATTATAGAAGGAGTAATTGTTGGTGGGCTCAAACACCCACAATCATTTTCATGCCTATTGTGTCCATTTTATCTTGGTCCAACAAACACACCAAATAAAACTCTCCCATGAAAGTAAACTGGGCATAACTGAGATGTTATCCTGTTATCACACCAAAAAGCCAACCCTTCCTTATTTTCTTTCATCTTTATTTTCTTGAGAATCCAAAAATATTTTAAATCAACTAAAATCTTTTTCAAGTATAATAAAATATTTAATCTTATTTCATTATTGATTACCCAACCCGTTCTCCTTTTTTTTTCTGCTTTCTTTTTCTTTTCTGCCTCTAAAACATTGTAAAAGACTAAAGTGATTGGAGTTTGTTGTTCGTCATGTATGACATCTTGAGATGCAATCAATTTTGGAAGACTTGGTTTCCAATTTTTTAAATTTTCGAAGTCTTTTAGATTATTATTTTTGTTTTATAATAAAGTTTACAGATATGTCTAAGAATATTTTGCTAGTTTTTTTAGTACAAAGTAGGGGAAGGAGAACCAACAAAATCCTACATAAAGAGCACAACTACTCTCAAATAATATGAGACCTAAATACCGATTCTTGAACTCGAACTAATAATCATAGAATTGAAATGGATTAACACCAGATAAAATAACCAACTACATCACAAGTTATATTCGAATAGAAGGATTTGGCGTTATATTGGGAGTGAGACGCCACGTGTGAGTGAGAGAGACAAGCTTTTGGTGTGTCGAAATTAAAGAAAAAGCGAGAGGAAGTTGGGCGGGGGTGGGGCCCGCGGCCTTGTGCTTAGTCTGCTCCCACACGGCATTGGCTCCGCCACGTGTCTCCGCATTTTCTTTCGGCCGAGTACGGCTGGCTTTCTTTTTGTTGTCGTTAGACAAGGGGTGTTTTTTTAGTTTACTGTTGTTAACGATTGTTAACAGTTAAGTTCAACTCAATTCAATTACATATTTTTTATTGAAAAAAATGCATCCTATTATACTCAAATATAAGTTGTTTACTTTGTGATGGTGTATTCTTTATTGAAAAAAAAATGCATCATATTTTTTTCACCTTAGTGTATTTGAATGTTAGTAAGTTTCCACAGAGAGTTTCTTCCCTTGAGAGTGAGAATGTAAAAGGTCGTGTACATTGACCAAGAAGAACAATTGATGTAAGAAGCCATTAATCACTCATTAATGAAATGGACCAGTGGAGTAGATCACATTTGATCAAACCACTTTAAAATTCGGTGTTATTCTTTTCTTCTCTATTTAATTTCTACAATTAATTTGTTATTGGACTGCTAATTTTATTAAATCAATTTTGTCTCGGTTGTTCTGAATTATTTGATAGATATTGTTTGGCCAAAAAGTTTTAGAGAAATTTTCTAGGTATGCTGTTCATTTTTTAAGAGAATTTTTTTATGGGTTTGCTATTAAATTTTGTTAATTTCGGTTGAGATTTTTTTTGGGTTTACCGTAAGTTTTTATTAATTTTTGTTGAGAATTTTTGGGTTTGCTATATCAAAATGTCAACAAAATTTGAGGTGGAGTGTTTTGATGGGAGAGGTGATTTTTCTTTTTGGAAGAATAAAATGTGTGCTCTCCTAGTCCAACAAAAAGTGTTTAAGGTTCTTGATGATCCTGAAACGCAACATGCGACAATGACAACAACTGGAAAAAAAAATAAATAAATAATGTAAGTGGCCTATAGTACGATTATCATATATCTAACTGAAAATGTGCTAAGGTAAGTGCATGATGCAAATACCTTTGGATGTATGGTCTAAATTGGATAGCCTTTATTTGACTAAATCCTTAACTAATAAGTTGTTTTTGAAGGAAATTTTTTTTGGTTATAAGATGGATCCTAGTAAACATCTAGAATAAAATCTAGATGAGTACAACAAGATAACACTTGATCTGAATAATATTGATTTCAGAAGAAAACAAAGTTACTATCTTGTTAAATTCGCTACCAGAATCTTATAATGGAGTAAAGACTACAATTAAGTATGATAAAGATATAATTAGAATTAGAAGTTAAACAGAAAATAGAGATCCCGACAACATAAATAAGTGATCATTCTTTTACTTTCTTTTATATATATAGACTAAACATCTTCCAAATGCAATAATCAAATTTCCATTCCTAAACTTGAGTACCATAGTTAGATTTAATTTAAAGACGGCAAAGCAAAATTATATAAAGAAACTATTCAAGATCAAACCTAAGAATCAATTATCAAAATTGCAAATTACAATGAAGAGCAAACCACTATATTGACCGATTAAGTAAATTATCACGTGAGAATAGTTAAAATATACTTAAGTTGATCTATCATGAAACTTAAAATTCTAACATAAATTTTTCTAGTCAAAGTACAAACAAAAAAACCCAAATGGATATTGGCTAACTCAAATATAAGAACATTATGTTAGATAATTCAAGTATATGAATCACTCTATAATTGCAAAAAAAAAAGTATATATATATAATAAAAAGCAAAAGTAATGAAAAAAAAAACATATTTATCCAAAATTTAATGAAAGCTTGATTTAATCTCAAAAAAATAAAAATAAATGAAAGCTTGATTTTTTTTGACAGGAAATAAGCAGGATATCTAAAATATAATAATTACAGTAGGTGATCTAATTAAATTTACTTTAACTTTATCATTTAATTGATGATTCAAGATATTCCTAACAAAACAATAACTACAAATGATTTTTAAGATAAAAAATAATAATAACGTAACATCTATGAAAATTATTATATTCTACAATTTTGAATAAAAGTTAATTAGCCAACAAAAGTAATACATAGCGTCCTTTTGATAAAGATGTTATATATTCAAATCCTAATATCCTATTGTAATTGTACTCAATAAAAAATAATAAAATTTTAATTTTGGATAAATAAATTTAAGAATTTATTTTTAGTTTTTTTTTTAAAATTTAATAATTTAAAATAAGATAATTTATTATGAATATCAATATTTTTTAGCAAAATTATTTCAATTTTAACAATTTTTGTTTAAAAAAATAGTATAGTAATTATATATATATATATATATATATATATATATATATATATATATCACTCATTGAATTTAATAAAGTTAGAAAAAGTTCATGCAATTTTTTTTGTTAGTGAATGATAAAAATGAATATGTTATTTATATTGATTTAAAAAATGAGTTTGAGAAAGTAGATAAGTTTAAGAATTTAACCTGGTTAGTCAAATATAGGTGCAAAAATTGATATTACGCAAAATTATTTCAAATCACTACTATAAGAGTGTGTTGAAATGATTAAAGGAGAAGAGTAATTGAGAAGAAAAAAGAATGATTATTTGCGTTTAAGAAAAATGAAAAAAAGTAAATTTTAGAAAAGGCGATTATGGAATGAATAATTTCGGGTGGTCAAAAGAGAAGGGATTCACATTGTCCTCTTATTGTTGGTGGTCCAAAGAAGTCGAATTAAATGATTTTGAATAAAAATCACACTTAAATTAGTGATGAAGTGAGAAGGGATTTTCCTCTTTTTTGCCGTTCCTAAATGTTTGTTTGAATTGTCTGTCTGTCTGCCGCACGTCATGTATGGGTAAAAATAAATTGGAATACTAAAATGATAATAAGGAATGGGGGTTGTGAGATATAGCCAAATGGAGGCCTTGTCGACCGTTGGATGAGAACACGTCGAGATCTGATATTCCTTCACCACACCTCACTCACCTCGTACGTAAATCCCGAACCCAAAAAAAGGGGAAAAAAAAAGAAGAAGAGACAGGTGTCCCCTTGCGTTTGTTTGCCTTCCACAATAACAATTCCAGTCTTTAACGACAACACGTACCTCTCCCCCCACAGGGGGGCACTGCTCCTCTGTGTCTCCCACGCCATCCTATCTCGTACACCCTCGCTGCAGAGCACGCCACGTGGCTGCTCCCATCCACGGAGGGTGGGGATTCGCGGGTGTACAGGAGGGCAGCAGCAGAGGATGGGGATCTCTGTGAGTGCTACGTGTACCAAAGTTGATGCCTGATGTGGGAGTAGCGAATGATGAGTAGAGGAATATATAATCAGAATTTGGAAGTGGTGAAGCTGCTTTTCTAGCAAACCTAGCCCCGTCGGCGGCACTCACGGTGGCCGGAGTTTTTAATTTAGAGACAAAAGTGGTTGTTTCCGGTGAACGGAAATGAAGGATGCTAACCGCGTTCTCACCAACGGTGGATCTTACGACTCTTCCAGATTCTCATCTCTTTTGGCTTCTGCTCATCGTGATTATCTTCTCTCCCCCACCGGAGCTCAGGTTCGGTAACATCCATTTTCTTTTCATTACATTGAAAAGCGAAAGAGATCTTGCAACTATTTATAAAATAAATGAATTATTCGTCTTCGCTTCCATGGAATATTGATTTTTTCTTCTTCTTAGTAAATGAACATCCGTACGGGTTGCTATTTTTGGAGAATAATATGTTTGAGAGTTCATGGTTGGGCTTTGGATCTTAAATGACTTTAAAAATAATACATAAAATCATGCAATAACAAACCTTATATTTTAGTGCTATGAGGAAAATAAGAAATAGCAATTTGAAATTTCCTCCAACGGCGGTGGGATCAGAAGTGAAAAAGGAATAAAAGCCTGAAAATGGAGAGAAATCTGCGGTCGGTTTGGACGGTTCGTTTTTTATCTTTTGGGTTTTGTGCGGTGGTCGTTTGACACGAGCTGCACGTGCCAAATTCGGTGTTCACAAGGAGAATTTCATCGCTCTTTTTGACAGATCATAGTATGAAAGGCACAATCTTATCCAATTCCAGATCCACAAATAAAATTTCATAATGTACGTGAATTCAAACTTTTTTTTCTAAGAGTCTGATTATTACTTTTATCTAAACCTTATATATATATATATATATATATATATATATACTTTTTGTTATATAATTCATTGTCTGTATCTGTTATAATAACTTGTTCTTCAAACATCATTTATAATAATATATCATTTAATGTTCCGTCTATCATATAATCAAAGCGGTGCTCCAAACACAGCCTATAAAATAACCTTATAAGATAGGTGAGTTATTGATTTTGAGATTGAAACCTTATATTATATGGTGAGTCGAGTTACCAATTCTTACTTACTCCAACAAGTTATTTTTGTTACTACAGGTTAAAGTCTCAAATCTTGATGGCAAGGTTGTGGGGCTATACTTCTCAGCCAACTGGTACCCACCTTGCCGGAATTTCAACCAGATTCTTGTCCAAACCTACGAAGAGCTTCAGGGAAATGGGTCAAATTTTGAAGTGGTTTATGTCTCCTCGGACGAGGATTCCGACGCCTTCAACGAGTACCACGGAAGCATGATGTGGCCGGCGATTCCGTTCTCCGATTTAGAAACTAAAATTGCTTTGAACAGGAAATTCGAGATCGAAGGCATTCCGTGTCTGATTATATTGCAGCCGGGCGAAAATAAAGATGAAACGGCGGCGTTGCTTGAAGGAGTGGAGACTGTTTACAGATATGGAGTTGATGCATTTCCCTTCACAACGCAGAGATTGGAGCAGCTGAAAGAGGAGGATAGAGAAAAAGAAGAGAATCAAACTTTGTTCACTTTGTTAACAAATCACAATAGAGATTATCTCTTGGGTCATCCTTTCTCGAAACAGGTCAGCTCGAATCATCTCGAAACTATTTAAAATATCACTTACAATGCAGTTGTCACTTTTATAATTGTCTGAATGGCACTAAACTAACGAACGTTCGATTTGTTGGTTTGGAATCTAGATTCCTCGAAATTTTTTATTATGGCATTTGGTGCGCTAGAATTCTATATGCAATTGGAATTGTTTATTTGGCTTGGTTGAACCTGGAATCCCTTGACCAAATTACGTCCAACCAAATGCCAGTTGGGATTTCAAACTCAACCCAACTCGACTCCAAATCGACCAACCAAACGCCCCTAAGAAATGGTTAATAGTCTATGTATTGAACTTTGTTTGAGAATGATAAAAATGGTAAAATCTTCCTTCCAAGAAGTGAATGTGAAGTATGGAATGAACTTTAATCAGAAAAAAAGTTAAAAAAAGATGGGACTTCTTTAGAAAATGAATTGAAAATAGATAAAGTCAAATATACTTTCATGATGTATAAACTTGGTTATGAGTTCTTCCACCTCAAATTTGTTAAGTTTTTTTTTAAAACTTCAAATACTATTTGGAGACTTTTTGTTTTCTTTTTTTGAGTTCAAGTAAAGATGCAATCATGTGGAACTTTGAAATAGTAACTAGTCCCACAATATATATATATATATATTAGTTATTATCCATTATGATAAGATGATTTTGTATGTATAATAAAAAAGAGCACGGTATTTCTATGTATAGCATAAAATTAAAATTAATTCATTTGTAGTAGAAAATTCAAATTGAGTTCTATCACTGATTGAGTTTTATTAGTGATAGAATTCAATCAATGATTGACTCATTTTATCACTACTTGAGTTTTCTATCTGATCATAGAAATCCAAATTGAGATCTATCAGTAGTTGACAGATAAAAATGAATGTGCTATAGATGAATTATTTTAGCAAATATAATAAAAGAGGTAGAATGTGGTACTAATGATAAATTCTCTTATGATAATGTGTAAAAAGTGGGAAAGCCGTAGCCACTCGAATTTGTGATGAATGTTGTATGGATATATGTTTGAGGATTGTACACGTTGAAGCCATACCCCTTTGATATTTTAGGACCAAATTGCTGTTTTATTGATGTTGGTTTCTTTGATGCCCAATGGACCCAGACATACAGCTGCAATCCTGGTGTAACGTGTTGCATTATCCTTCCTTTTTACTGTCCATTTCTCTATTTCTTAATGATCGTTCATTGTTTTGAGCCCATTTTGTCTCTCAGCTCTCTCTCTCTCTCTTGCCATATCTTATGATTGGTGGCGATTCATTTATTCAGTCCATTGCTTTTTACGATTTGGTTGAAGATTCCATATCTTAGGGATCTTCTTTATTTCAACTCGTCTCTGTCATTTGAGTTGTCATTGGAGATACTCATTGTGAGGGATGTGTTGGAGATACTCACCCTGTAATCTTTGTCCCACGTTGGAAAGTTAAGGAGTCTTTAACACCTTTAAATGATATTCTTACTACTAATTGATTTTGAGGTGGAACCTTTAATACTATCTAATATGGTATTGGAGATCCATTGTAGGTTATACCTGAGCGGCTAAAACTTAAGTGGGTGATTTGAATGCCTCTCAAACGAGCATAAGTTTAAGCTTCACTCACAGTTGGTTTTGAGGTGGAACTCCATATTACCAAATAGTCGTTCTTACTCAGTTTTCGAGTCGAGTACTTTAGTATATCTAATATATACTACTATTGTCATTAAATTAGTAAAATGTGTGAAAAATGAAAGGATTATTCTTTTTGTCATTGTATAGTTATTGAGATTAGATGGTTGATTATAGTTCTCATGATATAGAAGTTGGATTTGTCACGAACTAATTGATATTCATAAAGAACGCCACTTAACTTTTCATTGTAGCTTGTAGATGGATCTCGAATTTGGATGTATTGCGCATTCAACTCGAGCTGGGGTGTTATATAGAAGACGTGATCGACCGACAAAGATGACGTTTTTTTCGTTGAATGCTTTAGTTGGATGACCATATAATTAATATTTCCATGGATACCCTTTTTTCTTCTCTCAATTGGGCAGGTGCCTGTTGCTTCATTAGCAGGCAAGACGGTGGGGCTGTACTTCTCGGCGAAATGGTGTCTTCCCGGTGTGTTCACGCCGAAGCTGATTTCGGTCTACAACCAGATAAAGCAGACGGTAGCGATGAGAGAAGACAACGAAGATTTCGAGATTGTTTTCGTGTCAAGTGATCAAGACGAAGACTCGTTCCGTTCTTATTTCGGTTCCATGCCGTGGCTAGCCTTGCCATTTGGAGACCCTATGGTTAAAACACTGGCAAAACATTTTGACGTGCAAGGCATTCCTTGTCTGATCATATTAGGTCCAAATGGCAAAACAGTGACCAAACAAGGTAGAAACCTTATAAACTTGTACAGGGATAACGCTTATCCGTTCACAGAAGCAAGATTGGAGGAGCTGGTGAAGGAAATGGAGGAAGAGGCAAAGAAGCTCCCGGCATCGGTGCGCCATGTCGGGCATAGACACGAGCTAAATTTGGTGTCGGAAGGAAATGGAGGAGGGCCTTTCATCTGCTGTGAGTGTGACGAGCAGGGTTGCGGATGGGCTTACCAGTGCCTTGAATGTGGATTTGAGGTGCACCCGAAGTGCATCGACGCGAGCAACCACGACTCTGTTGTCTACGGAAGGTGATGCACTAAAGGTGACACACTCTGCTCTCTTTCTCAACCAAATTGAGATTTATTTGGTTGGCTATTTTAGCTGTTGGCTGTTTGTTTCATTTTCAAGTTCCTAATTAATAACCTCTATCCAAGTAGTACTAAAATTAATCTGCAGCGTGAAAACAATTTGATGTGTAAATTATTTTAGCCAGGGATTCCCTAATCTCCATTTTCAAATGATTGACAAGGGAACTTTTAGAAACCATGACTGCTGAAAATTTACACTCAAACTGTAAATACTCCTTTGAATGTTGAACTTTCGGCGCATCGAGGCATTTGGTTGGTATTTGTTGCCTTCGAACACGAGGTGAAAATTGCAAGATCTTTGGGCGAAACGATGAGCTTGGATGGTATTTAGTATGGCAAGTGATTTTTTAACATTCGTATAAAATGCTGAGTTTAATAAATTCTGCTCTTGAGCGCTCATGGAAGTTAAATTACTGACTAAAGTATGAGTTTAGTCATTGAAGGTAAAACTGTATTAAGATTGCAGGTGGCTTCATTTTTTTTAAAGAGTAATACTAGGATACTTAACCTTTATCAAGAATTATAATGTTCCACATCTTTAAATATATATATATTATTTTTGGTTAGTTAAATCATCATTTAATGTAGTTTTTATATCCTCACAAACAGTGGTAAAGTTTTCCCAACTACTTCAATTAAAAAAAAAAAAAATTTACTAACTACTTCATTCACGTGCTGGTGAGAGATGAGGTTTAAAAAATCTTTTTAAAAAGAAAGTATATATCATATATGTGTTCTTCAAAACTATATTAGGTAAATTATAAGTTTCTTGTCTTATAATTTTAAACTTTTAGTTCCATGATTTGATCAAATTGGAAGTTTGGTCATTCATGGGTTAGTTATAAAATTGTGAGTAGAGTTAAATGGTGACTGAACAAAAAAATTATTTTTAATATGCAGTGGTGGTAAATTTCAATGTTTGACTTCGTAAGCCATTACGTATTATTGGAACTATATTTTAAATTTTATCAAATTATAGAAATTAAATTTTAATTTTTTTTAAATTATATGATTAAATTTTAATATTTTTCAAATCATAAAATTAAATTCTAACTTTTAAACTTTGGTTATTGAGTGTACTAATGTCCATGAATACTTGTTTGCACTTTTGTTTTAGTTATATTATCCAATATATTATTTATCCAACTATATTTAACCAAAAATATCTACACACATACATTTTTCATAAGAAAAAATGGCAGAGAACTTCTCGTCATCTTACGATTTAGTAATTAAATTTTATTTTATTTTTGAACAAAATTAATTAAGAGATAATTTCTATTTTTGGTAGAATAAGAAACCAAATTAATAACTTAGGTTGTGTACTATCAAATAAGATTTCATGTGAAGCTAATAGAGGGATTGTAACTTATCTGAAATCTTCTTATAAACAGTCATTACAAGACTTGTAGAAAAGGTTACAAATGGTTTTGATAAGATCCGTGGGAACAATTAAAACCATGTTACTAAACCTTTTGAGGAAGAGTTAAAAAGTGTCCAGCACGTCCACGCATTGTTTAATGCATACACATTCTGTAATATGGTTTAATGAGAGTGTCTATATAAACTCGAATTAAACTCTAGCCGTATTATGACATAATCTCTGTATCTGTAAATTTCCGTCTCTCTCAATAATATTGTTCTCGTCCTCTGCCCGTGGACTAGCCAACATAACGTTAGTGAACCATGTAAATTGTATATGTTGTTTCTTCTTCGTCTTTCACGTTTATCGTTATCTGTTTTCATATCTTCGTTTATCGATTGTTGATTACTGTTTTCATAACACTAATATTCAGGGGTACCGATCACTATGTAAATTTTAAATAGGATTGTTTGAGGATTGATAACTCTTAGGACAGTCCAAATTCTATTCAAGTTAGTGGTGTTACTACTTAGGTGTTATTTTTATTTTTGTTATTTTTATTTTTTTAGTTTAAGTTTTCTTGTTAAATTACCAATAAACCCAAAAAATTAAATCGATGGATTGAGATAAATTTAATTATATCAATCAACATTTTTAATAATAAGGTGCTTTACAAAGAGATCCTTATTTGTGTCTTTAGTTGTTGTAGACATAAAGAAAAGTTGATTGATAAAGGATATTCCAACTTAGCGATAGATGAACATTCTCTTCGAAAGAGTTTTTGTTCCTTACGACTTTGAAGCTCTTTATTTCTAATAGTTATTGACCTTTTATGTTGAATTATACCATTTCTTTATATCAAAAGGTCGATTCTAAAAATATCTTATATGAAGTTTTTTTATTTATAGCTTTCGATTCTTAATTGGTCTTGGCCTATTGTATGAGCGGAGATCAAAGTTATATTTTGGAGGATATTCACTCATCCGTTTTGGTTTGTCTCTTATGAGAGAATTGTTGTAAACTTTTTTTTTTTTTTTTAAATGAAGTTTCTTAATTTGATTTTTTTTTTTAAGAAAAAACAACAACAATGTGTACTTCTCTTCTTCAAAAAAACAAACACGTCTAATAAGCAAAATTAAAGTGGTTACTGAAAATGTTTTCACACGAGATTGTAAATGAATTTAAATCTTTAATGATTTGATTTGTGCAAGTGTTATAATCTCTTATATTAGTCCTCTAATTGCTTCTTTTTCTCGAGATGTGGATTTCGAAGATGTAGATTTGAAGGATTGCGAGCTTATTCTCAGACGGAGAAGGATTGAATCTTCAGTTTGTAGAAGCCTTTATTGTTGAGCGTTTTGAATTCTGAAATTTGATCTCTGAATTCTACTTGATGATTGATCTTCAAGGCTTATGAATGTTGAGTCTTTAGTATGTAGTTCTCAGTTCAGCTCAAAGTTCAGGTCAATTTGTAAATAAGCGTGAGCTCTCTATTTATATAGTTCTCATGGGTTTGTGCTTCATGGGCATTTGAACTAGAGGTGATCTCGATTCGGTTTTGGGCCAGACCGAAAATCGAACCAATAAGCTCAGTTTTCTACTTAATAGAACCAAACCGATGTCCAATAGAAGCTAAAACCTCTGGATCGGTTTTAGTTCGGTTTCGGTTCGGTTATGGATCGATTTCTATTTTTGACCTATATTATTGGTAAGATTCGATTTTTCCCTAAAATCTCAATAAAAGAAGATGAGTAAACTTGTAAATTCTAAAAAGAAGCAATAAAAGTCCTATGTCTAACAAAAATTAAAAGTTAAAACGATTCTCACATGAAGTTCTGAGATATGAAACTCAAAAGAGAAAAATTATACTAAGTTTTGTTCCAAATGAAAATTTGCATCACAGGAGAAGAAAGAACAAGTAGAAATCGAGGAGAAAATAGACGTAAAAGAAGAGGACTCACATAATTTCTAATCCAACAGATTGTTGACGATTTGAACTTTGATTTCCCCTATTTTACCAGCGAGGTGATTTCTAGGGTTCTTGTGGGTCAAGTGTGATAGAAGAGAGTGAAGGAAAATCGAGAGAAAAGGGAGAGTGTTGAAATCAAAGTGATCAAGAAGAAAGTGTATAAGTCGAAGCAATTGAAGCAATCAAGAAGAAGGTGCAGAAGTCGAAGCGATTGAGAAGTGTCGTAGAAGACGAAGAAGCGATTGAGAAGCCGGTGTAGAAGACGAAGAAGCGATCAAAAGAAAGAGTGTAGAAGATTAAGAAGGGATCGAGAGAAAGCGGCGTACAAAACGAAAGGATTTTAAAATGAACGGCTGAAGAATAAACCTAGGGTTCTTAGTTGGTATTTATAGTATCATTTGGTTTAGTTCGATTTTTATTGGTTTTCCAATATGAAACCGAACCTAACCAAAAAACTTCGATTTTCTACAAATTCAAACCAATAGATCTAGTAAATTGCTAGAGAACCGATCCGCCATTGGATCGGTTCGGTTCGGTTTGGTTTACTCGGTTTTTGGACATTTCTTTCACCCCCAATTTGAACCCAACTCTTGGATTTGGATCTTATCAGACTTCGGCCTTCCTATTGGGCTTGAGCTTCGTGAATCTATGGGCCAACTATATGGGTTTAGCAACTTGATCTAGACTTAAATTCCAGACAAACCAACTTTTAATCCAATTAATTTTGGGGCAATTATGGATTTGACATTCGACAACAATTTGATTTGATTTATTTGTAATGATGTGACAATTTCTGATCGGCCGAAATTTCTCAGTTAACAAATCTCTCTTTTCAAGGTTTATGCATAGAGATGTCCACAGCTCCATCCCGCCACCAAAATCAATCCTCGTCCCTACGAAATTTACCATTTTTTTGTGAGGATCGGGGCAAGGACTCCCCGCGATGGATTTTTCCCCATTTATTTTTTTTATTAATAATTTAAATAACTAAATTTTCTTAAGAGGTTAAGTTGGGATTTTGAAGTACAATTGAGGTGATATTTTATATTTTGAAGGCTTAAAAAAATTGCAATTAGGCTGTGCGACTTGTTAGGCTGCAAAACCCTGCAAGAACCCTAACCCCAGCAGCTGGTTGTTTCTCCACCGGCGCCGACGAAGAACAACCCATCATGGCTTTCATCAAATCCAACCCAAATCTTCCATCATTTCTCTCTTCCCTCCCCCAACGAATTCAGATTCACCGTTTCTTTTCATCAATTTCGGACCCTCAACTTCAAGACGACGACTCAAATCCCTCAACCCACGTCCTCTCGCCGGAGCAAATCCAGACCGCCGACAAATTCCACGCCCTAATCAAGGAATACCACCGAAGAAACCCCAATTCCGATCCCACCCCACCAACCCCCAACTTCACCATTTCTGCTCTCTCCGACGAACTATCCCAAATCTCACCCCTCCATTCCGTCTCTCCCGCCGTCGTTGCTTACGTCGTCGACAAATCCGGCAGCGTCCGCCACGGAATCCCTTTTCTACCAGCCCTTGCGTTCTTCAATTGGGCGACCGCGACCGAAGGCTTCGAGCATTCTGCACAGCCCTACAATGAGATGATTGACCTAGCCGGCAAGGTCAGACAATTCGGATTAGCTTGGCATTTGATTGATCTCATGAAAGCTAGAAATGTAGAAATCCCTGTCGAAACTTTCTCCATTCTTGTCCGGCGGTATGTGCGGGCGGGATTCGCGGCGGAGGCCGTTCATGCCTTTAACCGAATGGAGGACTATGGCTGCAATCCTGACAAGATTTCTTTCTCCATTGTGATCAGCATTCTCTGCAAGAAGAGAAGGGCAACCGAAGCACAGTCGTTTTTCGACAGTTTGAAACATAAGTTCGAACCTGATGTTGTTGTCTACACTAGCTTGGTTCATGGATGGTGTCGAGCAGGCGATATCCCGGAGGCCGAGAGAGTGTTTAAAGAGATGAAGATGGCAGGTATTACTCCTAATGTTTATACTTATAGCATTGTGATTGATGCATTGTGTAGATGTGGTCAAATTACTCGTGCCCATGATGTTTTCTCTGAGATGATTGATGCTGGTTGCAATCCCAACTCTGTTACATTTAATAATCTTATAAGAGTACATGTGAAAGCTGGGAGAACAGAGAAGGTTTTGCAAGTGTATAACCAAATGAAGAGATTGGGATGTGCTGCTGATTTGATTACTTATAACTTCCTTATAGAGACTCATTGTAGGGATGATAATCTTGTTGAGGCTACAAAGGTCCTAAACACAATGATTAAGAAAGGTTGCACCCCGAATGCGTTTAGTTTTAATCCCCTATTTAGAAGTATCGCGAAGTCAAAGGATGTAAACGGTGCTCATAGAATGTTTGCTAAGATGAAGGATGTGGGTTGTAAGCCGAATACAGTGACGTATAATATTTTGATGCAAATGTTTGTGGAATCGAAATCTGCTGATATGATTTTCAAGTTGAAGAAGGAGATGGACGAGGAAGAAGTTGAGCCTAATTTGAATACGTATCGGGTACTGATATCGTTATATTGCGGAATGGGGCATTGGAACAATGCATACAAGTTCTTCAAGGAAATGATAGAGGAGAAATGCTTAAAACCCAGCATGCCTATCTATGAGATGGTTCTGCAACAGCTGAGAAATGCAGGACAGTTGAAGAAGCATGAGGAATTGGTGGATAAGATGGTTGAGAGAGGATTTGCCTCACGGCCCCTGTAGAATAATTGGCTTCGTTTAAATTTAAAGCTGTCCTTTGCGAAAGCTTCGAGACGGAAAGTTAAGGCCCCGTTTGATATCTACATTCATAGATGAACCATGGATGATTTTGATAAGATTGTAATGTGAAGTGAACTGATTAAGTGGCCTGGCTGCAACTTGTGTGGGCTGGGAGAGCTATCAACAACAATATTAGAAAGCAAAAGCTTCCTAGATTAGTGCTTAAAATTTACGAGGACCCAAATTTGAAGAGGCTGTTTGATTATCTTTAGGGAGTCCTGGCTTCTTAAGTAAAAGGAGCTGTTTGGTAGAATTTTGGAAATTAGATTTCTTTTCTCAAGATTTTGGTGTAAACATGTTTGGGTTATTATTTATTCCTATTTATCTTTTGATTACTCCTCTTCCAGAATAGTATAGATTTTCTCTCTATATATATACATTGAATTCGAACATTGTTAGGTGGTAGAGAACTCTAATCAAGTGGAGCAATGACCTATTAGTTATGTATCATACCATTTAAACTATCATTAGTTTTTTTTTTAATAACTGGGCTAATTTATGTACACTAAAGCTATTGAATGTCAAGAAAACAGATGGTCACCCATACATGGAAAGTTCTTTTGATATGAATATTTTTATAAAAGTGTTAAATTTAATGTCCTCAAGGAATGATGCAGTGATTAAAGACTTGGGTTTTGAAGGTATACTCCTCTCAAGTCCTGGGTTTAAGACTCACCTGTGACATTATTTTTTTTATTTTTCTGGTGTTTGGCTTAAGGACGAGCGCGGTTATGATGGAACAAAAAGAAAACTAGTTTCTTCTTTACTATACTTACTTGCTGCAACTTGTTTGTATAAAGACAATTTGAATTATAGAAGACAGAGATGTACAGTACGTACAAAGATTGTTGTTGTATCATGCAGAGATTGTATATATACACACCATATATAGCAAAACGAATTTTAAACTAGAGTGAGCTGATCTACTACGTTTGGAAGATTGAGCGAGACGAACTACTACATTTTGAAGATATAGATATACTCTTACTTGCATTTTGAAGATGTAGATGTACTCCTACTTGTATATTCTTACATAAGTCAAACACAAAAAATCTCACAAGAATGTTAATTTACTTATTTTCTTGTTCCAACTTTATTCTTATCTTATGCATTTATGCTGATGTAGGAGGATGTTTTTTTTTTTTGAGTATATATTGGGGGAGGGGGGACAAATACCGGTTCTCGGGTTCGAACCTGTAACGCTGGTGTTGAACTAGTTTACAACCAAACAATGAAATCATTGCGTCACTAACTCATTCGGTGATGTAGGAGGATGTAAACGTAGGTAGATTTACAAATAATTGTTTCCCATTTATAAATTTAAAAAAGCAATCAAACGTTTTTTTTTCTTCTACTATTCTAGAAAATTGTGAATTTAAAACCAAATATTTTGGTTAAAGATTTTTATTTTTAAATTTAAAAAAAAACTAAATTTGATTTTCAGAGACAAGTATTTTAAAATCTAATTTTTAAATAAATTATATTTTATTTTTCGGTCGTTAGGGGAGAATCAAAATCGAAATTAATTACCTCATAAAATTCATAAAAAAAAAATTCCTTTTGAAATAATTCGTGTTCCCTCTTTTTTTCATTTTTTATTAGAAAAAAAAAACTAACAACAACAAAATCAAAATGACATGATATCAAAATAAAAAAGATAAAAAAAAAACAAACAAATGATCAACAAACAAATATATTGAGTTGATTTTGAAGACGAAATTTTTGCATCAAAGAAATACAAATTCACAGTTCATTTTGAAGACCAAATTTTTGCAGCAACAAACATAAATACTATGATGAACTGTCAAAATTTAAATACTCACTTCAATATTCAATAATTTTTTTAAAATATTAACTACAAAAAAAACTCAAATGATCAAATTGCGCATTTAAATCTCCAACTTTGATGACCGAGGATTAGTGGCGCAGTTGATTATCTTGTATGGTGTTAATCCATTTTAATTCCACGGTCACGAGTTCAAGCTCGAAAATCGATATTTAGCTCTCATATTATTTGAGAGTAGTTGTGCTCTCTATGCAAGGTTTATTGTCCCCCTACTCAAAAAAAAAAATCTTCAACTTTGATGTTGTTCAATTAAAAAATACTTAAAATTAAAATCTCAAGGATTATCTAAAAAAAAGAGTAAGAAAGTTACAGAAACTAATTAAAATTCATCCAAAACAAATTTATACTAAAAAATAAATAATAAGAAAATAGTAGTTAGATAAGGCCAGTCACTAAAAATAAAAAACTAACAAATGGAATCGGTCGAAGATGGGAATCGGAATTTGCTTCTTTCTTTGGCCCACATGAAATACTAATTTAGTACTAACTTCGATTTAAAATTAAATCTAGGAAATTAATTAAATGGGGCGTTACATTTCAGGAGCATAGGACACGTCGTTTTATGAACTCCGACAACATTAATTTAAATGTCATATACCGTCTAATTCTTTATTCAAAAAATATATATATACGGACTAATTCCTCCGTTTTTTATTTTTGTTTTTGCTTTTATTATTTATTTTTTAAATTTTTTAGAAACATATATATTATTTATAGAAGCATATCATTTAATTCATTCAATATTGGCTTCTTGAGTTATTGAGAAAAGGAAATAGGAAATTTCATACACAAATAGAAATTATAAATTCATAACCCAGATTGGGAAATGAAAAGGATCAACAAAGTCCTCTGCATCCTAGGCTATTTGGAATAAAACTTGAAATTACCGTTCATTTGTTTTGGATTTTTGATAATTTAATTTTAACTATTTAAAAAACATAAGAGGGTGATTGGATTTCGAAATTGAAAAGAGGAGAGGAGAGAAAGTGAAAGAGGAAGTTGAATGGTTTAGAGATATGAAATAATTGTTTGGAGGTTGATGTTTTGGAGAGGAGATATTATAAAAAATATATATTTTTAAAGTAATCATTACATATTTATATTTAATAAATTTTATATAATATTATGAGGTTGAAAATTAGGAAAATTTTTATACGATAATTGTTAAGATAAGATAAAAGATATATTATATTATAGAAAATTAAAAAAAAGTTTGATGTGATATTTAAAAGATTAAATAAAATATTTGATATGATGTTAAAAGAGAGGTTGATGTCTAAAAATAATATAAAATTGAGATTTCTCCTTTGTCAACACCAAATCTCAAACGCCTTCTAAAATATTTGAAACATGATTTTAGGAAATGCTACAAAAGGTGCACTCAAATTCTTGTGTTTTCAAAATTTGTGAGATCTAATCTATCATCATTTAAATGGCAATCCAAGAAAGTTGAAGGGAGGTTAGCAACATAACATCCTTGTTTGGAGAATATATCTTTCTAAAAAGATGGATACAATTATGAAACGAATAAAAAAGAAGAAAAAAAACTCATGGTAATAAAAAAGAAAATGAGAAAAATTAGAGCGATAGGCCGGGCGACAGAGCCTTTCTTAATTCTTCGTTAAATTAAAAATATAAATATATTTATAGACAATCCAATTCGTGAAAAAGTAACTCAAAATTTCAATGGACAAAAAACAATCCAAACCGGGAAGGAGAACCGCCCGGTCGTCGGTCGAAGAATAACCGGTCCGATTAAGTCGAACAAATCAACGCCGGAGCCGAGTTCGCCGAAATCAAGAAAAAGAAGAAGAGGAAGGAATCGGCGGCGGTTGAAATTTCGCATCCGGCGGGGAGGTGTCCGGGAGGGCAAAATCGGAAGAAGCTGCGGCGGTGGGGCCGAGTGGACGTGGCACTTTGGCGAATTTTGATTGGAGGAGGGCACAGTTTCTTCCGCCCACCTCTTCAACTATAATTCATAAATTATAATGATTTTTTTTTCTTTTTTTAAAGAGTGTGATATATAATATATATTTTGAATTTGAAATTAACAGAGGATATTTAGTTAAAGGCTTAAAAATATCAAATACATGTTCTCTTTGTGGAAATATATCCAATTTCATTGGGCCTTATATGCTTTGCAATTAATAGGGAAAATTTTTTGAATTCAATCACATTTTAATTAGGAAATTTGCACTCTATACCAATTTTTTTTACCTTATTTTAAAATTATAAACTTTTTAAAAATAATTCTTTTATAATAAATTCTGCCTATTTTTTTAAAAAAATATCTATTTAGTTTTTTGATCGAAGACTTTGATAAAATCTATACTTTTCTAGAGATAGAAGTCTATCAATTTTATAGGCGATTGATCAACCTTATCGATAGAATCTAATAGAAGTCTATCAATCTACTTTATTTGTTAATAATTAATAATTGATTGTATCAACCTCTATTGATTGAATATATCAATATGAAAGTCTATTAATTTATATTTTTTTTTGTATATGTGTAAATATTTTCATTATTGCACTTGCTATTCATGAAATATTTTAGCCATTTTGTAATATACATGCAAAAACCCATTTTAATTAAATATAATATTTATTTTAGTTTATCTATTATTTTTATTAAAATAATATTTTCCAAAAAAATTATCATATATTAAATTAGTTACTAATTTTTTTAAATCAATTTGTTTTTTTGGAATAAATCAAAATACTTCATTTTTTTTAAATTGGTAAATCGAAGCTTCACTCCCCTATACTCAAAGTCGTTCCTGGACTAGTGGTACCGGAATATTTTGACGGGTATTCTAATTTAAACGTTTTCCAACTGTCACGAATCATTAATCTCTAAAAAAAAGTATGTCTTAAAGTCCATAGCCTTAACTGGTGCCCATTGAAGACAAAAATACTTCATTAATTCAACTATAATTGAAGATGAAGTATACATTATATATTTTTTTTTTTTTAAATCATACATTATATATTGTTGTACCATATTTAAAGCATGAGATTCGTATATATATTTCTTAACCATAAGTACATTAATTTAATCTTAAAATGTTACTTTTTTTTTTTTTATCTATGTTTAAATTATTAAAATTATATTTTCAAGAAAAAAACTATTAAATTATAATTTACATGTGGGTGTAGTGTGTATTTTATTTTAGAAATTAGACTGAATGAGCTTTTTTTTTTATCTATTTAATACTCTTAGGAAATGAGAAGATGAATTAAAGAAAAAAACAATCAAGCAGAGCAAGAAAAGTAGAATAGTGTTCATCTACATTCATCGAATAAGGAGTAGAAGAATCAAACTCAAAATAACTCCGGAAAGTAACTCACTCCTCTTATTGTTATACCAATTAAATAAAATTTTAACTCATAACAATTCAATAGTTTTTTTTTTCTAATAAAGAAATGTTGAAAGTTTTGAATTGATAATTGAAGAGGTGAACAAGTGAAGCCCAATATTTGGTACATATTAATTGATAATTGATAATTTGGAAAATGATGGTTTGATAGTAATATCTCTCCTTTATGGGTAGTACATACATACAAAAAATATATATAAGAAGAACCTAAATAAATAAATGAAAAAATACATCAGATCTAAATCTCCTAATCTAGATCTAAGATTCGAAGATTTATTAAATACAAACTTAATTAACAAATATCTTCCACTATGAGATCACATATTTGAATCTCACAATCTTTTATTGTATATACTAATTAAACATTGTTATTAAATAAAATTTAAACTCATAATAATTTAATAGAGTTTCTTTTATTGATAAAGTAAATATTAAAACTTTTGACTCTTGTAGAACTAAGGAAAAACGCAGTTAGTTATCTTGTCTGGTGTTAATTTATTTTAACTCTACGGTCACGAGTTCGACTTCGAAAATTGGTATTATACTCTCATATTATTTGAGTTGTCCCCCTGTACGTAGGTTTGTTAGTCCCCCTTTCCCCACCATGTCTAAAAAAAAGAACTTTTTTACTCTTTCATCAAAGTGAACATAAACTCCAATTCTTACTTCAATTGTTATTAAGGGAAAAAAAAATGAAACCACTACTATCCATACAACTATTTATAAAAAAAAATGTCATCCACATGATTGCGACTCATCCAATACTTTCGTGCATATCACATGGGTTAACACATTTTTAGATATAATTAAAACAATATAAATTGTAAAAATGAGAAAGAAACAATTAGAAAAGGTGCATAGGGTTATTTTTCAAAAGAAAACAAGAAAGAAAGAATCAATTAGAAAAGGTGCATAGGGCTATTTTTCAAAAGAAAACAAGAAAGAAAGAAAGAAAGAATTGGTGCATAGGGATTAGGGTCAGGGGGAGACAATGAACAATTCATGTTTGTCTTGCCGATTCAGTCACGTGCAATCTGGGTTCTCATATGTATTAGCCCCTAAATATTTTTAAATAGTTAAAATATCATTTTAATTACTAAATTTTCATGTTGGTCCCAATTTAATTTTAAATTTTCAAATGTCAATTTTTTTTTGTCTTCTTTGATAATTCTTCAGTGTTTTATTGTTGATGTATGAAATTTAAATTCTCTATAAAATATTAAAATTATTTGAATCTTAATTAAATAATATATATAATTTTAACCAAATTTAAAAACCAAAAAGTTTTTGGAAACCTTTTTTTTTTTTATTTCAAACTTAAGAAAAAATGTAAAAACTGAAATTGAAATAGTTATTTTTTCTGATAAAATTGAAATGATAATAATATCAAACAAACTTTAAAGTTTCAACTTAAAAAAAAAAAACTTAAAATCAATCACCGCTGTTAAAAATATCCAACAAATGGATGAGATAAAAAGAAAAAAAAAAATTCTCCTAATTTAACGTGTGTTAATATTGATGTAAAAAAACGTCTATTGAATATTAATGTTTAAGCTTTTTAAGACGTCAAGGTGTGTTTTTTTTTTTTTATAGAAAAAAGGGGAGTGGAAAATAAAAAAAAATGGTTAGCTATTCGTTTGGTGATTGAAGTTAATAATAATATAATAAACTATTTGTTTAATGTACATCAATACTACTTGAGTTACTGCTCTATTGACGAATCGAAAAATGGTTAATAATATTAGTTTACTATAAAGAAAAACAAGAGATTTTTTAGAAGTACGTTACGTCCAAAAAAAAACATGCCATTAAGAAATTGAAATCAAACTTGAGCATTCAAAGGTAAGGAATTAAAAGTAAACTTCTGATAGCTATCAAAATGACCAAAATAAAATCAAGATATTTAATCTATTAAATATTAAGCTTTCTTTTGACAAAGGAAGTATATAAAGTAACAAAAAAAATTTCTTTTGTCGAAAAAAGTATATGAAGTATAAAAAGTTTTTTTTCTGGATAAAAAATATATATAAAGTTTTTTTTTTTTTTTGAGATAAATGAATATAAAATTAAAATCTCCCACATCTTTTTTTTTTTTTTTTGACAAACAATCTCCCACATTCATATCGCCTTCCTTTTTGTCCATTTTAATCAGCATTTTTTTCTCAGTATATATGGACAGCTCACACTTCACGTGGACACATGGGTCGGTTTCTACTTTCCTTTTTTCTTCATTGTAATTTTAATTATTCCAAAAAACTCTTCAAAAATCCATTCTGTATCGCCCTTTATTAAAGCATAAATATATTCAAACAAATAAACACGTGATTACAGGCTATGAACCTAAATTTACTATTATCTTATTCGTGTCACCACCTATTTAAATTTTCTTTTAGAAAAACGTTTCAAGTTCAAAATAATACCAATAATAGAGCATGGCAATTTTATACGGTAAAAGACTGAGTTGATCTTGATGAAAGTGTTTAAAAGACGAAAAATCAAAACAGAATTCAAACAATTTCCATTCAAAATATTTCAAATCTTAACCATTTTCCAAAAATAGTTTCTCATTTCTTAACATCAAATTACTAAATATACTTTGATTCAATTGAACTAAAACTTCAAACCGAAGAATTAAATAAATTTCCCTGTCAATTTTTTTTTATAACGCCAGATTTTTTTTTTTAATTGGGAAAAAGAAAGAAAATATCTGCAAATAATCAATGTATTAATCGTATCCATTCGTATTTCTCACCGACTCGGAATATTTTTAAAAGAAAAAGAATTATAAAAAACTGGGAAACAATTGCATGCGACCGAGTATAGTGTATGCCAACCCACTCAACGACACATCTCGTGCCGTATGCACGAAATTATAAAAATCAAACATAAACTAAAATTTCTTTTTCTTTTTTTCTACTAATAATCCCAATCACATAAAACAAAGAGGAAAATAAAAATAGGGTTTCGAAACAAGAAAGCATAGCAAAAGGAAATAAACATAGCAAACGGAACGGCGCCGCCGTACCTGAACCCGAACTCTACTCTAACAAGATTTAGACGATTCCGGTTTTCTACAAACGATCAAATGCATCGGCGAGAAGATTCCGGCGTCGCCGCTTCGGCTCAAGTAATCGGCGGCCTCCACCAACATTTCATGAACCTCCAGCGTCCCTTTCGGAGCGATCCTCAACGCGGACAGAATGGTGACGAGTACATGGTTCCTCCAGTACGCGACTCGGCCGATTTTCAGCCGGTTCCACCACGGCATCGACGGCGGCTTCGCCAAATCCTCCTCTCTCAGAACCTCGAAACCCACTTTCTTAGCCGCCTTCGCCACGTCCATGTACGGTTTCACCCCCGGCAACGCGTTTCCCCTAGCGATCTCTTCAATAATCTGCACATGCTCTGCGTTCTGCACGTCGTATTTGTCCGTCGAAACCCACTCCAACGAAACGAACAGCGAACCGGGTTTCAGTACTCTGTAAATCTCGGAGTACACATCCTCGAGCCGCGGCGCGTGACAGGTGGCTTCGATGGCGTAGGCGCCATCGAAGGACCCCTCCGAGAACGGCATTTCGAGGAAATTTCCGCAGATGACCTCGCAGAGGGAGTCGAGTCCGGCTTTCTTGTTGTGAGATCTGGCGCGTTGGACTTGGTAGTCGTTGATGGTGATTCCGACGACGTTGGCTTTGGAGTGAGCCGCGATGGAGCGCATCGGGCCGCCGACGCCGCATCCGACGTCGAGGATTCGATCTCCGGGTTTCCCCCTGACGAGATCGGCGACCATTTCTTCATGGATCCTGGTGGCTTCCTTGTCGGATTTGCCCGGGATGGGACGGGCGAAGTGGAAGGACTGGCCCCAGCCCCATTCGTAGATGTCGGTGACCAAGTTGTAGAAGGTGTCAACGAAATCGGGGACCTTCTCGGTGGTTTCGATCTGCTCTGGGCGGCGGAAGAAGGACAAGTACTGCTTGTACTTGTCCTGGACTTTGCCGGAGGAGATGGAGCCGCCGGAGAGGTTGACGGCCAGCTTTCCTTGGCGCTCGGCGGAGCCGTAGATGAAGAAGAACCAGTAGAGGCCGGCGGCCAGGAAAGTTCCGGTGAAGAATAAGGGGAGAGAATCCATGGGTGGGAATTTTATGGGTTTTGAAGCAGCCTTGGGAATGGGCTGAAACCGTTTAAATGTGCCCTCAATGGGCGAGGCACGTGACTTGTGCCTGCGTGGGACCCAGTTCTCATGACAACGCAATACAATAATATTATATTAACGATGAAAGAAAAGAGTGGGGAGTAAGAGTGTACAAAAAAATCGATAACCCGAGCTATCCGGACTATCCAACCCAAAACATAACCCAACCAAACCGTAAACCTGGATTGGGTTAGATTATGTTTTTTAAAATCTGGGTTGGGTTAGATTTTTAGTAAACCTGTATTTTTGGGTCGGTTCACGGGTTTTGGGTTGGGTTCAACCTGGAACCTGAATATAAATATATATTTCTTAACATATCTTTTCTAGTGTAAAGTCGTTGATAGCCTAGTGGTTGTACATCTTTTCTTATTTTATGTTTTCTTTTTGTTTTTTAACTTTTTTTTTTCTTTAAACTTCAATCTTTTTCAAACCTTTTTTCCCTCAAGAATTTATCAAATCTTTTAATCTCTTATTAGGTTAAATACAATATTTTTAAAAATTTGAAATTAATTCTCATCTTTTTTAAAAAAATCTCATACTCTTTACAAAATTAGCTTTATATTTAGTCAAATTTTATACCGGTATTTGACTTCCAAATATTGAAATAATTAGTGTTTTCGTCGAATTTGTAATCTTGCCTTCAACTTTTAATCATGAACCCAACCCAACCCAACAAAAATATAGGGTTGGGTTGGGTTGGGTTGAAACTCTAATTAGGTTGGGTTGAGTTAAAAAGTTGATCGACCCAAATTTTTGGGTTGGTCAAAAAATTACCATTAACCCTACCCAACCTATGTACATCCCTAGTGGGGAGTTGAGTTGGGATATGGGCCTTAGAGGGGAATCAAAATAGGGAAACCATACTAAATGTCTAAATAGATCAAATTAATTAAGATAATGTCTACTTTATTCTTTACTTTAAGTTTATGTCTACTTTATTCTTTACTTTAAGTTTATGTCTAATTCAAATTTGGGAGGAGAGAAAGACCAATTTTGTGCCCATTATACCCCATTAAAACCTTCATGTTTTTAATTAATAATTTTAATTAAAAAGTCTCACCCCCTTATTTGAGGAATAGCCCTTGATTTTAGGAAATAAAAACATGATTCACATTTTCCATCTCACTAACTAATATCTAAATATAGATCTATTTAATCCACCTAAAAATACAAATTTTTTTTTAAAAAAAATCGTACGCATTCACATCAATAGGCTTCAACAGAGAAGAACCAAATGAAAAATCATTGAAAAGCAAAATCATTGAAAAGCAAGATCGTCCACTATCCTTGACCTGGGGAAAGCACATTCGTCATGGAATTCATGTCTATCGCTATTGCGCTTAATGATGTTTGGAGTAAGACGAACGTGCATTCGTGCATTTGAATTACAATACAATATGTATTGAAATTGTTCACAAATCTAAGCTATCTCAACTGATATCATTTGTTTCGACAGTAATCGAGCTCGGTGAAAGGTCGAAGGTTTCTATACTATCTATTTACAAAGACAACACAAAAAAAAAAAAAAAAGCAAGTGCGGGTACTCAACAGTACCGAAATGGACATTGTATTCATTATAAGGGCATGTACTCAACAGTACCTAATAGTGACACATAGTTTTTTATGTACCATGCAGTACTTCATAGGACTTCAATTTTTTGGGAAGGGTGAGAATCTCAAACGACACTTTTGATAAATTTTGGATGAGTTCAATTTTGTTTTTTTTTTTAAAAAAAAATCCACTTTGGTAAGATTTAATTCTTATCAACACTTTTCAATGCAAGCATCATGAAGGCAAGGGTTGAAAGGTGTATGCTCCCTACTCATTATTTTCTATTCATACACCAATAAAATCCAATAACATGTTTGAACTCACCATACGTAAGATCACGTATGGATTCATATACAATATTTTTAATTTAACAACAGGTTTTTACTAAACATTAGATTTTTATTTTCAAAGTAATATTTCATTTTAATAGTAAATTGGATTTTAGATTTTAATTGTCAAATTATTTTAATTTTAAATGGTTAAAGGATCTTAGAGTTTGTTGAATTGATTGTTACATGATATTTATGCATTTTCTCTAATTAATGGAAATAAGCGTAGGGTTACAATAGTAAAATCAAATTTCTATAATTAATCATCTTAATTCAAATTAAAACGTAGACATAAATTTAAAGTCTAAAAAAAAAGTAGACAATCTCTTAATTAATTTCTTCAAAGGAGATATTTCCTATCAAAATAGTGCATCTCTAGTCTCACCGGTGAGGGTTGGAGAAATGAAAAAAATTGGGGGAATATTTGAGGGAATAATTCATTATTTGGTGAATATTTAATTTATGTGTGTATTTAGCACGAAATAAATGATTATGGTTGGAAAAAAAAAGAACATAAAAAGTGTAAACAATTATTCCAAGAAAGATAGAAAAATTGTGATACATTTTTTAGACACGATAACTATTTAATTTTTTATTTTTAGATTTAGAAATTTGAATTATTTATACTCAAATTTTCTAAAAAAATATTCCATCTTGTTGGGTCTTTGTTCCCTGTGTGAAAGGTAACTCAACAGAACTCTTATATTTAAAGAAAAAGGTTTTCACTTTTATTTTTTTAGTGAGAGAAAGAATAGTGACGACACTGAGGAGAGAAAAGGAAAATAGGTAAGAAAAAGTGTGTTTTCGTGGTAAACAACCATCGAATCGAGTTAAAATTTTGACAGCCTATTTGTGACACGGGGGTCTACAATCTGAATGGTGGAGATCGAATTTAGAAGTTTCTACATTCAGATTTCAATGGCTTCCTCAATTTTGTGAGATATTTCTTTTTGTTTCTCTTGATTTAGTGTCGTTTGTTGCCGAGTTAGTTTATCTTGAGTTTTATATACTATATATACCTCTAGTTGTAACTAGAGAGAATTTGTTATAGCCCATTATTGGTTCTAGTGGAGATTTAACTTCGGTCCATGATTTTTTACTCCTTGCATCGAAGAGGTTTTTCCATGTTAAATTGGTTGTGTGTTGTGTTTGATATTTTTACCATATTTTATGCTTGTTGCTTTTCATTAAAAACAAAAGAGGGGAATAATTTATCATATTAGAATAGTATTTATTCCCAACCCATCTTTCCTACAATGTATTCATCTTTCTTAAGGAAGTATATGAAAGCTAACCAAATTTCAAAAACAAGTTTTTGAAAGCTAGTTTTTTATGTTTCCAAATTTTAGTTTGGTTTTTTAAATTATAGATAAGATGTAGATATTCAAGTAAGAAAAAATATACGGTAAGATAGTTGTTGTAGGCTTAAATTTCAAAAACTCAAAACTAACAATAAAATTGTTATCAAACGGAACCCTAAAAGTGTAGATTCAAAGTTGAAGATTTGGATAGAATCATGACTGACTCTAGGGAATAATAATAGTTTAACTAGAATGAGATTTAATTGTAATGTAACTCACACGAAGGTGTTTGGATGAATAGTTATGGAGAAGTTTGCAGAAGAGATTACAATAATAGCTTTGTGTTGAGTGTGTTTGTTTGTAGAGAGGTTATAATAAAAACTCGTTTTGATGTTTGTAGAAAATTAGGTAGATAAAAAATATAAATAAAAATAGTTCATAAAAAAACATAAATAAAAATACAAACAAAAAATAAAATTGATTATTAAAAAATATTACTCATTTAAAATTATAAAATATATCTAACAATAAAAATTTTGAAAAAAAAACTAAAAATTAAAAAAAGAAAAAAAAGAAAAAGAAAAAAAAAAGATTTAAATTGATGGAGTTAATGTAATTTCTCCACTAAAATTAGGAGTTAAATTAAAAAAGAAAAATCGGATTAACTAATTCTCACAAAATCATCATACTACCTTAAACTGTGGGTTAAGGAGAAAATCATTTTTGGACGATTTTATCTTTAAGTCATACTCTAAATTACAAACATGTCATTTATTGGAATATAAAAATAAATAAATACAAATAACGTAGAAGATATTTACAATATCATTTAGATTTTCATCGGTAGATAAGATATTTTTTTATCAAATCTCATAGATTTTATGACTAAGTTAGAAGATAAGAGATTTCAACAATCAAATAAAGATATTTACAATATTATTTAAATTTTCATAATCTTTATAATGTAAAACATAAGATATTTTTATCAAATCTCATATATATATATTTTGTTTACAAACACATTTGAAACTTTCTCTTTACTTAGGTTACCTTTCTTGCTTTCTTTTTGTTTTTTTTTATAATAAAAAATTAAGTTATCTTATTTTTGTTGGATTATTTACCTAGCTTTCATCTAACTTTTGTTTTTTTTTTTTTTGTTGCAATAATTTTGTAGAGATTTTTTGTTGCTTAATTGTTGACTTGGAGATGCGGATTTTTTTTTTTGAAGAATGATAAAATTATCATTTGAGATTAAAGGTAAGTTGATAGATGTTATTTATATTTATAATTATAATAATGATATAACTCTTATAAATTTTATTAATTTTTTTTAAATAATAACACCTATATTTATTGCACTCAATTGACATATTTTATTAATTATTAAACATATATATAATTAATTATTTAAAAAATTATAATGTTCAACGGTGTGTTAAAGTTCTAGTACCTTAAAGTGTGGCTTAAGGGGGAATCATTTTTGGACAATTTTACCCTTTAAGTCATACCCTAAATTACAAACTTGCCATCTATTGGAATATAAAAAAAACTAAATGCAAATAATGTAGAAAATATTTACAATATCATTTAGATTTTCATCCGTAGAAGATAATATATTTTTATCAAATCTTATAGATTTTATGACCAAGTGAGAAGATAAGAGATTTCGACAATCAAATGATGATATTTTCAATATCATTTAAACTTTCATCATCTTTATAACCTAGAAAATAAGATATTTTTAACAAATCTCATAGATTTTATTTGACATTTTATATTATAATTAAAATAATAAATTGAATTTTCCAATCCTTTAAATAGTTCTCTACATTTTGTTTACGAGAACAATTTCTGTTTGCTTGGATTTACTTTTCTTTGTTTTTTTTTTGTTTTTTTGTTTTATAATAAGTTATCTTATTTTTGTTGGATTATTTACCCTAAATTTTATCTAATTTTTCTTTTGTTGCAATAATTTTTTGTACGAATCTTTTTTTGCATAATTGTTGCCTTTTAAAAAAAAACTTAGAGATCTTGAAAAAAATGTTTGAAAACTGAGGCTAAATCATACTACCTTAAAGTGTGGCTTAAGGAGAAATCATTTTTGGACGATTTTATCCTTTAAGTCATACCATAAATTACAAACCTGCCATTTATTGGAATATAAAAAAAAAAAAAAAAACTAAATGCAAATAATGTAGAAAAAGTTTACAATATCATTTAGATTTTCTGCGACAGCCCGAATTTCAGTTAAATGTAAAATAAGGTTTAAAAGATGTTATTTGGAAGACTCGAACCCTTGGCCTTAAAGAGTATTGGGAGTTTGGAATTAATTAAGGAAATAAACGCGTCAGCTAGGATTTGAAGGAGGAAAGCCTTGGGAAGAGATTTTGGATCACCAAGCCTATTTAATTTAAGAAAAAGAAAAAAAGAGGAAAAAATCAAGATTCCCCCATCACGCAACCCTCACCCTCTCCCTCTCACCATTACCGCCGCCGCCCAACCCTCTGCCTCGCCGCACGTTGCCGTCGTCGCCCCTGCCTCGCCGCACATAGCCGCCAACCCAGACTGCACCGAGCAGCTCTGCGGCCAATTTCACCGCAGCCGGGCCACAAACAGCCCGGCCGCAGAGCCGCGCCGCCACACTTGCGCCCGCCGACCTCTCGCGTCGTCGCACACTGCCGTCTGCGCGCCAGCGCCGCGTCGCTCGCGCCAAGCCGCCCGCCCCAGAGCGAGCTGGCCGCGTCGCTCCGGCCGTCCGCGTCTGCACCGTGCGTGCCCAGTGCCCAGCGCTCCAACGCCCAGTATGATTGCCTCTGCCGCACGACCTACCTGCCCTTGTTGTCGAGGGCTTGTCCTGCCGAGAGGGTTGGGCCGAAACCTAGTGCTTCTCGATTGGTAACTCCCGAGCCTCCACTCTTTTGGACCTTAAGATATTAGCTGTTGTTCGTTTAATTAGGATGATTTTATTACTTTATTAGGTTGCTCGGGTTCGCTTAGAAGCTCGAGGGTCACTTGTTGGTTGTTATTTTCTACTTACTTTCAGGTAAGGATTTCTTACAGGGGTTGTGTGGACCCTGCAAATACTTGATAACATGTCGTATCTTGTAACTGTATGAGATTTCTAGTGGATAGGATTCATGTTTTCTCTTGATTTCAGATTTGTGCTATGCTTGTATTCTGTTAGTCCCATTCTAGGGTTTTCCTACTCTGGCATATCTATGTTTCCTGTTGTATCCTGCTAGTTCCATGCGAGGGTTTTCCTACTCTGGCATATCTATGTTTCATGTTGTATTCTGTTAGATCAATGTTAGGGACAGACATGTGATGTATAGTGTAGAAGATTGTAGGGGTTCTAGTTTAGGTCCCGCTTGGATAAGTCCCCGATGGGCATCATAAGGATTGCTAGGGAGTGTAAGACCCCGATGGGCATCCTAGATGTGTAAGACTCTGTTGGGCATCATTGATGGCTAGAGGTGTAAGACCCCGATGGGCATCCGTATGTGTAAGACCCCGATGGGCATCATTGATTTGAGGTGTAAGACCTCGATGGGCATCCGTATGTGTAAGACCCCGATGGGCATCATTGATTTGAGGTGTAAGACCCCGATGGGCATCCTTGTGTGTAAGTCCCCGATGGGCATCACTGAGTTAGCAGGAGTAAGACCCCGATGGGCATCATTGTGTCCTAGGTTGTGTAAGACCCCGATGGGCATCATTGTGTCCTAGGTTGTGTAAGACCCCGATGGGCATCCAGGTGTAGGACCTAGGATAGACTGTACTTGTAAGCCCTTGACTAGGCTAGCTCTAGGAGTAGCACATAGTCTAAACCAACTGTTTTGCTCTAAGTCATTGTATGGTTGCATGTCGGTGTGCTAAATGAGATGTTTTCGTATTGTACCCCGGTTGGGGATTCTTACTGAGTAACTCATTGCTCACCCTTATTTTCTGTGGCTTTGCACCAGGTAACTTGGGACAGAGGCTGGATGGCTAGGAGGAGGCTGCTGGATGATCATGGATGGCCGAACTCTGAGATGCACGTTATTCTATTTATTGTTTTCATTTAGCATGTAGTGGGACTTGAGTCCCTAGGGAAGCACACAAAAACTATTTAATATTTCTCGAACCGTTTTCTCTGTTTTCAAGGAAGTACTGATCAGTCACTTTAATTGCTAGTTTTATTTAATGGATTTCTGGATTTGTTTTAATTGTGTGGATTGAAAGGTTTTAAATTGGTACTATGAATGGTGTTTTAAATTCTTAATCGTGCATGCTAAGTAAGGACCTAGGTTAGAGACCGTTTTTCGGGTCGGGTCGTTACATTTTCATCCATAGAAGATAAGATATTTCAACAATCAAATGAATATATTTTCAATATCATTTAAATTTTCATCATTTTTATAACCTAGAAAATAAGATATTTTTAACAAATCTCATAGATTTTATTTGACATTTTATATTATAATTAAAATAATAAATTGAATTTTCCAATCTTTTAAATAGTTCTCTACATTTTGTTTACGAGAACAGTTTCTGTTTGCTTGGATTTACTTTTCTTTGTTTTTTTTTTTATAATAAGTTATCTTATTTTTGTTTGATTATTTACCCTAACTTTCATCTAATTTTTCTTTTATTGTAATAATTTTTGTATGGATCTTTTTTGGATAATTGTTGTCTTTTAAAAAAGACTTAGAGATCTTGAAAAAAATGTTTGAAGGCTGAGACATGAATTCTTCAATTCCAGAATAATGATTTCCTGCTATTACTATGTATATAGTTCTCTATATATATTTTGTTTACAAACACATTTGAAACTTTTTCTTTGCTTGGGGTTACCTTTCTTGGTTTCTTTTTATTTTTTATTTTATAATAAAAAATTTAGTTATCTTATTTTTGTTGGATTATTTACCTTAGCTTTCATCTAACTTTTCATTTGTTGCAATAATTTTAGTAGAGATGTTTTGTTGCTTAATTGTTCTGACTTGAAGATGTGGAATTTTTTTTTGAAGAATGATAAAATTATCATTTGAAATTAAAGGTAAGTTCATAGATGTATACTAATAATTATATTTAACTTATTTATATTTACAATTATAATTATGATATAACTCTTATAAATTTTATAATTCAATAGTAATTGGTCTATTAATAGATAAATTGTGAAAAATTAAATAGTATCGATTTTTAAAAATCAAAGATAAAATTTAATTTTAATGCTATAAATTTTATTAAGTTTTTTTTTAAATAATAAAACCTATTATTTTTTAAGCTCAAAATAAAATATTAACTGTTTTTAACACAAATGTAAATTTTAATAAATTTAATTAACGTGAAAAAATAATTATAAAATTCAATATTATATTGAAATTATTATTTGATGATTTAAATTTAGTGCAAAAGTAGGAAATAACTTTATATATATATATACTTACTATTTATTGCACTCAATTGACATATTTTATTAAATAAATATATAAAAATTATTATTTAAAAAATTATCACGTGCAACGCCGTATTAAAATTCTAGTAATTATAAATGTAGTCAAATTTTAAAATATTTACATTCATAATTAGTAATATTATATTATAAATATTTTTTATAATAATATTATATTTTAAATACTCAAATATAGTATTATATATTATTGATGACTATTTTCTTTTAAAAAATCATATCTAAAATTATTTTGTGTATTTTATTAAAAAAATAAAACTTCCTATAATATTTGAGAATATTTGTGTTCTTTGTATAGGGTTTGCTTGTACACTTTATAATAATAATAAAAAAAAAAAAGAAATCTGTATTCTGGCAGCCTTTCGAAAAACAATATTTTTTTGTGTGCATAAAAGTCTGTTTTTAAATAAATAAAGTGGAACGTGTTTACATGTTATTCTAATAAATATCGTTATTTAAATTTTAAATTACATGTCATGTGCTATCGATAGATCATAATGCACCAGCTAAATCGGATAGTTGGGTTATGGTAAACAAAATAAAAGTAAATTTTGAATTTATTTTTTAGTACATATGAAGAGAGGGGAACAAATACCGATTCTCGAGCTCCAATCTGCGACCCTGGTGTTGAACTATTTTACAACCCAACAATGAAATCATTGCGCTACTGATCTATTCGATAAATTTTGAAAATATTTGTATTGATAGTCTAATATACAAGATAATTAATATTTATTATTCGATATAATTTAAAGTATTAATACACTATTTTGTATTATTAACATAGTATTATGTATTATTGATATAATATTATATGTTATTAGTATAATATTATATAATTTTATATTAATATAGTAGTATATATTAATAATATGGTATAATGAATATTAATTATAACATATGTTTGAAAATATATTTCTTTTCTCAATATTATAAATATTTTTTCAATTTGTCATATTCCTAAGCGGTGTTTGGCTGCAGGTGAGATGAGATGAAATGTTGATAGTAGAAAACCTTGTTTGGAGTGAGATGAGATGACATAAAAACCTTGTTTGGAGTGGAAGTGGAGGAGATGAGATGTTAAGATATGTTTTAAAAAAATATATATGTTCTTATATATAATTTTTTAACAATAAAATTGTTTTTTTTCTTTTTTTTTGAAAAAATAATTATTCTCTAATATTTAGCTATTAATATAATAAGTAATAAATATAACTACTATCATAAATAAAATGTAAGTGATATAAATTTAATATTAAGCGCTTTTAATCATATTAATGTTTTTATTAAAAAAAATATAGTTTCAATGATATTATGTACGACATAATAACCATGAGGTTAAAAGTTTCTAATATTTCATACTTAACTATTGTTTAATTAAAAAAATTATGAGAAAAAAAATTTTCACCCCACCAAAATAAAGTTTGATTAATCTAAAATATTTGTACATCGTTAATAACTTTTGTTTTTAAAGATCTTTAGACTTAAATAATAAAAAAAAAATTAAAAAATACCAAGATTCTATTTATTAAAAAATAAAAATAAAACCATTTGATTAAACTAGTCATAATAAAATCTTGATAGCAATTTTTATTTTATTAAAAAAAAATTATTTTCTTATACCTTTTATACATTCATATTCATATTCATAGTTACCAAAAGTCAAAAAATTGTTAATAAAATACACTAATTAATAGGTAATAATAAATTAAATATATTTATCTTATTAGTCATTAATATTTCTAGGGAACCATAGACACCTCTAAATTTTTTTATTTTTTTATTTTTTTGTAGTTAAAAGAAAACTCGGTTACATTTTGATAATAATTATTACATGAAAGTAATAAAATATCTCTCAAATTTTGGAATTTATTGTTTTTTTATTAGATAGAATAGATCTCAATCCCTATGACTCATACAAGTCTTGAAATTTATAGATGTTTTTTTGTATATACAATCAAGACTCTCAAAATTATTTAAATTAATTTATCCTTTAAAAAAAATATATCTACTCTTACTATTATTTCAAAGTGCAACGCTGGATACAATAGTATAAAATTTGAATCTCATTTTTTTAACAAACAAAATAAGTTTAATATTTTTAAGTTTATTGAAAATAAGTTCATACTTTTAAATCTATTGTAAACTACGAATAAAAATTCAATGTGTATAAATTATTTAAATTTAATTTTTATTTTAATAATAAATTGATATATTTATTGTTAATATTCAAAATAAACGCATAACTTTTAATTATTAATTTTTAAATACGATATTTATAGTCTATCTCTAAACAATTGAAATTCTATAACTTTTTTTTGTTATTAAAGATGAATAAAAATATGAAAATTTAACGTCATATATTAAGAGATAATGTATATCTATTTATTTTAATTTTTAAAATTCAAGTATATTTAGATAAACATTTGATATAATAATAGTATAATTTTTATAATTATATATTGATATATTAAAATAATAATATTATTATAAAAAAATATATCAAACATAAAATAAGTAGATAAGTAAATATATATATATATATAAATAAAAAAGATGAAAAAATTTTAAATTTTTAAAAAAGAAAGGAGAGAGAAGATGAGATGAATAACACCTTGAACCAAACAGGGTGTTGGGCAACACCTCACCTCATCTCACCTTCTCTTAAAACAAACACCCCTAAACAATTCCTAAAATAAAAACAATTAAAAATCGAAGAAGACTTGATTGCCGAAAAAAACGGAATTGATTAAGTGGTGACATGGAGAGCTGCCGGACTTTGATGGCTTGGCTTTCACATGGAAGCATCTTTTGGCAAAGGTTCCTTTTTTGTAGTTTTAGTTTTTCTTAATGACATATCTTTGTTTTTTTATGCTTTAAATATCGGTTTAAAAAATAATACTCCACTCTAATCACGACAATTCAAAAGATTGGGACATGTTGGTATGTTATAATTTTATTGCTTAGTGATAATTCAATTCAACTTCACTCGAATTTAATTCTATGTGAATTGATATTTAACTTTCATATATTTGAAAACAATAATACTTCTATTGTCAATGTGGCAATGTACTGTAGTGTTAGCAGCGCAATCTCTAAAAGAGGGTCAATATGATAAGTTTACACGAAATATATAACCAAGTAATACTATAGTGTCTATGGTTTGGTGTTTATTCATTTCCACTCTATGGTCAAGAGTTCGATCTCTAGAATCGGTATTTGTAACCCCTTGAACCTGTGACGATAGTGTTGAACTGGTTTACAATGAAACCATTGTGTCATTGATCCATTCAGTCTCCTGGGTTAAAATGCCATTTTAATCCTTTGACTTTAGACTTTGTTCCATTTGGTCTTAGACTATCAAAAAAGTTTTTTAAAAAATGGTCTTTTAGTCAAATGAATTTCTCACTCCTAAATTATTTTCTCTGTCTTTATCTCTCATATAATTTTTCTCTCTAGAAGTCTTACCTCTATTCCATCCACCTATCTTCCCCTCTTTGCTTTTTTTTTTTCTTCTTTCATTCTCTTTCTTTTTCTTCTTGGTTCCATGGTAGACTATGAAGTTTGACAACAAAAGTGATAAATTAAACTAGGAAAATGAATATTTGTAATCTATTGAACTTGTGACACTAGTGTTGAACTGTTTACAATCAAACAATGAAACCATTGCGTCACTAATCTATTCAGTCTCCTAGGTTAAAATACCATTTTGATCTTTTGACTTTAAACTTTGTTCCATTTTGGTCCCTAGACTTTCAAATGTCCAATTTTAGTCCATCGACTTTGCTGTTTGTCCAATTTTGGTTTCTCAACTTTCAAATGTCCAATTTTGGTCATTTGACTTTGTTATTTGCCTGATTTTGGTCCATCAACTTTCAAATGTTTTCAAATTTGGTCTTAGACTATGAAAAAAGTTTTTAAAAAATGGTATTTTAGTCAAATGAATTTCTCACTCCTAAATTATTTTCTCTGTCTCCCATCTTTCATATAATTTCTCTATCTAGAAGTCTTGCCTCTCTTCCATCCACCTATCTTCTCCTCTTTGCTTTTTTTTTTTCATTCTCTTTATTTTTCTTCTTGGTTCCAAGGTAGACTATGAATTTTGAAAATAAAAGTGATAAATCAAAATAGAAAAATGATTATTTAGAAATATTATCACATGTTAAATAATTTGATGAGATTGATTGAAGAGAAAAAGAAAAAGGAAAGAGGAGTGAATTTAAGAGAGACAACTTTTAGATGGAGAAATGAACCTCCATGGACCAAAATGAAACTTTTAGAGGATTGGGTGCATTGGACTTGGTAGTCGTTGATGGTGTTGGACATTTGAAAATTCATGGACCAAAATAGAATAAACCTTAGATATTTTAACCTATCAAATATTATTTGTTAAGTAGACTGTTCAATTGATATTATTAATTTTTTTTTTTGAGAATTGATATTATTAAATACTTTTGTAATACGTTTTGACGTGAAAAGTTGACAGTCAACTGTGGTGGTAATGTTTGACGGAGTTGAAGAATAACTTAATGTACGATAGGTACGTAGTATATAAAATACTGATCAGCTTATGCGTTTTTTTTAACAATATTACAAATACTATAGGCAAAGAATATACGTTGTAGACAATTGGCAGTGAGATACTAACAGCTCGTTTGATAACGTTTGTGTTTCCTATCATTTCTAGGTTCTTATTTCTTGTTTTTTATTTTTTTAAAATAAAAAACGAAAATGTGTTTGATAGATATATAAAATTAGCGTTCAAGTGATATTTTGATTAAAAAAAAAGTGATCTTTTAGGCCTCATTTGATATCCATTTAGTTTTTGTTTTTTATTCATGAAATTCAATCCTATTTCTACTCAAATATTTTTTACTATGTGCTCATCTTTCCTACAGTATATTTTAGAAAGTAGTGAATACTAACTAAATTTCAAAAACAAAAACAAATATTTGGAAACTAATTTTTTTTTTTCTTCTAAATTTTTGTTTTGTTTATTAAAATATAGGAAAGACGTTGATATCCAAATAAGAAAAAATGTATGGTAAGATAATTGTTGTAAACTTAAATTTCAAAAATAAAAAACAAAAAACAAAATGGTTATCGGGGTCTTAATTTTCATCATGTACTTTTAAGTTCTTTTTTTATACAATTAAACAATTTTTGTTTAAATTTTAATCATGTGCTTTTAAGTTTTATAGATTATTTTTTATGATGAGTTTATTATTGGTGTTTTCATATCTAAATTTTAAAAGTCATTTTTTGCGTTGCAATTATTATTGAAATTGAACTTATTTTGAGTGAAATTAGTCTTAAACTTATTATATATTAATTTAAAGCTATATTAAAAGGAAATTAATTATTATTGAACATTTGAAAGTACATTTAACATAGAGCAATATTAGATATTTGATAGAAATAGTTTTTATTTTTTATTTTGAAAACATGATAGAAATAGTTAATACGTGCTTCCTATAATTTTGTATGACATCTTTAATATATCATTTATTAGTCAAATAATCAATTTTTAATATATGTATGTATGTATGTATTTATTTGTATTTTCTATTTTTTGGAAGCATTTTTATTATTGAAAGGTGGGAGTTATGTATAAGTATAGTACAGAAGGTTTTGTTCATGAATAAATTAATTAAAATGACATTTTAACTTAATCTAAAAAAAAGCTAAAACAAATGAAAATCTTGTTAAATTTCAGGCGGACCCAAATTTATTGAACACTCAATTTTCAGTGTAAAAACAAACACAAAGGAGAAGATCTCAAAAAAAGAAAAAGAACACAACCAAGAAAGAATCTGATTCATTTACTCCGATTGCTCGTCCCCTGATCACGTTGTGGGCCGAGCGCTGTTGTAGTTCTGCCGCTGGCTGATATGGTTCTTAGTTCCCATTCATTCTTACCTTTCTTTCTTTCTTGTTTATTCAAATTTCTGGTTTTTTATGTCATCGCTTTCGTTTCAATTTCCTTCCGATCTCTACTCGTTTCTCTTTCTCTTTCTTCGAAAAATAGCGTAGGAAAATTGACAATAGAGAAGAAGTGAAGTTGAAATAATTTTAGATAAAATTGAGTTGCGCTGAAAAATATATAGAACACCCACCTTAAATTATGTATTTTCCATTTAGCAAAATAAAATCTAAAAAATAAATAGCACCACTACCTAAAATATAGAATCTAGTATCCCACTATTGCACTATGTCAATAAAGCCTAAAAATTAGAAACACGATTAATAAATAAATAAAATACTAATAGATAAATTTATTTACAGAATGGTATTTTGTTGAGAATTCCACATTGATAAGAAGATGATATCTCTAAGTGTTTAAAAGGTAGGTGGACTACTCCTTTCATGACCAATTGATTTTGAGATGGATGTCCACACTATTTCACTTGGTATCAGAGCTCATTAAGCCCAAACGGGTATTCGGTCCAATAAAAATGAAATTGAGATCCGATTTAAGATTCACTATTTCACTTGGTATCAGAGCCCATTAAGCCCAAACGGGTATTCGGTCCGAGCCTCAATCTTGAGGGGAGGCACGTTGAGAATCACACATTGATAAGAAGAGGATATCTCTAAGTGTTTAAAAGGTAGGTGAACTACTCCTCTCATTACCAATTGGTTTTGGGATGGATGTCTACACTATTTCACATATTTAGAGAGAAGTATTATTTATATTCGTGGTTCTTTCTTTTTTTGTGCTCTGACCCATTGGAGAGAGAAATGGTTTTTGTTCTTGATCTCTGATTTGAGTGTTTAATTGTTATGTTTTTTTTTTTCTATTATTGCTTTCTTGACCTAATTTGTACGGAAAAGGGTTTATGTCAATTTGACGACTTTGAATTGTACTAGGGTTGTGTTATTTTAGTTGATTATGATTTTAATTCTTTTACATCTATTTGTGGACCTTTTCGAATCGAATCCATCCCTTCCAAAATAATTATTTTTTGTCAGGATCTTACCATAAATATATTTCTTTCATTTGGCAAATCTTATTAAAGGTTGTAGGCCCATGGGTTAGTATTTTTTTTTTCTTACAATCTCTTAACTTTACTTAGTTAGTAGATAACAGCTTTGTTTTTTTGTATATTTTTAGGAGTTATATTGGCAATAACAATTGCATATGAATTTGATTTTAATGAAAAAGGGGCCGAGGGAAGATTTCGGTCTAGAAAGCTTTTTTCTTTTTTTGTAACGGGGCCATGTATTATGCATCACTCAATAGTCTATATCTAGATTATTGGCTTATTATTTTTAAATTTTCAAATGGATTTTTTTTTTCTTTTTTGTTAGCCTTATCATTGAGAAGAGGAGAGATTTGGAACTTCCACAATACTTAATTCGTTGAGTCTAAACACATTGAAACTAGGTTGCAAATATTTGTGAGAAGATGAATTGAAGCAACGGGTTGAACATCCTTTATCGACATTGTTGAAGACGAAATTAGGGCAAGTACGATAAAGAAGGAAAAAGGGGAAAAACTTCGTTTACAAGAGAGTGAAAAGGTCACATTTACATCAAGTTATTTGTCATGCTATGATATCATGACAATATTCCAAGTATGCGAGAGAGAGAGATAAGGAAAGTGAAATGAAAACATTATTTGTAAAATGAGAAAAAAAAAATACATAGGTATTTAAAGAGAAGAAAAAGAGGGGAATTAGTTCGAATCGATACATTATTCTAAGAACCTAACAATTGAGGTTATATCTCATTATTTATCTATATCAACCAATTTTACTCGTCCAATCTTCATCTCCATTCAAGTTTCAACATAATTATAATTACTCTCAGATTTGTATCAATTAGATCCTAAATAAATACATTAACTTACTAAAATATTTTTAATGATAGCTTAAATACTTCATTACCAAATTATGATTAGGTCTTCATTCATATTATTTTTATCGACACTATTTCCCTCATAATTGTTGAAACATGTCTTTATTTTTAGTATATCTAATAACTATAAATAATAGAGTTATTTAGGTATTATTTCTTACAAATTATTGCAATGTAATTAAGAAATATAAACTTTCTAAATAGAAATATTGTTAGAAATTAAGAGAGCATATAAGTTTCGAATGAAGAGTTTAGTGAGTTTGAAGTCAACACGAAGATCTGTTATGTGAAAGATTAAAGCGAACTAGACACTTTTTGAGCGAACGCATGGTGAGAACGAAATTCTTCGTAATTCGATATCTTTAAGTGCAAGATTTTGACATGTTTTGCATCGCACTAACTAAAGGATGCGTAGGTGTTTTCAACGAGATACAAGAGCATAACTATCTTTATGGTAAGAATCGCGAGAATATAGAAAGATCTTTATAATCCCCATAAAGATAAACAACCAATTATGAAAATCTTTCGAAGATTATACTTGGTCCCAAGGTAAACTACATATAAATACGTGAAGGATCGATGATCAACTAGTGTTGGATTGTTAGGGTTTCACTGCCAATGGGTTGCGAGGTTGCCGAGTGGTCTCAATTGAGTCCTCGACCATGTCTGTTGTCCGTGGAACTTGAGCGAGCTAGTACCATGGTGTCTGTCTAAGTTCAAGAATCACAAATGACAACGACGTCGGTTCTTTAGCATCCCATTTATCCTTTTTCTTATTGTTTTCATAGTTTTAGATTTTTGTCTATTAGTACCTTTAATTCTTAGGAGTAGGTTATAATGCTGACATTAAGTTATCACTACTAAAAAAACCACCTTCAATGACACTTCTAAAAATGCAATTTTAGGAGAATAAAAAAAATTAGAGTCATTAAAAGCATAAAAGCGGAAGAAAATTTTCATTTAGAATTTTAACAAAATTATGATTATTATTTAGAGTCATGAATGCAATTTTGTTTTCCCTCTTTGCACTTAAGTTTTTTCTAGGGTTATTCATTTCCCTTCACGCCCGATCAGCCTCATTTTCCTTCTCCTTCTTTTGCAAAATTGAAGCCTCCATGAAAGTCTTCAATCAGCCGCTAAAAGTGTAACCACCATGGAGCATTGAACCATGACTGTCGTAAATCAACCACCATCGCTAGGGTTCAATGGTATTTTGATTTTCTTTTGATTTCTTTCCATTTTTAACCGTTCCTTTCGATTCCTCCCTATTATAAAATGAGTTGAGTTAGCAGAATCCTAATTTATTTTACACAGTAGCAACAGCAATCAACATAAACTTCTTTATATTCTCAAATATTGTTGTTTGTTTGTTTTTCCATTGTATCCATCACACAATCAACATATTGCACAGTAGCAACAGCAGGGAAACCTTCAGAATCCTCCTACACATAAATTTCAATCAAGAATCTTACAGACAACCCATAATTTTTAGCCAACACAAACCACCAGAAAGATAACACCAAATGGGAAAAATGAATGTTTTCTTATAAATTAAAGCATTGCTATTTAAAAACAGAGAAAAATAAATAAATTGAAATAGAGATGCATACTCCAAACACACCAAAGAATAGCATCTGTTAGATCGCTAAAACTCAAAGGTGACTTTGGTGTTAACCAAGGAAGACCACTATTCTGCACAAGACACAGATCAAAATGAAAATTTACATAAACACACTGAAAAAAAAAATCCTTGAATATAAATTTGGAGAAAAAGAAGAATATGGGTGTAACCGTCCATCCACGAGGTCCTTCTGCACCATCTTTAATTGCAAAAGTAGCTTTGAATCCATTTACAACGATCAACTCTGCGGACGAGTTCGTAGTTCCCATCATATCTGTCTTCCAAAGAAAAACTTAAGCGGATCATTATCAAACATTAGCAATCATAATAACCATGATTGTAGACTACGGATGGTTTCAAATTTCCATAGAAAACTTTAATATACATTCTTGCTTTCACTTTCCAAACTTAAATATTTTGATATCTGTTTGACTTCACAAACAAAATTGGAGGGTAAATGCATCTTAATTGATTTGTGAACAAAAAGAACAAAATTGAAATATCTTCAACTTAGTGATTTAGTATAGCTAGATGGTACCTATTAGTCCTGTCATTGTTTTAACAATTAACACTGGTAGTTTATATAGTTAACTTTTACAAACCATCAAACAGGGCAATAGGCTAAATTGGTCATTTGCTAACTCTAGTTCAAAGTCTTACTTGTCCAAGATGAACAATGTGGTATTTTGTGGCTCCTTGAACTTCAAAGCAAGCTTCTTCAAGAAACCAGGGCTTATCGTCACCTTTGTAAGTAATAACCACGGGCTTTTTGCCCAACTTTTTAATATCGGGGGCTACCTACTTTCCTAAGTTCAACCAAATCTCTAATATCAAGTAGTTGAGCACTATTATGATCCCAAAAATTACACAATCACCTTTGTAAATTTGTTCCTTTTGTTTTCTCACATTTTATGTTGCTTCTATTTCGTTCAGACGCCGAAACTCCGTGAAAACGCGCTTTAGGCTGCGATTTGTGGTTCTAGGGCGTTCTCCATCTTTCTTCGAATTTCTAGGGCACACGAAATTTCTTCGACTACATAAGAGTACGATTTCTCTCAATAGTGCTCGATCTTGATTGTCTTCTTTTTGCAATTTAGATTTGTGTTTCTCTCATTATCTTCTTACGATTTTTGTTTCTCTCATAAGAAGTTTACAATTTGTAGCTAGTTTTAGGGTACTCAACTTAACATTTGTATGATGCCTATTTTCATGCTATACTAATCTATATTTTTACTCTCAATTTCTATTTACTGCTTCATCTACTAGGAATAAAAAAAAATCCCCTGTTAGAATTTTTGTTTCTCTCATTAGAATTTCTATTTCCATGCTATACTAATCTATATTTTATTTTATTGTTGTAAACTTCTTTGTTGTTTTTCTCCATTTTCCTTGCATTTTTCTTTTCTATTTTGACTTTGTTAGATTGGATTCAAGATGAGGTTAGAATGCAGGTGTATGAGGAGACTTTGCAAGTGGTGTGTGTTAAGTGCTTATTAAATTAAAAAAAAAAAAAAAAAAAAGAGTTGGAATTTAGTAAGATAATGCAACTTCACTTAAATTTCAACAGTAATAATGTTTTTTTTTCTTCAAAGGAGCTAAACTTTTCCCCCCTTAAATTACCAATTACACAAATTTCATATTAGATGGAGATCTCAACCCCACTTAAAATTATTCTTTATCTCATCCAGGTTAATCTATTTTTATGAGAAGTACTAAAAAAATCAATATAAATTAATAAACAAAACAAAAGACTAGAAATACAAGATACATTGATTCATCTATTTTCCTCAATTGGATACTTCATTGTGTCCTGCTTAGATGTTTTTTTTCCATTAAATCTATTTAGGTTTCACTCCACTAATTTATGATATGTCAGAATCACAATAGGCCAATTTTTCATACCAAGCTCAATAAAATTGGTAATTTTTTACAAGAGGGTGTACAAAAACTCTTTTTATTTTATTTTATTTTTTATACTTGTATTCATCCAAAATCTCTTGTGTTTATTCTTTGCAAGTTTTACTTATCATGATTGGTTTAGTTTACAGGAATGCTACTTTTATTCTATATAATTATAGTTCTATTAGTAGGTTCGGCATTTTCACGATCACTTGCCTTGAAGCTCGCAATGATCTTTGGTCCTTCAATTGCGCTTTCAGATATGCGGTTTCAAATCTCTACATTGTGTTTTATTCTAGTGAATTCTCTATAGTTTTGGTGGCATGTGGGTGTGGTAAAATCTTCTTAGAGGCACTTTGGTGGTGTGGTTGTCCTCGATCAATCTTTGTCTTCATATTTTGCAGTATGATCAACACTAATAACTCATATTTTCTTTGGATTAAGGTGAATTTCTTATCTTTTAATATTTTGAATCCAATTTTTCTTTTGTGCTTCTTCTTATCTTTTCTTCACTTCTTGTTAAGAGTTATGTAGCCAAGAAGGGTAAACATTTCTTTTTCTTCTATTTTTCCAAGTTTTGATTTCTTTCAACCCTTTCTCTCCTTATCCTCGTTCGGTGAGTTGTTCGCACCAACCTCTTACAACTTTGCTCTTGAGTACAACTCTTTTGAGTACTTCTCTCTTTGTAGTAGTTGCACGGTATTCTTTTTCTTTGGTTTATAGGGCTTTGTTTAGAGTCATTAAAAGGTGTACAATTTATACTTGAGTTCTCTTCCTCTGTTTTTCTTTTCGATTTGTATTACGTGTTATTTTTTCTCTCTTGCTTAGGGTTTAGAGCTTGTTGTGTAGAGAGCTAGTGCCATTAGTTCAGTTTGAACTCATTTCTTTTGTGATGAGCAACTAAAGAAAATGGCTAATAAGCTCTTTTTGGTTGATTTAGATGGAGAGCACTATTGATGCACATCCGACATTTTTCAAAAATTTTTATGAGGTATGATATAACATATTAATTTTTTTATTGCATTGTTTTTAATATGTTTTATGTGTAATGCTAATATCAATCCTCTTTTTCTACAAATTAGTTGAGTTTCAAATTTTAATTATGAGATAGCTTCAACTTAAGATTGCATTGTATATTGCATGAAGTTTTAGTCCATGTAACTAAAGTTTTAGTCCCAACTACAACAGTTTTGGCAATCAAAACACGAAAAACTCTTAACGAGGTTAGATTACTCATCTATCTTTAAGTTTGCATCGTAAATTCCAACAAATTTCAAATCTGCTACTATGAGACTTAGTTAAATGTTGAAAATCTGAATTCTAACTCTTGGAAGTTTTTTCGTAGTTTTAACATTTATGAATTAAGGTTTTTAAGGTTTAAGGTTTGGTTTTGGTATAAAGGACCCTTTTGATAAGTTCATAGCTCGGCTATCAAAGCTCTAATTTACATACTCTGTTTTAGAAACCAATAGTTTGTGGTTGTTGGACCAAGAAGCATTGATTATGCTTGAGATTTCCATTATTTATATAAAAATGAAAATATATTAACTTATTATATTGTGAATGTCTAAATGGTAATCATGACCCATATAACTAACTCTTTCATTCATTTAATTTGATATTCGAACAAAACATCACCCATAGATGGCTATTACTTTACAAATTATCACATGCATCGTTACAATTTTAACCTATATTTATCTTAAAATAGAAAACATAATTTGACATTTTTGTTAGTTTGTATTCTACTGCTCAATTTTGGTCTTTATCCATTTATCTAATGACCAAATTTTTAGAAATGGACTTTAGAAAACCGCTGCTTGTTCAGGAATAGGGTGATGATACTACTCTAGGCTAATCTCTGTTAGTGATTTTTCTTGTAAGAATCATTTACTTGTGAGATATTATTTATACAAGGTTCACAAGGATCTCCAACTTAAGTTTAGTGTTTGGAATAAATGGATGATTGCTATTTGATATAAATGATAAATATATTATTAATATTTATATTCTCTAGTGCAACTTTTATTTCAAACCTTTATTACTACAATGTGCGGTACTTTGTTCAAGGTGAAGAATCATTTGCATCTACGATTATCGTGCAAATTGTCAAATCACGTATACTTTGCACAAGGGATAGCAGACTATGCTTCTTTGTTATATTGTAAACTTTTTAGTTTTCAAACTTCGTGTAGACATTTTAAGAATTATAAAATTTATTGATATTGATTTTTTTCAAATTATTTAGTCATATATCAAATAATATTTGTTGAATAAGATTTGTGGGATGCATATTATAAATATTTCTTGCAGTAAATACACAAACAAACAAAGCAGTTGTAAATAGACATCAAACAGTGACATGAAAACTAATAAATTGATATAAATAAATAGTCATATCACATAAATTGATGACTATAAAAAAATGTCAATATATAAGCTAGCTATAATGACAATATTAACATGTCATTAATATTCCTTCAATGACTATATATGTTTGTCATTAATGGTTCAACCATGACTAAAATAAAATGTCATAAATGACTCAATCATGACTATATATGTGTCATTAATAGATCAAACGTGACTATGATAAAATGTCATAACTAGTTCTACGATGAAACTTGAAAATTGTCGTTATTAATTCATCAATGACTCTATATATGTGTCATTAGTGGTTCATCTATGACTCTAATATAGTGTCATAATTGATTCTATCATGACACTTTTACTATAGTGTCATGGTTGAACCTTACGTGACAGCGGATATAATGACTCTTGATTTTAGTCATGAAAGGTGTTCATGACTATAAATTATAGTCATGGAATGTGCTTTTTCTAGTAGTGTATATATCACATATGTTACTTTATTCTTTTTATAATCTTCTCGCATTCTCGTACATATTTACTTTCCGAATTAAGACGCATGCAAAGCAATAGTATAAGCATGAATGAATAGTTAGCTATGGGTTAAGATAAAGGAAGATGTGTTAACTAATTACAACGGTTATTTTAATTAGCAAATGTCGATTGATGACCCACATGTACCTTGCTTTTCGTCCGCTTTAGGAAAGGAGACTACAAGGGATTAGCCTAACCGTAATCACTAAGTTCTGTTTGACCTCTCGCATGTTTAGGGAAAGGATATTTAGAGCTAATCACCCACTAGTCGAGTGCCTTTCACTTGTTAATTCCAAACTCACGAGCAAAGTTTGGCAAGTTTTCTGTATTGAATCTCGTAAGAGATTGTTAAGTTAAGGTGTAGTATGAGTTAAACCTTCTTACCAATATTTATCTCAACTTCTAAGCAACCAAGTTCGGACTATATCTATTCTCTTTAACTAGAATTTACTAACTTTGAAACCAACAAAACCTTCTTTTCTACTTTTGACTTTTAACTTAACATTATCAATTACCAATTTCTTGTGAAGAACGATAAAATAAATACTCATCACTTTCTGCATGTTTGACTGCGTATACTTGCATAAAATGTGATTCGTAAGCGTAAAACCTTACTATTGAAATGTGATTCGTAAGCGTAAAACCTTCGAATTGAATCTTTAGAATAATTATACCATGCCCACATCGCATCAATATCTAATCATTTTTAGAATTTAGTCTTTAAATAGTTCTTCTGGAATTTAACTTGTATGATTTTACATGGTATTCTATTTATTTTTCATATGTTAAAATCTTCAATTTAATTTTTCTGGTTTCGTTGAATTGATATGTTTTCTTAGTATTATAATGACAATAATTTCTTAAAGTTAGTTTTTTTCTATAAAATTTATTGTACCGTTTGTTCTTTCAATTATTCATTTAGCAATCATATACTTTCAAACTATTATGGAACGGTTTAGTGGTCAAAAAGAACTTTGAGGTGCTAAAGGTGATTAGTTTAATTCATTGTGACTTGACATTTAAATATTGTAAGATTAGATGGTATATCCCGTGACATTAGTCGAGATGCGCGCGAGTTGACCAACCGTCACATATCAAAAACAAAAAACCAAAATAAACAATCAAGTCATTTGAATCAATTTTAGAATCTATATACAACGTTACACTAATAGCCTTTGACATAAATATTGAAATAAGTTTTGTTGGAACTAGCTATTATAAATATGGTTAAGATAATATAAAAAACGGTATTAATGTATACCCAATTACCAAGCGATTCATAGGTTCGAATCCTCCCATCTTAATTGTTGTAATCTAAAAAAATAAAAACAACGTAATAACAAAAAGAAAAGAAAGGCAATCCCTCCAAATAGTGAGCTTTTAATGGTATCCAAATGTGATTGTAGGATATGGATTGAATGCATGATCAAGTAAACAATCAAGATCAGTACCAAAGTCAACGAAACCCCCCGATGAACCATAATAAACTAATTGCAAGTTGAGTGCAAAGGAGGATCACTAAACATCTAAAAGAACTATCATACATAATGATCGCAAGAATATAATCAGGTTGTTCAGAACCCATTTGGTAACGATCTTGTTTTTTATTTTTTATTTTTTAGTTTTTGTTTCTTGATTTTTTTAGAACAAGAAATAAGAATGTGTTTGATAACTGTTTTTGTTTTTGTTTTTGTTTCTTAAAAAAATTAAGAAATAGAAACAAATATATTTGATAACCTTTTCTTGTTCAGGCTCGAACTCATGACCGTGAAGTTGAAATGGATTAACACCACACAAGATAACCAACTACAACAATAATTTTGATTTAAAAAAAGAAAAAGAAAAATAGAATAGGCATATTATAAAAAGTTTAAATCTAAATTATAAATAAATAAATTGAAATAAGATATAAATACACATACTAAACATTTTTAAATTATATATATATATAGTAAAATTAAGAAATAAAGTAAACACAATTTTTTATAAAATAATATTTGTATACTAATTAAGATAATTTATAAATATAAAATTGAAAATGTGATGTAGATAGCAACTTTTATTATTCGTATTTTATTATATAAATTAAAATAATATAAGAATATTAGTATTGTGTTTTTATGAATTAAAATAATATATGAATATATATTTAGTGGAAATTGAAAAGTGAAAATTGATTTTTAAAAGTTAAAACTGAAAGAAAAATGAAAGGTTTACTTTAATAAATTAAAATTGAAAAAATGTTAAAAAAAAAAAGGATTTACTCAAGGATTGAACTTGGGATGTCCAAGTGATTAAAAATATTCTAATACCTACTTGCAATTAGGCCAAAAGCTAACAATGTGAACAATGTGCACAATTGTAAATAAAAACGCAAAATATTAGTAAATGAAACACATAAAAAAATCAAGAACGGAACAAGAGAAACTCTCCTTATTTTTAAGCCTAAAACTAGAAACGCTTCCTTTTTATTTTGGGAACAAGAAACAGAACGGTTACCAAACAAGTCTGTTTCTCAAAAATAGAAAAACAGAAACAAGAAATAGGAAATGAGAACGTTACCAAACGAGACTTCAATTTTTTTTTACTAATTTTAATATATCGAAAATATATATATTTTTTTTCAAAGAAGGATAATCTAAAATATCAACACAAATAGGATTGAATGTATGTAGTTTCGATTTTTTGTTATCTGCAAATCTCTTTCCACCCTTCTTTTCCCCAACTATCGTCCCATTTACTCTCTTTTCTTTGGTTTAGATTACTTATTTGAAATGGTTAAAACAAGATCGTATTAGAATAGCATTGCATCCCATTTTTCTTGGATCACTTTCATTTAGTCTCTCACAAAAATTAGATTTTGCAAATTATTCTAGACATATTTAATTTTTTTGTGAGTAGGGAATTCTAAGTTTTAAAATTACTAGATCAAATTCTATTTACTTTATATTGTGAGGCAGATTAAGTGTACTGGACTTGTTGCTATGTTTCTAAAGTTTGATGACTTGTGACATTTGCAATGACAATATTTAATTTTCTGTCCTTAACTTTTGATAATTTTGGTTTTTTTTTTTTTTTTTTTGTTGATGATTTAATATTTATTTCATGAAGTCTAGCTAGTTACGTGATCACGTTTTCGGAAAAGTACAAGGTTTGAATTTTTGTTGGAATATATTATTATCTTTTTCACGTGGAGTCGGAACTGTGATAAACATTGCACTTTTCATCATGTTTTTGCACATTTTGCAAGGAGAAATACTTCCCTCCGTATGATTAAGGAGGGGAGCCATCCTTTGGTGCCACAAATTTTTTACTTTTTTTTTTTAATATTAGTCAAACAAAAAAGTTTGTGGCACCAAATGATGTCACATATGCATATAAGGATGACTCTTCTCCTTAGTCATAAGGAGGGAAGTACTAGTCTTTTGCAAGACTAGTTAAAATGTGCAAGATTTGCTTAGAACTTCAAGCATAGATATATAACCTAAGTCTAATCCTAAATTGTTTGTTTTATGCTTACATATTAAACACGATATTTTGCTGGATTTTGTTGATTCTATTTTTTTTAATATTTCGTTTGTCTCACGCAAAAGTAATGGAAGCCCGGATAAGTTATCTAAGACAGTCACAAATATTTAAAAAGAAAATATGATGAAAGGGGATAAATTAGATGCTATTACTCCACAAGGCAATTCGTGGTCTATCTTATATTTCAATAAATACACGGTAAACCAATCTAGAGGTTATTTGGATCCTCCATTTTTGAACTCTTTGAAGACGTAATACTAAAATGATGACAAAATTTTGGAAGCCCTCTTCATTGGTTATTCATTTAGCAGCATTTGGAAGAATTGAGGCTGAATTAAATAGATAATCAATAAAATATATAAATCAAATAAAAAGAGGTACACAATACATGGTGACAAAAAAAGAAAGAAAAGAAAAATAGAAATTGAAGTAGTTGAAATGAAGAATAATAGGACTGAACACACTATATGGATGGTGTTCGAATCTGAGACAAGTTGAAGATTCGTCTTTGGGGTACAATACGGCGGTCTCCAGAAATATATATATATATAGAGAGAGAGAGATTGAACAAAATAGGATTGAAAAAAAACAGTTTGGATTTTTATTATGTGCTCATCTCATTCCACCGTCTTTTTCTCAACTCTCTTCCTATTTAATCTCTCTTCTTTAGTTTAGATTCATTATTTGAAAAGGTGATCAAAACAAGATCATATGAGAATAGATTGTATCTCCATTTCTTTTGGATATTGCTTTTGTTTAATCTCTAAGATTTCTTTTTTTTTCTTTTTCTTTTTGGATCGACTTAAAAAGGCTCTTTCAATATGTTTGTTTGTTCGAGATGATCAATTTTTTTTTTTATTAATTTTGTCTAGGCATCACAAAAATCTACATGCCGCTTTGATACAAATTTGTAGAAACTCGAATCACAAATAAAATAAATAGAACACGAATAAACAATCGTGCAAACTTTTAGCTTTAAGATGGAAGAGACAATGCACACACATTTTCTTTATTTTTCTAAAACTCTCTTTACAATTCTCTAGCACTTACTCTTTCTTTTTCTTTACGATTGTCTCTACTTTGCTTCATGGAATAAGCACTCTATTTACAAAAATGCTTCATGGAATAAACACTCTATTTTTAAAAAATTAATTTTAGCTTGGTATGTTTATGGCACATATATATATAATTTTATTTTTAGTTTGTCGATTTGGGGTTGGATTGAACTGTCATATATAAATTGATAATTAGAGAATCGTTCATCATAGGAAGATTATATAACCATTGGCCAGCATGATATAAATCTTAAAATTGCTTCATATAGGCTAGGAGCGAGCGGATCACTCAAAATGATTTACCTATAACATAATTTAAATTTAAATGAACAATTGGAAAAGTTACTATTTAAAACATCTTTTTATTTACCAACCGAGCACCTTTCTTTTTTTCTTTTTTTATTATTATTATTATTATTATTATTCTTCTTCTTGTTTGAGCAAACAGCCGTTTGCAAAGCCTAACCAACCTGCGTTTTTCAAACGACACCTGTAATGGTCATGTTTTCATCCCCGTTTTCCAGGAATGTTTCGTTGGGTCGTTTGGTCATTTTACCCCTAGGGCTATTTTGGTAATTTGATGGTCTTCAGGGTTGTTCTTGCGTTTTGTTGTAACCAGGGCTGTTTATGTGTTTTACAGGGCATCAGGGTTAGTTTTGCAATTTGAGACTTTGGAAGTTATTTTGGCTAAAAAGGGAGTTTTGGTTTTATTTGGTATTAATTTTTTAAAAGACTTAATAGTTGTTGATCCTATTTATGGAGGAGTTTTAATTGTTGAAATTATTATTTTGGAAGGAAATAATCAAACAAATAACGACTCACTTCGTGTAATTTTACAACATACAAAATCAAGGGCTAGAAATTGAGGGCTTTTTATTTCCAAATGGACAAGCTTTTGGAAAATTAAGTTCTACCAATTTTCTGCCCATTGCGGGCATGTGAAAACCAACGAGCAGAGAACTAATGACGTAAGCCCATTAGCCCATTATATCAATGCTGATTCATAAAATAATATTTAAAAAAGTCACTTGAAAACTTTAAAAATAATTTAACAGATGTATTTTAGGGTTAGTAATAAAATAATAATAATAGGTCAACTCATCCAATTTTTAATCATGTTAACTTTTCTTTTAACCAAGAACTATTTTTTAAGCTTTTAATAAAGTTGAGAGACCAAAATTGGACTTTTGAAAGTCTAGAGAATAAAATGGAATAAAGATGATAGTTGAGAGACCAAAATGATATTTTAACCTAATTTATTTTACTAATGTTATGTTTTATTTTTTTTACAAAAAAGAATATGACTTTACTATAGTCATCACCAAAAATCAAGAAGAAGATGACTCTTCTATAGTCATCACCACAAACTTTCTTTTAACACCGTTACTTTTTTAAAAAATTTCAAGGTGGTGGTGTTTTTACTAAAGTCACCACCACATAAAGACAAAAAATTAGACGTATTTTGACAACATGTTTTAAAAAGAACTAATTTTAATAGTAAGTTTTTCAAAAGAACTCATTCTCACAATTAATCCTTTAAAATTAAACATTTTTGTGTGATATTTCAATAATTTTCACTATAAAATAGAAAAATCCTTAATTACATAAGGAAATATTAACTAAAATGATTATTAGACTATTTCTAAATTTTTAATATATAAAATAATTAATTATTTCAATTTTCAAATAATTTAATTTTTAAAAGAAAATAACTACACACCACATGCAATAGTAAAATATTTTAATTTTAAAAATATAAAAATCAGATTGAATAAAAGAAAAAAGGAAAGATAAAAAGAAGTTGAAATTTTGCAACTCTAAAACCCTAAATGGAGATACCTGCATCCACTCCCTCGCCTGAGTAAAATAAAATGGAAGAAAAACCGCCAACGGAAACCTTAACATCGCCGCCGCAACCGTCAATCGAAGAGCCTCATCCCAAAAAGATCAAAATGTCATCCACAGCCACCACTTCCGACGACGAAGATCTCAATTCCCATCCCGCAGCTCCGAACAAACCAAGGTACAAGCGCCGCAAAATCGCCATTTTCTTCGCCTACTGCGGCGTCGGTTACCAAGGGATGCAGAAGAATCCGGGCGCCAAAACCATCGAAGCCGACCTCGAAGAAGCCCTGTATCTCGCCGGAGCCGTCCCGGAGCATGACCGAGGGCTCTCCAAGCGCTACGATTGGGCCCGCTCGGCTCGCACCGACAAGGGCGTCAGCGCCGTGGGCCAGGTTGTTTCCGGCCGCTTCTACATCGATCCACCGGGTTTCGTTGAGCGTCTCAATTCGAATCTCTCGCCTCAGATACGGATTTTTGGGTTCAAGCGCGTCACTGGGTCGTTTAATGCGAAGAAGTTCTGCGATCGGAGAAGGTATGTTTACCTAATTCCTGTTTTTGCTCTCGATCCTTATTGCCATCGTGATAGAGAAAGTGTTAAGGCTAGTTTAGGATCTGATAATGAGCTTGTTAAGTGCCTAAAGTGCTCAGAGCGAGGACGCAAGGTCGAAGGCTTGATGGGCAAGCGCAATTTTGAAGTTATAACTTCGGTAACTGGTTCAGACATTTCGTCGAACACTGGACACGCCATTGAAGTTTCTGAAGTTCATGGGAATGGGGTTTTGGGGGACGAGGCTAATACCTCCGATACGAACCAACAAACTAGCATTTTACTCGAAAACAGTGAAACTGAACTCAATGCTGAAAGTGTAGATACTGGGAAAAGTGAAGGCAGTGAAGTGTCTGAGATTGCTGTAAGCAAAGAAATTAATGGGAAGGAGAAACCTTCAGAGAGCTTCAAATATGGGGAAGAGGAAAAGGCTAGGTTCAATAGGATTTTGAAGAATTATGTAGGAACTCACAACTTTCATAACTTCACTACAAGAACGAAAGCAGAGGATCCTGCTGCTCATCGCTTCATCATTTCGTTTGATGCGGCTACCACTGTCGTGGTCGATGGCATTGAATTTGTGAAATGTGAAGTTGTGGGGCAGAGCTTCATGCTTCATCAGATCCGGAAGATGATGGGTCTTGCTGTGGCAATCATGAGGAACTGTGCTCCTGAGTCATTGATTGAGAAGGCTTTTCAAAAGTAAGAAATTGCCATTTACAGCTACAGTTTGATTTTTTTTTTCATATGGTTTCCGGTAGTTAATAGCAATATTTTATAAGCTAAACCACATAGGAAGCCTCATGGTCATCACCTGCCTGGCTGCCTATGTAGGGTCAGACAGTATGTTCCGTGAAAATAGTCGAGATGCGTGTAAATTGGGCGAAACACTCATATATATACATATAAATAAATATATATACATACATATATATAAAAGTTTTAAAAGGCTTTAGACGGCCTTAAATTTTCCTGGTTTTCTCTCTTGAAGAGGAGAGGCACAAGCCTCAATTGTAATTGAAATATTATTGCATTATACAGCCCCTAAATTTGTGCAAGCAAGTTTGACAAAACATAATTGATAATATTGATTAAAAAAAATCACCAGACAATTGTTCTGTGAACAAAATTTCTGGAAGATATCTTATAACATCGCTACTATATTAAGACACCAATAATCTTAACATATACAAGAGAACCAACACCGAAATAATAAAATACACTAGAGCTTTATTGATAATAATAGATAGAAGATATATTATCATAGCCAATTGAAAGAGCTAGTCCCTCCCAAGTCTTGACCAAGACAACAATACCAAAAATACATACCCTTCCGCTGTTCAAGCAAAATATTAATAGCTAATGACCATCATACCATTACCTACTATTATAGTACTAATATTGAAAAACTATCACTTCCTAGGGGTCTAACATACTATTATCACTAATAAGTATTCTTTAATTTTTTTTGTTTGTTATTGGAGTCTATGTAGTAAAAATAATACTAGTTCATAATGTTATAATTCAATCCCTTATATTTTCAAAGAAGGGAGAAAATTAATACTATTCTTGTAAATTCCAATCATTATATATATAGACTTTAATAGCACCAAAAGTCTCTTATGATCCAAGGAAAGTGCAAGCCTTGAGGCTGCATAAACCTCAATATCTTTTTAAAACATTGATTAATAAGATTGAACCGGATTCAGTCAACTTTTGGTAATGGAACTTCAATCACAGGGATGTAAATATCAATGTTCCGACCGCACCTGAGGTTGGGTTGTACTTGGATGAGTGTCAATTCACATCATATAATCAGAAGTGGAAAGACAGTCATGAAGAGGTATCTATGAAAGCATACGAAGAGGTAGCAGAAGATTTCAAAATGAAGCACATATATTCTCATATTGCTTCCACAGAACACAAAGAGGGAACTGTGGCTGTATGGTTGCATTCTTTAAACCATCGCAATTATCCAGATTTGCGTGTCGTCGTCGATGAGGTTGCAGATAATGCAAAGAACACAAGTGTTGTTCTGGAGATGCCGACTGAAACTTAAAAGGTCTTCCTCCACCTTTGCTTTAACTTGCCATTTATTAGATGCTTTGATAAAAAAATATTTATTTTTGATGATTTAGTGCTTGCTTCATTTTTAGTCTGTATTCAGATTATGCATAAATTTTGATTAAGAAAATGAGGCAAATCCATTTGTTATGTTAAGTTCTTAATTGCTATCTCTGAGTCATGTTGCTCTTATGTTTCTTTTCAATTTACTTGTCCTCTTGAGCTTGTTCATTGAGGGATCAAGACCTTGGTGTAATGTGAGCCAAAGAGATGGTTTATCTAGGTCTTTATGATAACCACCACGGTGATGAGTTCAATCTACGATAAGTTACTTCAGTTTCGTATAAGTTTCTTTGACATTCAAATATTGTTAGATTAGATAGTACCTTGTTAGAATAGTCGAGTTGTACATAAACGAGCCCGAATAATCATGGATATTAAAAAAAGTTTAGAAATACTAATTTTACTCATGATTTTTCTCTGTTATCTATTTTTTTTTACCTATTTTTCATAAATCAAGTCAAGATTTAAACACTAAACAATAGTTTTTGAAAATTTATTTTGTTCTTAGAAATTGATTCAGAATTTAAAACTTTTCTTATAAAAAGATGAAGTTGTAGATATGATAAAAAGAAAATAAATAACAAAACGGTTATGAAAGGTGTCTTAAGACTTTAAACTTTAATAAGATTTCATTTGACAATTCTTGATGCAGCCGGGTTACAAAGTATAGGTTTTGGTTGTACCTAGAGTAACAAAACATTAATAAAGGAACGCTGTAATCAGTAATAATTTATCGGCTAAATTATAAGAAATGTCTTTGAACTATCGAGATTGTCTTCAACAATATATTTGAGGTTCCAAAAGTTTCAAAATTTTCCCTAACCTTAAAAAAAAAAGTTCAAAGATGCCCTTGGGGGATTGTTTGTTTGGCATATTTAGGTAAAATTTATTTTTAAGATTTATTAATTATTAACTCTTATTTGAAAATTTACATCTAGATGAGTTTTTATTAATTTTTCTTTATTTTTACTTTTAAAAATAATGATCATTTCTAATCATTCATTTATAACTAATCATTTTTAATTTTTCATATCAAAACGATCAAAATAATTTATTTTTAACACTCATTTTTAATCATTTCTTTTTTAATTATTAAAAATAACTACTCATTTCAAATCTACATTCAAACAAGATTTTGACGGTAACTCATCTACATAAAGACTACATTCAAACGATTTTTTTATAACTCTCAATTTTTAACTACTCAATATAACTCCTTCACCTTGGTTTATTAGACCATAAATTTCCCTAGCAACCTCTGTGCCCGTGGCCTGTAGGGGGGTGTTTGGATTTTGGTGTTGAAAAGAGGAGAGGAGAGAAAGAGGATATAAAGTTATTTGGATATATGAAGTAGTTGTTTGGAGATTGATGTTTTAGAGAGGAGATGTAAAAGTATTTATTTTATATTTATTTTTTTATATGTAATGATTGTAGATTTTGATTGATTGATAAATATAATATATTTTATTTTATATTGTGTAGTTAAAAATTAGAGAAAGTTTGATATGATATTGATAAGATTATATAAAACATATTTTATATTATATTATATGGTTAAAAATTAAAAACAAAATGTTTGATGTGACATTCTAAAGATTAAATAAAAGATTTGATGTGATATTAGAGGAGAGATTGAGCAGAAGTTGAGAAGATGTTGATGTCCTAAAAACAAATATGGTGTTGCAATATCTCTTGCCTCTCCTCAAAACCAAATCCCAAACACCCCCTGGATATGCACTACGGAAGAAATAAGGTTTGAAAAAGTCATTGTGGATGAAGTTTATCTATATTAACCATAATCTAGATTATATCACTTCGCTTATGTTGCTTACCCTTTCAGAACTTTAAATACGCCGCAGGATATGGGGTAGGTATACTTGCTCAATGTTTCTTTATTCTAGATTCGTACTGCTTTTAGGAGGTGTTTGGATGAGGTTTTGACGAAGAGTTAGTTTGAACAGTTATTTTTTAATAATTAAAAAATGAGAGCCGTAGCAAAAACTCTTTATGATGTGATTTTTTTTTTGCACAGTTGCAAACTTTGGTTGGATGTAAATTTAGAATGGATAGTTATTTTCAACGATTAAAAAAATTATTAAAAATGATTTATTTTGATTTATTTAAAAAGAATGATTAGAAATGGATAGTTTGGAATAAATAATTATTAAGTAATTATAAATGAATGATTAAAATGAAGAGTTATTTTTAATAATAAAAATAAGGAATTATTTTGAATAGTTACAAAAATTTGTTTGGATGTAATTTTTCAAAGAGGAATTAATAAACTCTCAATTTAAATCCTTTTAAATATGGCAAACAAACACCCCGTATTAAGGTAAAGAATAAATGGTAAAATGGTGTTTATCATGATTAATGATTTTTTTTAATAATATTACAAAAATTCATTATCATGGATCTGTAGGCTATCTATGAGATTGAGATGATGCGGATTATGAAGAAATTGTAGGAGTTACGCGGGAAACAACAATTAGTTAGTGCAACAAGCAAGCAATATGAGGCTGTCTTTTTCTTCTCTTTTTTTTTCTGAAAAAAAGAGGTTGTCTTATTCTTGTTTGGGAACTTTTCTCAAAATTATTCTTGTTTTTTTAGAAACAAGGCCAAGTCATGTTCGAATTTTTTTTTGAAGTTCTCACAAATGACAGTTTTTAACCAGTGAAGTAATATTTTACTACAAATTACGAACTTTTAAATATAAAATGAGTAATTTTATCATAATTTTAAAGGACAAGGGTATAGAGAAAATTAGGCGTTGATCGGATTTTGAGAAACTAAGTGAGAATGAACTTAATCCACCATATAATCACCTATTTTAAAATTAATTTGTCACAAGAATTCTTTGGTGGCAGAATGTGATAGAGTCATGCAATTTGTCTAGTCTCCAAAGGGTGGTGCAGTCGTTGAAGGCTTGGACGTTGAAGGTATGCTACTCTTAAGATTTTGAGTTCGAGACTTACCTGTGACATTACTTCTTCGATGTCTTTGGTGCCTAGCCTAAAGATAGACGTGGTTACTTTTGTTTAAAAAAAAATGCAATTTGTCTAGAGAAATTAATCAAAGTAACATAATCCAAACACAAGGTATAAAAAACCAGGATATAGGAGCACCTGTTATCTTTAATACCTCAAAACCAGTTATTACACCCTAAAATGTGGTTTGATATTTGGATAATGATATATCTGATATTTTAAAAGGTTAGTTTGGTAACATAAATGGGACTTTGTTTGCACTCTGTGCCACGTGGCAGAATTGCAGGAAAGAGACTACAATGAATGACCAATACCATAATACGACCATATTGGTCAATGGTCTCATTATTTTTGGTTTGAAACTACAAAAGATATTCAAACACAACAAGTAAATCCAACTCAACCTTCATGTCAATGTATGTATTTAGTGTAAGATCTAGATTCCAAAAATAAAAATAATAAACACAATTAGACAATTGCGCAAACTTTTAGTTTCAGAATTAGAGAACAATGCATACAAATTTTTTTTACAATACTTTTCTTTATTTTTTTAAAACTTTCTCTACAATTCTTTCGCTTTCTCTTTAGCACTTTCTCTTTCTTTTTCTCTACGATTGTATTTAAAATTCATAATGAAAGAACACTCTATTTATAGTCTATTACATATTTGGTCTCTAGGTTCTTACCAAAATTGCTAAAACAATAAAATCTACTAATTCTTTAATTACTCTCTTAAATTGACAATATATTAATTCTTTAATTGTCTACCAACTAATTTTTAAATTAAATATTCCAAAAATACATTAAAATATATTTAAGTTTATTTAACAATGTTCATCAACAGTGAAAATTTATAATTCTTTGTAATTTGTCTCTTTGAGTTTCTCCGGTTAGCTAACTCTGTGTCCCATGTGGACATTACCTTGTCCCAACTAGGAGAAGATATGGAAGTTAATGATTATCTAAGTTTATAGAAAAGACAATAATTATGGTTTCTCAAAAACAAAAAAGACAATAATTATGGAAATAATCATTACTTACATTTTGGGTTTAATGAATTTAATGTGAGTGAAAAATACTTATGAATAAGAATAAAAATAGTTATAAAAAAAAAAATTGATTATAAAGAAAATAAAAACATGGGTTTAGGATTCCGGATAGACAATCCAATTAGTTGAGGCTAAGAACACTACAACATATGGTTTTTAAGGAGATCCTTAATGTTTGGCTGCTGGAAAATGCTTAATCTAAAATATCGTCTGATGTATCTTGATATCATAATTTAAAGATGGATTAGTAATACTTCAGGTATAGAGGAGCGAACTCTGCCAATTCTCAATCACAAAAAAAAAATATAGTTTTGAAAAATGAGTTTTAGTAATTCAAACACAAAAAATTATCATTATTTTTGTTTTTCCCATTGACTCATTAATTAATTGTAGAGAGGGTAGTAACTAATCACAGGTAGCTAGTTTGCTTGAATTTTACAGATTTTGACAACAAAATCTTCATGATTCATCTAGCAACAGGACCACTGACAAATTCTATATGCCTACTGGGAAATGATGAGTTTTTTATACAGGAAGAGAAGACATTCAAACTACTCTACTGTTGGAATTTGCAGCACTCAGCCAAAAAGAAAAGGGGTCAATATTAGCTACCAGAAACTAAGTCTTTTTTTTTTTTTTTTTTTTAAATACCCTTTTCAGATTCTGTCTACATGCAGGGTTGTAAGGTAGATTTGTTGAGGACTCCAAATGCCAGCAGCCATGAACACCTCTATCTCTCTGACGTCCACCGCCGGACCATAATTGGAGATTTTCAGGTAACAACAATGCATATTCATTTCAAAATTAATTGATCATAAAAATGAACAATATTTAGGTAATGATGGTAAATATATTGAATTTATTTACCACTATTTTAGATCACATTTTAAAAAAAAATTGACTTTGATTGATAGAGAGAGAAATACTAGAGTGTAGAGAAATATGGTCCAAAATAATGGTAAATATTTTCAATCTTACTCTTACCTAAGTTGTGCTCGATAAAAATAGTTATCTACTTTTTTACATTAAATGTTTTTCCTAATAAAATGTTAATATAGTATTTATTTATACAATATTTATTATAACAATCAAAATCAATGAACAAACAATTGAAGGAAAGCTGAAACAAAAAACAATCAAAAGAACAAAACGACCGAGAAGAAGAAATACGGTCTATATAGTAATAATAATAAAGTCTTAGAAATACAATATTTTATCATAAATATTTCATAAATACTGTATTTTATAAATACTTCATAAATGTTGTATTTATTTGAGCTTTTTAAGGACGAAAATTTGGGTTTCGATTTGGTTTTTGTCTTCGACTACTATGAGTGCAAAGAGAGAAAAACGCGCAAAAACTGTTTTTCGAGTGTTGAATCTTCTCCTACTCACCATCTCCGACCTTGTTAGCTAAGCGTCTCCAACGAATTGATCTTGAAAGAGTTAATTTGGAATTGATGAGGTATTGATATTGGGAAGTGACATAAGGTTGAATGGTGGAGATTGAATTATAGAAATTATGAAAGGCTTGGGGTGGGGTTGGGTCACGTGGCATATTTGATGGGCAATAGAATGAAGGGTGGAGATGGGTTGGGAAAAACTTGGTACTGAAGTATCGTTGGTATGTACACGCGATGAGGTGGTACGAGTAGCAGAAGCAAAGGAAGATGACAAGGGCAGTGTTGGTAATATGAAAATTCGCTATTAACTAAATTAAAATGAAAAAACAGATCTGCAAATTATTTATGTTTTGCCTAAAATTGTAAATATTTTTCTTGAATGGGACAACTCACACAATTTCCCAAATGGTACTCAACTTGTTTTGGTCAACCATGCATTCTGAATTTTAGTTAAGATATGGAAAGAAAGTAGGTGCTTACACGCATGCGTTGGTTAACATTTTCCTTTATAATGACTTGCAGTTTTCCCTATGGAAAATGGAAGTTGAAACTTGAAAGTCGTTTCCTAGATGTAAACCTTGTGATGAACAAACATTAGACCCAATGAATGGTGGTTTGGGATGTTTCACATTTTAGCCTACAAAATGTTTAGCCAGGACTATTTACACCCAAAATTTGGATTTGAAGGGTAAGTTTGAGAAGTTTAAGTTTATGTAAGCTGCATGAGAATGAGAAAGTGAATTTAGGAAAGAAAAAAAAGTAGTTTTTTATCATTATTTTGGGTCGAAACCCCCCCATTAGTTTATCCGACTATGTTTATACTTGACAAATTGAACTACAAACATGAGTTCTAGATCCTAGGCTAAATTTGTCTAAATAATGTTAACTATCATCTTTGATATTTACATACAAATGCTTTTGGAAAAAGGGTAATAGTGTTTAACAAACCAATTTACCATTCAAGGTGTTTTCTTCCTTATTAAATGTTTGAATTATTTGATTTGATTCAATTTTATTTTATATTCTTTCGGTGAATAGATTATTCTATGTAAAATTTTCCTTAAAAAAGACTAAAAAGAAGGTTATTTTATTTTATAATCAAGCGAATTGGAGATGTTGATCCGCGCGAACTCCACCTCCTAGGTACGACCTACGAACAGCCTCGCAACAAGGCTTAAGAAAATTCTAACAGTTCAAAGGGAGAAGGAACTTTAAGGGTGTGTTTGGGCCCCCGTTTATGTAAACAGCCGAGTTGGTTATAATAACCCAACCGGTGTTTGCCCCACCGTTTATTATAAACCGTGGTTACCTAAACCTGCGTGCCAGTTTATCTAAACCTACGTGCCCGTTTATCTACACCTTACATATATTACTTTTTGTTACATAACCAGCCCCCCAAACACCGTTTATCATAATCCTTGTTATAATAACTTGCCCCTCAAACACCATTTATAATAACCTACCATTTATCATAGCCCACTGTTTATCATAACCTTCCGTCTATAATAACCAAACCGGTGCCCCAAACGCACCCTAAGAGTTAAGGAAAAAGAATCTTAAAGGTCAAAAGTTTTCTAAAAGACTTTCTCTTATTTAAAGAGGATTATTGTAAAGTAGTAAATTATGGATAGTAATAGAACCTATTTCTATTCTCTAAAACTCAATTTGTAAGTGAAACATCCTGATCATGTATGTAGAGATGTCTATGGAGCAGTGCGGGGTCAGAGAATGACTTCCCCATCCCTATCCTTGCCATCAAATACAATTTCATTCCATGCGAAATTCACCATTTTTTTCATGGGAATAGGGATAAAGATTTCCTCGAGAAATTTTTCACCGTATTTTTTTTCCTTTCTTAGTTTTAATATTTACATATATTTTCTTGAAATTTTTTAATACTTATTTATTATTGAAAAGTGTGTATTAATCTTCAACAATGTAGTTAATAGTTAAAAAAATATATTTTAATAATTTTTTCAATAAAAGTAAAGATAAAATTAGTAAAAATGAAAAAATAAAATTACAAAAAAATTAAACAAATAAATAAATGAATTTGGGAAACGGGAATGAGGAATACATTTTTCGTTGCCGTCCTTTTTTAACTCGTGGGAAATTTTTCTCTCCTACTCACTCTCCCATATTTCACCTGGCAATGTTGCTACTCCGCCGAGAAAATAGACATCTTTAATAAATGTTGCGACTTTGGCTCCAAATGTTCAGAGTCTAACAATGATTTAATTTGGTCTGAATAGAGGATAATGCTTACATGAATTACAATGATGTTGAACAATTTTTTTAAGAACTTGGAACTGTTTATTCCACCATCTGGTGGAAACCCAATTTTTCAATATTAAAAAAGTGAAAATAAATAATAATTTGTGGAATATTATCACTTTACCTAGCAACCAAGAAAAAGCCCGAGTTTAATGTTTTTTTTTTTTTTTTGAGAAATAGTTTATTGAAATTCAATATATGCTTAGAATAATTATTTAATTATCGTCATTTTTTAGAAGTAGATGTTACATTTTTTAGTAACGAGAAGTAGATATTACTTTCTTTTAAAATGAGTTGAATGGTTTATGATTTAATTAAACTTTCGCTCCAATAAATATAAATAAATTGTTAAAAGCAACTCTACATGATTGGAGTCAAGTGATATGAGCATTTAATATCCCATCTCATGTAGAAAACTTAATATATAATTATGTTTAAAATATGATATTTTTTTAGCAGTAAACTTTAGTAAAAAAAAGTGATGAATTTCGAACTTTGGTAGTACATAAATATATGTATAGTTTATTATGTTAATGGGACATGTTGCATGATTACTAGTTTGTCTAATCATTCATCTTTTTTAGTTTATTCTATTCTATTTACAGTTTTACCATGAATGGATGTTACTGGTTACCATTTCATCAATACTTTTCCATAGTGCAGATAGTAATAGAGGTTAAGCATGAGTACTATAGTAAACAAAAAAAAGATAAGCTTACCAACATGATAACTTTGTTTAATTTTTCATTCTTAATAATATTTTTGAAGTATTGGTAGTTAAACAATTGAACCAGATTCATCCTATGAGCGCCGTTTAATTTCCCATAAAAATATTTTAAATAGATGATAACTTTTAAAAATATTTTGTACAGCTTAATTTAGTATTATTTAAAAATATAGTTTTCAATTAAAAGTGTTGTGCCATACTCCTATAGACTGTAGTCAAGTAAAAAGCAAACTATTATGATTGTATACATAATAACTCTAAAGGAGGGTTTGACCCACATTAAAGGGGAGAGGTGTGGATTATAAAAATACAATTTCATTATATAAGGTTTCATTTTTAAATCAGAGTAGCTCACATTTTTTATTCAACAAAGTGAGGATCTCCAACATGTTTGATTAAGATGATATATTTTTATGTTCATCAATCTTGAATTGAATTCGAATTAATATATTTGCTAAGGTTAGATTTGAATATATTTTAATACTATTTTAAATTACATGAAGTTTTATCTCAAAATCAACTTATGATGAATGGAGTTAGTCCATCTATACTTACTAAATGTTAGGAGATTTTCTCACTTTTTTAATGTGAACAATGTAAAATCTCCAACCTACCCCTTCAAGATAGTGCAACTTTTGGTTAATCAATCTTGTAACTTATCTCAATTTCATTATATTAGATTGGATATTCATTTGAGTTTAATGAATTTTTATACCATACAAAATAACATAAGATTCTATCTAAAAAAACAACTTCTGATGAGGGAGTAATCCACCTTTCTTACTCCCAACCTTTCTAATGTAGACAATGTGATGGTATCCAATGGTCAGCAACTATAGTAAAACTCAAATAATAATCAGTAGGAATTATTACAATCCCCCCTACTATAATGATCCAATGTCTATAATATCCTAAACATCCTCCAAACACAGCATAACATTCTTTTAAATTATCATTATGAATTGATTAAGTGATCAAAAAACTCTTCGAGAATTAAGAGAAAGTGTGTTAATGCACAGTAATCTTGAATATAGAAATGAATTTTTTTGTAAGTTTTCTTAGCACCAAATTTATTGAAGTCGAATAATGTTATAGGATATAAGTCAATATTGTGCATAATATAAAATATAAAATAACCACAAAAATTTGAACCATTAATATAAAATAACCTTATTTTAGATATATTTATGGAGAAAAACTTTTCTACTTGTTAATAGAAGATTTGAACCACAAAAATAAAAAATGATTATAATAAAGAATGATTCACCAAACGGGTCAGTGGCATAATGATTTCATTGTTTGGTTGTAAATCAGTTCAACACCAACGTAATAGGTTCGAGAGGAGTACAAGAATTAGAATTTTTAAAAATAATTCATCTATAACATATTGATTCCTATTACTCGACTAGTGATAGAATTCAATTTAAATTTTCTACTAAAAAAATAGAAGAAAGAAGAGGATTTTGCATGTATAATAAAAAATGGCAAAATATTTCCATCACAAAATCAAAACTAATTCATTTATAGAAGAAAATTGAATTTGAGTTCTATCACTCATAGAATTCAATAAGTGATAGAGTTCTATCACATTTATTCTATTGCTTATTGAGTTCTATCAGTGATAGAAAATTATGTGCAATAAATGAATTATTTTAAAAATTGTACTACAAATATAATACAAGAGGTAGGATATGTTATTGATGGTAAATTCTCAAGAAAGAATGATTCTTCGTGGATGAAATAATTATAAATGAATTATTTTAAAAATTGTACTACAAATATAATTCAAGAGGTAGGATGTGCTATTGATGGTAAATTTTCAAGAAAAAATGATTCTTAATGGATGAAATAATTATAAATATGATTATTTGTGTGTGAGATATAGAAAATGTATCCAAGGAAAGAACCATTATAAACTATGTGTGTGGTTTGATTATGACAAACAAAATAATAATGTAAAGATAAAAAAAAAAAAAAAAAAAAATTATAAGATAATGAATACTGGTTACGAAAAAAATTAGGGAAACTTACGTAATTAGTCAAATTTAGAAAATAATTTCAAATACAATCATTTTTTTAAAAAAAACTAGCATCTATAATCATTGTTATTAATGGAAATATTGAATTTTTTTTTGAGAAACTGGAAATACTCGATTAATCATACATAATGTTATACTATAGATGCAAATATTTGAAAGTTTGTCTAATTTTCCAAAAGATTATTTGGTGCTCTGATGTAAACAAAGTATCTCACATTTGTTAAATGAGAGGAAAATACTACGTATATGAGTGATGAACAATCTCTATTGGTATGAAACCAAAAGCAAAATAAAAAAGTGTCCAAAATAAACAATATCATATCATATACGAATATGAAGATTGGAGTATGGTTATCATGGGTGAATGTTGATTATGAGGGTTGTTGCCTAAAAATTGAAGTTATGGTTTAGTTGTAATTGGCATTTAGGGTAATGAAAAATGAAGCCCGTGATTGAATGATGGGTGATGTCAGTAGGTACAGCACATAGGTCTTTCTGAGAATTTGTGTGGTGTGTGAGGATATATATATGAGACAAAACCAAACCGAATTCCAACAACACACAACACACAACACAAGCGCAATGCAAAAAACAAAAGGCATTTCCATTGAAATAATTTTTGAAAGAGAACAACTCTGCTGAATTCAATGCGAGTCGTTGGGGGGTAGATTAAAATTAAAACACAGGGATGTTGGTTGCTGCCACTTTCTATAACAACTCTCTCATTAATCTCATGACAAAGACCTTTCACTCGACAAAATGGACCATTTTCCCCCCCTCTTTTACTGTGCCCCCTCCACTCTCCAATTTTGTTTTTTTGTTTCTTTGTTTTTTTGAATCCTTGAAAGAAAGAGACAAATACCGATTTTCGGGATCGAACTTACAACGTTGGTGTTGCATTAGTTTAGAACCAAGCAATGAAACCATTCATTCTGTTACAAGATCGAACTTACAATAATATGTGTCCCTTTCTTATTTATAGTGGGTAGGTTTGAATTTTCCTTTTCCTTATTTGTCATCTTGGACTTTAACCCACATAACACTTACTGCTCCAATTGGGACTCACCATGATCAATTTTATTATACCATGAACCCTTTTTTTCTAATTGTTCAATGGAATTCCTCTTGCATTTCCCTCTTTATATTCTCATAATTAGATGAACCTGTTTATATTTTTGGTATAAAAGTGAACATACTCTTGGTTTACTTGTTTGTTTATTTGTGGCTAGCTGGCTATGGCTTTGGATTCACACTTGAATGATTACAACATTTTACAGTTCAAGGAGAGTGACAAATTTCATATATTATTTTAACTCGAAACTTAATGTATAAGCTTAACAGTGGATGAGAAACTATACCTTTAGGAAAACAGTTGTGAAATGGTTAAATTGTTTTTAATCGGTTAGAAGACACATTTTTTAGGGTGTGTTTAGATAGGAGAATTTGGAGGAGATAAAATCTTGTTTAGATTAAAAATTTATGGGTAGATGTGTAAAGAAGTACTCTTGTTTAGATTCAGGAGTTATAATAGATTGAAATAGAAGTAATATTGTATCTAGAGTTCAAAAGGTTTAAGAAAGTCTTAAATAGTTTTTATAAAGCTTTTTTAGGGTGTTTTTTGGAGATGCTTTTTCCAAATGTGTGGGTAAGCCAACTCCAATCTAATTCTTCCATCCCAACACCCCTACTATTTTAAATATGATATCATGGCAAATGCACCTTTTAATTACACAATTGATTAATTTTATTTAGAGGTGAATGTAAATGAAAAATAAAACGAGAATAGAGTAAGAAAATGATTATTTATGTTTGAAGTGAAAGAAATTATTATAAAAAAAAATAAAATAATGAATACAATAAGAGTGAAAGATAGAATAAAAAATTGTTATGAAAAAGTAATTTTGGATGGTCAAAACACGAAGAATCATTCGTTTTTGCGGTCACCTCATTTTATTCCTTGAGCGTGATAGGTGAAATGGAATCAAGGAAGGGGATGATGATGCAGAAATATTCATACACACTGACTTGGCTTTCATATTCCCCTTTTTGTTGTATGTGAAAACACAAAGGGAGGGGAAGGAAGTCAGACACAGAAGAAGGGGCAAATTTTGCAGTTTGTTTGAAAATGCTTTGTGAAACGGACCTAAGATGCCACGCTGGTCATTGCCCAACAAATGTGGGACCCACCCCACAGCATTCCCCCCTTTTTAGTCCCCTCCTTTTCCTTAAATCTATTTTACAATCATTTTCCCATTGACCATTTCATTTTTCCCAAACACTTTGTCTTTATTAGTGAAATAAGATATTTGCTCATACATCAATATTTCTATCAATTTAGAAGTTTGGCATTCATATTCAAATTGAACCATTATCATTGACACAAAGGCTAAAATTGTTGTCAATAATAAAGACTTTGTTCACGAATTTGTTCCTCAAGTTACAACATGGTTTATCAATACCTTTTTGAAGTTTGTATGATCTCAATCTTAACTATAAATACAAATCAAGGTTTGTTAAGTGATGATAAATCTACCCAAATTTTCACATCGGTATGATCCTCGTGCATTTATTTTACGTTTATTCCAAAAGGTCGAGATGTTTGTGCTCATTATAAATTCATTCTCCCCTCTTTATTTAACCTATGGTCGACTGTTATTTCTTGTTAGATTCTACTTTTAGGAAAGTGGTGTTAGTGTGGTTTAAGAAACAAACAAAAAACAAAAATAAGTTATAGCGTATAAGTGTTAGTTTTTGTGAGGATACTCTTTCCTTAGACTTTTTGGTTACTTTTTTGGGGGAGATCTCAAATGTTTAAATTAATCTTTATAATTTGATAACTTCGTTTGTAAATAGTCCATAAGATTCTTTTAATAACTATTTATGAGAGGACCTTATTAATCCATAGATGGAACTTTGACTTTTAAGTTTTTTTTTTTTTTTAATCCATAAAAACCAAATTTGCAATACAACAACAAAAATTCAACGTCTGAAACAAAAACAAAAACAAAAATTCAACAAAACAATCGATGATATCATTACAGATATTTATAATTGGAGACTTGTGATACCTGTCTGAATGGTACTCAATAGAAATTGTTTTCTTTTTTGTGAAATTTTTTTTCTAGATTTTTGTGAGTAATTATGATATTTATATTTTATCGTCCGTCTCGACAGAAATTGAGACTTCCATACAATCATTTTAACGTTTTTAATTTCTATTGAGCACATTTTAAGAATCTAACCTTCTAGAATTGGACCGAGGATGTATATAAAAGTATGATAAATGGTAAATTACAAATCTGGTCTTTATCCTACGAAGAAAGTTAAATTTAATTTGTATGATTTTAAATTATAATTTAATTTATGGAGTTTTAAGAATTAAAATTTACATTGTAATTTGATAAAACTAAAAAAATATAACTCATGTTTGCTTGTAATCACTCAACGAATGAATTTTTTGTAGTAATTATTCATGTGCAAAGGATATCATTTTTATCTAATTATTCACTTAACTTAGATTGTTAAACGATATAAAAAAACAAAACTTAGATTGTTAAACAATTCATTTTTATATATTTAATTCAAATTCAGCCACATGGGTACAAAATTGTTAAGAAACTATACATAGTTACCTACCATCAAAAGTGTCATCAAGTGTGTTTAAGGCAAAGAAACAATTAGGAAGTGAATACGAAAGAAAATAATTATGGAAGAGAATAATTATTGAAGAGAATAATTATTGAAAAGAATGATTTTTTATATCTAGAAAAGATAAAATAATTATGAGAAAAATTGTTACTATAAATGGTGTGAAGAAAAATAGTTATGGGTACAAAAAAAATAGTTATTAATAGAATAAGAAAGTTATTAATAGATAAATAAGATTGCAATGAAAATACTGAATCGATGAGCGGCCCAATAATTTCATTGTTTGGTTTTAAACTAGTTCAATACCAATGTTACACGTTCAATTCCGAGAATCGATATCCCTAACTAAAAAAAAGATTGCAATGAGAATAATTTTTTAATCCAAATAGAAAAAATCATTTCATTTTCATTCTTCCCGTTTTTACCCAAAAACACTCTTTATTAATTTTGGTAAGTTAGAGCGGATCCAATTTGAATGGAATATTAGATTGAAATCATAGACAATAAAGCAGTGCACCCTTTGACACGCTGGTTCTTCTTGATAGTCAGAAACTTGCGCAACTTATGTTGAATCCCACTACACATCTCCTTTAAAAGCAATTCACTAATGTTTGTTAGTCAATGGCCTTGAATTTTAACACAACAATGAGAATATGGAAACTTTTAGGAGTTTTTAATTCCCATCTTTCAATTTTTTTAATATTTAAGTTTCTACAAAAACGAGTATGGAAAAATTCGACCTTGCAAATTAGCTAGCTTTTGAAACCCTTAATTTAAGAAGTCAATGTTAGAGATTTTCTAACACAACAATTAAAATGTGATTAATAAATTTAATCACCTGCAGTGGAAACGTAATTAAAAATAAAACGAATACCTCCAGCCATTGTTTTGGTAATCGAGAGATGAAGGCCAATGCAGAAACGTAATTAAAATAAAGTGCATACCTTCCGCCATTATTTTTTGTAACCGAAATAAAAATCTAATGTGTATTTTCAAATTGCAACATGAGCACAACAGCAAACACATCGGGCACGGAATTCTTGGTTCTTCTACACCCTCACTTTTCCTAACTTAAATGGTGTGGTTTTTCTTAGGAAAATAGTAGGTGTAGAATAACCAATAACTTCGTGCCCGATGTGTGGGGTAGTTACTAAATGATGGATGATTATTGAAATAATGGATCACAAATAGTGAAGAGAAATTAATAAATTAAAAATTAAATAATTTCCAACCGTCAATGCACAACCAAAGAATTACTAGAGTCTTCCGCGTGGAAATGGTGCCTTTCCATCAATATATATATATATATATATATATATATATATATATATATATATATATATATATACGTATATATTATATAAGTGAGTGTCTTAGTTAGTTTAGAGGTAATTTCGACAATTTTTATTAGATATATTTTCTAACTCTATTTGAATGTTAAGAAAATTAATGTGATATCATTTTCTAAGGAGGTAGTTACAATAAATTGAATCTATCACCCGTTTTAATCTTCAATAACTTTTTTTTATTTAAGCACAACACCAATATTTGATATAAATAGGTGAGAACTGAAATAGGTAATTGTTAGGTTGAACATACATGTTGATTATTATTGGACTAAACTTGTTCTTCTTTTATCTTTAGTTGCAACGAAATGGAGAACTCGAGTTTAAGACCTTTTAATCATTGAATATACACTAATGTCATTGAGCTATTATTGTTGAGTGCTTAATAAAACTCTTGTATGATGATCAATACTCACTTGGACCGTGTTTCCATAGCAAGCATTCTTCAAATAAATAGTCAGATACATAAACTCAATCAATGGTAACTTACCACTAATTGACTAGTAAGCTTAATAAAATCAATAATTTGAAACAGGCAATCATACAAACCAAAGTCAAAGTTTATTAACTTAAATCCTAGAAATGTCACTTTTCAAAAATTAAAGAATGATTGACTAGTGTAAATGAAAGAGATTGCGTTAGGATTTGGTGAGTTTCTTTTTTAGTTTGAACAACAAATTCGGGTGGAGGTTTTAAATTAATGATATGTTGATTATAAATGCATAATTTATATCAATTACACGCCTGATACTCGAGAAGGGGAAGAAGTTCTCCTTCCCGACATTTGACCCAATTTCCTGGCAATGGCCACCGTATTTATTATTCATTTATTTATTTTCACGTTTGGAAATTTTTTTTTTTTTTTTTTTTTTTTTTTTTTTATAACTGCATTTTTATCATATTTATTATAGTATTTATTCACAAGTCGTTGCGAAAACGCATTTCACATTCGCTTGCATGAATGTATCTGCATTCGCTTAGCACATCGTGCGCACAAACGCATCTCGCATGCAATGCGTTTCGCATGTGTTTGTGAATCAGTATTCTATTTCTGACGCGCGTCTACATCCATTTTCTGTTTAATGCTTACGCATTATCTAATACGGTTTAATGAGAGTGTCCATATAAATTTAAATTAAACCCTAGCCGTATAATGACATTCATTTTGTAAACTTTGTAATTTTCGTTCTCCTTGATAAAACTCCGTCCCCTCTCTACCCGTGGACTAGCCAACACAACGTTGATGAACCACGTAAATTATGTGTGTTGTTACTTCTTCGTCTTTCACGTTTATCGTTATCTGTTTTCATATCTTCATTTATCGATTGTTAATTGTCGTTTTTATAAAAGATTTGAATTTGAATTTGTTTGATTTATTTTTAGTTTTCATATGGATTGTTTTTGTCTTTATTATCGATTTTTTTTTTTTTTTTAAAAAAAAGGGAAACCACACGCTTGTCCCTAGATCATGGATCGAAGACATCGAATGAGTAATACTACAAGTGAATTTCGAACACAAGACCTTGCAGGTAGCAAACCTTCAAAACTCAAATTTTCAACTCATCCCATTAGACTATTATCAAAATTAATTATTTGAATTTCTTTATTTCACTTATTTTGACAATTTTAATGATCAAAATGTATTAAAATTAAAATTTTATTTAAATAAAATAAGTTTCAAAATGGCAATTTATCAATAAAGGAAAAAAGTACATTCTATTATGGATATGATATTTAAAAATATTAAATATTCACCACTTTTTTTTATATAAAAATATAACATGCATTATATCTTTCCATTCTATTCCCTTTTCTCCGAATACTAATATCTTTTCTTGCTTTCCTTGCCTCCTAAATACACATTTACTTAACTTCATTTTTTTTCTTTCATCCCCGTAGCGAAACATGCTCATGTTGATTTAATTAAATGGGGTATGGAGAAATATTTGAAATGGAGCGGATGAAAATTCCGACTAACAATTAAAGCTAAGGAATATTTAATCTGCTAAAGTGTTTATTTTTAATCTAGTATTTTTTTATATCCGTGACAGTTCGGGCTAATTTGCACGCACCTCGACTGTTGCCACAAAAAATACTGCCTGACTATATAACATTTGGATGCCAAGATAACCATAGGAAATCAATTCCTATGCAGAAATTTGTGGATTTTTTAATCTGATTTTCAGAAAGTAAATAACGTTATAAAGATACACAATGAGTTTGTTGTGAAGTTAATAATGTCTTTTTGACATATCCGTTGATAACCATTAATATTAATCTGATGCAGAGGGATATGACCTACAACTGCGATGCAACTCCATCATTTCTTTTCTTTTTTAAATCCACTCTACATACCTACTCAATTTAAGGTTATTGCCAAGAAGAGCATGCATAATGTGTGTTAATCATTAAACGGGTGATTGTTTTGTTGGATTCATAAAGAGTTTAAGTGATTTCCAATAACCTAGAACCAGAGATCTCTCAAGAAAGTATGCATTGAAATCATTAGTCTCAACCGTTGGGCTGCCCCTTAAGGACACATTGAAAAAGCTAAAAATTCTCGTAACATTTATAAGATAGTGAACTACTTTTTTCAATACCAATTAATATTGAGATGAAACTTTGTGATATTTGATATGGTATCCATGTTTACTAAACTCAAACAAGTATTTAATTTGGTTCAATAAAATAAAATTATGATTCAATCTAAAGTTGATTAGGCCGATACGACACTATTTTAAAGGGATATAGAGAAGGAGATCTCATAACTTTTCAAAAATACTTGAACTACTCATTTCATTACAAATTAAAAGTTAAAATCTATAATTTTGAGATGATACTTATTATACACACATCCTTGAAATGAAGATTATGAGGGTTCAATTTTTGTAATCTAAATTTATACAAACTTAACCGAGAACTTAAACCCAACAATGTGAACTAAAGAATCAGAATTAGTTCCATATGTGGGTAAGTTAGTGATATTAGATGCAACAAAACTAGTTGCTAGTTGGAGCAGCCTAGTGCCCATAATAATTTTGTTGAGAGAGAGAAGAATAGAGAAAGAAAAGATAGATTGATAGAGGAGTGTATTGGGGTTTGTTTGTTCATTGATAAGTGAGAGAGAGAGAGAGAGAGAGAGGCAGAAAGTGACCAAAACCCTCATCATTATTTCTTTGATACTTCTCCATTTGCACCTCAAAGCCACCAATCAAAATCACCTTTTTCCCATTAACAACCCTTATTCCCTCTCTCCTATTAATAAACAACTCCTTCTCTCTCTCCCTTAATTACTGTATATTCACTTCTTTTCCCTTCTTAAATAGAACCCCCATCTCCTCCCTTTTGGGCATTCATTTTTGAAACCCATTTTTCTCTCCTCTTGATGGATCATGGGGGGGTTCCTTGGTTTTGGTCTTGAGATCATTTCCATGGAGGTAGGATTTCAAATGCAAAATCCCAAACCCTAATTTCATGTGGGTAGTTGTTTTTTAGCAAAGGATTTTCCCACAGAGTTTATTGGCATTCTGTCCACCTCCCCTTTTAATTTCAATGTTTGAATCATATTGTTAATTGTGTTTGTTTTTATACATGGGGAGGTGGGCATACTGCCAATTGAGCCCTGTCGGATTCGCTTTGTAAAAAGCCCTCTCTTCTTCCTTTTTTCACTCATTATTTCAAAGGTATTAACCCCCCCATTGCCATAATTATTTTTCTCTTTATTTATTCTCTTTTCCCTCTGAATTTTTTCATCATTTTGCTTTTCCACTGCTCACGATCATGGCGCTCTCTTTCTTCTCAGCTTTGTTCAAATAGATAAAGATTAGGTTTTTTTTTTTTGGTATCTCTTTCTCTGTTGGCTTGATCTGTTTAGGGTTTTTTTTTTCAAAGAGTGAAAAAGAAGGCCTAAAAGTTAAAAATCCAGGCTTTCTTGGTTTGAAGAAGTATTGGGTCAAATCCAAAATCTCCAAACCCTAAGTGGAAAAGTAGTGTAGAAAACGAAGTGATTGTTTCTTTGTTGCCTTTTTATGCAGCTCATGGGGCCGAAACCTTGATTTTGAAGGTAAGGTTGAAAACATGGATTACTTATTTTGAAGCTGATTTATGTCATAAATTAAAAATTACTTTTATGGGTTCTGCGTGAATCATTGGTATTATTAGTGTATTTTTATTTTCAGGCTGTGTTCATGGCCTTCATGCATGCTCTGTCTGTCTCCTATTTTTAATTTCACTTCCAATGTTGCTTTTCTTATGATCATTATTATGTTGGTGTTTGGTTAAATCGCTTGGTTTTTTAACTTAATTAATCCGTTTGGTTTTACCCAATTTCCCAAGCCTTGAATACTACGCAGGCCTCATCATTGTCCACTGACAAAAGTGTGAAAGCTTTTTCAATGCCAGCCTAAGATGCTTCCATGATTACCCTTTTCTCACGGCGGCGCGTGGGTTTCCAAGTCGGCGTTTCGCGGCGGCGCTTGGAGGCCACGTGCTTGGTTTCTAATGAGGAAAGGGGTTTGATTGTTTTGAAGCTGTGTGTATGTTTGCTGGGTTTATTTAGGTATTGGAATTTGAGCCTATGAAGATTTTCATAGATCTTCTTCCAGCTTTGGAGCTAGGGTTTGGTCTTATAATTCTCTGCACAATCACAGTCGTAGGAATGTATTCTCTCTGTCCAATTTATTTTTAAACATTTTTCACCTTTCATAATTTACTTTTTTTTTTTATTACTTGTATATAGTATTATATTTGTTTAGGGCTGTAAGGTGCTGTTTGTTTGATATATTTACGTTTAAATAAATTTTTTATCATTTTTATTTTTAAAAATAATTCTTATTTCTTACTATTCATTTATGAATAATCAATTATTTCTAACGATTTGTTTTTGGGAATTTTGCATGTATAACAAAAAAAGATAAAATGTTTTTATCTATAGTATAAAATCAAAATTAATTCATTTGTAGTCAAAAATTCAAATTGAATTCTATCACTAGCACAGTTTTATTAGTTATAGAATTCAATCAGTGAAAAAAAAATTCTATCACTTTTTGAATTTTTTATTAGCGATAGAATTTCAAATTGAATTCTATCACTAATTGTGTTTTATCACTGATAGAAATTAATATAACATAAATGAAATTATTTTTGAAATTGTGCTGAAAATGTAATATAAAAGATAAAATGTGTTGCTGATGATAAATTCTCTTTATTTTTAAATCTATATTTAAATAAAATTTTGACTCTAATATTTGTACATAAAAATTAAATTTAAATGAATTTTTTACAGAATTTTTAATTCTTAACTATTGAATATAAGTCTTTAATTCAAATGCTACCTAAATATATCAAACATACCGCCCCTAAAGTTACTATTTTTTAAATTACTATTTATAGGTTGTTTTTGGGATAAACATTCTTGTAATATATCGGTAAATGGGAATGTTCACTAGAATTAATGGATTACCTGCAATATGGTTTGTAAACAATAATAATCTTAAAAAAATAATAAGAAACATAAAATTAAAACTTCAAGAAATCCATACGGAATATCTAATTTAGTTGGAAGAAAAAACAAGTTAAAATATCAACTTAATGCACAAAGAGACCTTTTTTCTTTTTTTTGGACCTTTAATTGTTGTTGAATCAGCTTTGTACGTTGATTTAGTGCAACGTATATTGTGGTAGTGGTTAGTTCTGGTGGGTCAAAATTTTACTCAGGTGATGGTCAAGGATCGCCGTCAGTCAAAGTGCAGTCGACGAAATTGTAGCTGTGTGAAAGATACATTTTCTATTTTTTGCAAGGAAAATGTGTATAGTTCAACCGTTGAATATGTTGAAAATAGTCTGATAGGGGTATGTCATATGTGGCATGAGTTTTAACTCTTTGTTTTACATGTAGAAATCAAGTTATCTAATCTTATTTTTGGCTTTCAAAGTATATGCTGATCTTCTAATTGGTAAAATTAAAATGAAAAATACTTGCTTGCTTATCACTAAGGTAGCGTGACATCAATTTGTTTTAATAATGTATTTTAAAGAAGATAAAAATAAGTTATGGGACCAAATGATGTCACATCATCTTTAAGGAAAACTTGCCTCCTTGGTGCGTATAAATAATATTATCGATATTTGTGGACTCTAATTTATTTTTGTGTTGAGCAATACTTTAATTTTTACTGGTAAGGAATTAATTGGTCTAAAAAAGTATGTGACCATGAATATGGATAAAAGGGGTTTGGGTCGTAACCTTTCAAAAAAGGGATTGAGTCCATATCGATAAGCATCCAAATATTACTCTTTTAATTCATGAAATAAAAGAAGGAATTTTTATGCAATAATCAAGAAGTAGAGTGAATCTCTCCACCGTGTCCTCGTTGCAGACAATTATTTAGAGACCAGGATAGATGCTTTGTGTGGGTTGCAAATGGACTGCTTCAGCTTGTAGCAAGTGGAATGAAAGGATTTGCTCGCAGAGTTAACGAAGTGGCCATTGCTCGAAATTTGGAAGGGGAAGTCATGTATGTGGTTGCTCAACGGGTGAGATGGGTCCTCGCGGTTTGGGAGAGTGTCGAACTCGCAATGGACTTGGGGCTTGAGGGGGCAGAAATTGAGTATGATGCTCAAAAAAGTTGTTGAATGGTTCTTCTTTGAGTTGCCGAGTTATAAGAAATGTCTAAAGTTGGGCCTACTTGTGGAGGAGACACGTCTATTGCTCACACATTCGCAAAATTGGGGGACTAGTGGAACTGGTTTGAACCCTTGCGTGAGTCAAAACCTTCTAGGTTTTATTTTTACCGTAGATTTCGTATCTTGTTTATTGAGAAATATTTAAGTCATGTTCGAGTATGATTTAAATAATAATGCCCACTAATATAAGTCATACTTCACTTTATTTTAAACTCAAAAAGTAAAAAGAGAAAAAAAAGAAAAATAATTTGTGGTTTATATTGAGTTACATATGTGGACATTAATATTTCGGTATGCTCGGACATGACATAAATATTTCTCTGGTATAAAATAAAAAAAAAACTCTTTTTGACCTTATGTAGTTTAATTGATTAATTTTTATGGGAAAAAATTTAGAACGTGTCAAAATCTAAATTTTTATGTAGAAGGTTTAATGGTTAAAATACCATTTTGGTCTCTGGACTTTTATCAATGTTCTATTTTGGTCTCTCGACTTTCAAATGTTCAATTTTGGTCCTTAGACTTTCATGTTTGTCCGTCCAATTAATGACAAACATGAAAGTTAATGACAACCTGTTAGGAGTGAAAATTAATGACAACCTTGGGATCCATCTTGGTATGCCTTCTCAAAACAATAAGGACAAGAAAGCTTTATTTTGATCTATTAAAGGGAGGTTGGAAAAGTGTTTACAATCTTGGAAAGGTAAGTTGCTCTCTCGTGGAGGGAAGGAAGTGCTAATTAAGGCAGTGGGGCAGGCGATTCCTACCTATATTATGAGTTGTTTCAGGTTGACCAAGTCGTTCAATGAAGATCTTGAGAAGCTTTGTGCGCGGTTTTGGTGGGGGGAAGAGGAGAAAAGAAAGAGAATGCATTGGATGAGTTGGAAAAATATGAGCAAAAGCAAAGGTAAAGGTGGGTTGGGGTTCAGGAACCTGAACCTCTTCAATCAGGCTCTATTGGCCAACCATAGTCAGAGAATTTTGAAGCATCTTGATAGTCTTCGGAGTCGAGTTTTAAGAGGAAAGTACTTTAAAGATGGACACTTTCTTAATGCTTCGGTGGGTAGTAGTCCATCATTGGCTTGGAGAAGTATTATATGGGGGAGAAATCTTTTTAAGAAAGGGTATAGATGGAAGGTGGGTAATGGTAATAGGATTAACATCGGTCTTGACCCTTGGATTGCAAGAGAAGGGAATCCTTTTGTTGAGGGAATGAATCGAGAGTGGACTTTAAGAAGAGTTGCCGACTTGACGATTGAAGGGAAGAGATGGAATGAGAACCTTGTTGAGGGATATTTTCAGTCTCGAGGATGCCAATGTGATTATTAATACCCCTCTATGCGAGTCTGGAGGGGTGGATGATATTATTTGGAATTATTGCCCAAAAGGAAAGTTTTCGGTTAAAAACGTGTATCACCTTGCCACCTCTTGTGAGGACATTCATCTAGCTTCCACTTCTGACTCTAAACCTAACTCTAATAATTGGAATAGATTATGGAAAATTAATGGCTCCCCTAAAGTTAAAGTTGGGGCTTGGAGTGTTATTTCCAATGTCATTCCGACCAGGTGTAATATTTATGATAGAGGAATTGATATTGATGTTTGCTGCCCTTTATGTGGGATTGGAAGAGAGTCCAACTTACATATTTTACGTGATTGCAAAGTGTCCATCCGGGCTTGGAAAGAGATATTTTCGTGGTTCACAGATTTTAGCTATTTCTTTAGAAATGTGAATTTTGGGGTTGATTTTTGGGAAGGCATTAAAAACCGTGTGCCCAAGGATGAGTGGTATAAGTCAATAATTGTTATTTGGGGTTTGTGGAATTTCATAAATTTGAAAATCAATGACAATAATCCTATAAAATTCTCCAATATTCGAAATTTGATCTTTAAGGCAATTAATTTTCATGCTTTATCGTTTGCAGGTACATCTTCGAAGCTAAAAGTTGTAAAGAGGTCGGTGGTTGCTGATGGGTGGATTGCTCCGCCTCGTGGTTGCTGGAAGCTGAATGCAGATGCGTCGTTAAAAAAAGATTCAGGAGAGGGTGGCATTGGTTGGATTGTGCGAGATTGGAAGGGTATCCCAAAGCTAACTGGTTGGAAATCAGGCTTCAAAAACTTGTCTGTTAAGTTTTTAGAGGGTATGGCTATCAGGGAAGGGCTGAAACATATTTTTTAGGCTCAAATTCCTTTTCTTTCCCCTATTCTTGTGGAGTCCGATGCTTCAGTTGTTGTTAAGTCTATTTTCGATGATGCCACAGATTTTTCAGAGTTCAACAATGTACTTGTTGATATTAGATGGTATAGCTCTTTGCTTGGAATTTATAGTATTTCCCATTGCAGTAGAGATTGTAATAGGGTAGCTGATGAGTTGGCTAAACAAGTGTGTGTTGATACTTTTAGTTGGAACGTTTTTTCCTTTTCTGTGGAGGAGCATTTGGGTTTTTGGAGGGAGTGCCTTCCGTTTTCTGTGGCCTCTTTGGTGGAGATTGATTGTGTTGTTTGATGGATGAATTGTTTTTTTCAAAAAAAAAAAAAATAGCAGCCACAAGCTATTTAAGTTTCTTGGCGTCAGTGCAAATAATAATAATAAGAATTTTTTTTAAAAAAATTTCTTTTCTGTGTTCTTCTTCCTCGCAAGCAATCCCACGGCCGGCCACCCTTCATCACCAAACCTTCATCTCCGCCGCTAGCGAACCCGAAATCGCGAGCAAGGCCGCGATTTTCAGCGCTAGTTCTTGCTCCACTCTGTTTGCGGAAGTTTCGACCAGATCCGGTCCCACCCTTTGCCAACCAGAGTTCGTTTTCGCTAAAACTGGCCGTTGTAATCTTCGTTTCATTCTAGATCCGTTTGGGAGGTATATTGGTTGGCTGTGTTATTTGTGGGATTTAAATCTTAAGTAAAATGCTTTTTTTTAAGCTGCTTCTTTGGATTGTAAATGTGGGTTTTATCTCAAAATGAGTTTCCAAATGTTTTTTTTGCTGGGGTTATGCGAAAAGAAAATAAATTTTAGGCAACTATGTTAAATTTAGAACTTGTGAAATGTGTTATTTAGTTTAAACTTTTGTTGTGGGCTGCTGGAAAATTGTTTAATGAGTTATTGGGCTGAATTTTTAATGCTGGAATTTCTTGTATTTAAGCCCATTGGTCTTGGATTTAAATGAATATTGGTTTTATGGAGGAAAGAATTTAAAAGCTGGAAATTAGTCCTAGTTTGGAATTGAGCTTAGAATTTAAAATAAGCAGTGGACTTGTAGTTGGATTTTTATTAAAGAAGCTTGCGTTTGTTTTAAAATGAGTGCCATAAATTTATGGATTTTAATAATTGGGTTTTCCGCTTGTTTTCAAATAGAATATTTTTATAAATTAATTAATATTCTATTTTAGTTTTTTTTAGAGGTTTATGTTGAAATAAATAATTGAATATTATTTATTACTTCTAAATAATAGTTGGAGAATATTTATAAACTTTGGATTAAGAGATTCTTGAGATATTTCTTTTTATGCCCATCATGTTGTGGGTTTACGTTTCAAGAGCTAGAGTCAATTTTAACTCTAGGCTATGATTTTGTTAGGTTTAAAATCGTAGCTCGTTCGAGGTTTTTAGCACGCAAATTGAGGAATTATGTATCTTCAAAGGTAAGGACTTTTACCTAGAGTTGTGTGGTCCTTAAATGCTATGTTTGCTTGATATTTGATTGATTAATTTGTTAGATTACCTATAAGATGCATGGATTTAATCTTTGAGCTAGATTGACCTCGTTGACTTTTAAGCTTGATGTCTATATTTTCTATAAAATGCATGGAATCAATCTTTGAGCTAGTTTGACCTCGTTGACCTCTATATTGGATATTTGAGCTACTGATAGTCTATTTAATGTTTTTGCATACCAAAATGTTCCTTGGTTTGATACTGCTCAGTAGTATGGGATGCTGAGTGGTAAATAATTTGATGTAACTTATGGGACCAGTTGCGTTTCTCATAAGTTGTAGCAGGACCAGTTGTGTTCCTGACCTTAATTAGGGCCAGTTGTGTTTCCTAATTCTGTAGGACCAGTAGCGTTCCTACCGCCTTATAGGACCAGTTGTGTTTCCTATAAGATTATAGCAGGTCCAGTTGCGCACCTGATTTACTGATTTGATGTAATTTATGGGACCAGTTGCGTTTCTCTTAAGTTGTAGCAGGCAGGACCAGTTGTGTTCCTTACCTTTATTAGGGCCTGTTGTGTTCCCTAATTGTGTAGGACCAGTAGCGTTCCTACCGTCTTATAGGACCAGTTGCGTTTCCTATAGATTATAGCAGGACCAGTTGTGTCCCTAACTAGCTAGAACCAGTAGAGTTACTTTTATAGGACCAGTTGTGTTTCCCGTTAGAAATCACTTGGACCAGTTGTGCTCCTTACGTAAATAAGCCAGACAAGTACCTGAATAGGTGGAACCAGTTGTGTTTCCCCAATTAGTTGATCCTAGAGGTTCTCAGCTTAGAGCTCTGAGTCTGAGCGTGTTGTAGATAATGAGGGCAGTTGTTGGTTAGATGTTGAGCTGATGTATGCATTTTTGTACTCTAGGTGAGAGTTCTTATTGAGTAATCCTCATTACTCACCCTTATCATTTTCCCCCCTCCAGGTGCGAGGTATACCGAGTGGATGAGCTGGACGAGGTTGTTGGATCATGAGAGTCACGTGTCCTATTATTTATTAACCGTCTTTCTATTCCGCATGAACTATTTAATAAAATTTTATTTCAATTTCGAAAGTTGTATTTATATTTTGAATCATTCCTGGCCAGGAGAACGTTTGTTTTACCCTTATTGAATATTCAATTGATTTTAATAAAGAGCATGTTTTGATATTTAAATTAATTGAGACTTGTTGAGTTTTTTTAATCATGAATGCTAGTAAAGTCTTACTAAAATTAGTTATTTTAGTCGGGTTTTTACAATAACAGTGGGAATGAAATATTTTTTTTAAAAAAACTTGTTAGTAATTCTGAAAGTTCGACATAGAGGAATTGTGGTGCTGAACTTGGTGGCAGTAGTAATGACGATGCGGCAGCTGGGGTGGTGGAGATGGTTATGGGAAAGATTGAAATGTCCCGAAAGTGAATGAAACACAACAAATTAAGGATTAAGCTAGCAATGTCCATAGAAATATCAAGAAGTACTCAACTTAGTTTGCATATCAACATATGAATGCATAAATAAAAATAGTTGGACGATCTGGTAAGGGTAAAAATGTTAAAGTTGGCAAAAAAAAAAACTCTGTATAGCTTGAATTGCTGCCCAAAAGAGGATGGAGTTCAAAGTATTCATGTTTAAAGAAGTTGTTCATATGATTTTTTTCCTCACATTTTGGCTAACTTCTTCTCCTCTAAACAAAGAAAAAATAAAAACAGAAAACAGAGCATGGTAGGAAGAAGATGAGGGATTGTATTGTTATTATTTGCATTTTATTTTTATTTTTTTAATTCACAAGGACTATTTTTAAACTTTTTAGTAAGTTAAGAGATTAAAATTGGACATATAAAAATTTAAGGACCAAATTTGGACAAATATGAAAGTCCATGGACTAAAATTGGACAAACATGAAAGTCTAGGGACCAAAATTGAACATTTGAAAGGTTAGGGACTTAAATGGAACATTGATGAAAGTCCAGGAACCAAAATGGTATTTTGACCAAGGTTTAATTTAAGTCACATTTTATTTTTCTATTTTTTTAGTTTAAAATAAAATCAAAATAAATATAATAACTTTTTATTTTCTATAAATTAAATTAAAAACAAATATAACGAGCAGTGATTTTGACGAGAATCATCCCTTTGTTCTTCTATTCATTCAAGAACTGGCTTCAACTTTTGACGGAAACAAATAGGGTAACAACGGGCCGTATTTGGTATCAAGATTGAACAAAAGTTGTGGGTTTAATTTCAGTGTTCTTTCTTCATGTACATAGTGGGAGAAGGGAGACCAACAAATCCTACATAGAGGGCACAACTATTCTCAAATAATATGAGAACTCGAACTCGTGACCGTGAGGTTGAAATGGATTAACACCAGGCAAGATAACCAACTGCGCCACTGACCTTAAGAATTATTATATTTATTTCATCTAAAACCATAAAAAGTTGTCAATTTATAATTATTAGTTTTTTAAAAATAAATCTACGTAATCACCGTAATCGCACATCATCAATTTATTAAATATTTTAAAATCAATTTAATCGTTATCTAGTTATTTTTCTATTACCTCAGTAATGGTTAAGTTATCTCAAAAAATAAAATTAAGTATTATTAAAATGTTAAGAGTAAAAAATTTTAATTTTGAAACCCAAAACCCAAATTGATGTTACAATAGGTAGAGATTGAATTCTTTTTTTTTTCTTTTCTTTTTTAAAATTTTAAAGTATGGTGTTAATTCAAGATGGCCCAACAGAATTCAAAATTTTGAAGTTACTAATTACTTGTTATTTGAGGCCCAAGAAGATGACCCAAATTATGTTGAATAGTACACCACCAACATGTCTTCCTTTCATTTCTTCAAAAAAAAAAAAACATGTCTTCCTTTCAAGAACTCATTTGAGCTAAACTAAACCTAGCCACTTCATTTCTTTCTTCACGAAATATTATGGGTTATACCCGAAAAATTCAGCTCAACTTTATGGATAATTACCGCATATATATTAAGTATATCGACTTGAATAAAAATATATGGGAAATTTATGGAAAAAAATCTTCAAATTACAATTAAATGGTTTAACAAAATTATCACTTATACAAAACATAATTTAAATTCATTAAAGTGCGGAATACATTTATTGTTGTTCGAGTCGATGTATTTAATGCATGCGGGTAATCACTTTAAATTCTGCTTAGATTTTTCTAGTCGTTACAATTGATATAAGAGTTTATTGTCATAGATTCTATAAACCTGTTCACGAGTATGAATCATTAGATGGGTCAACACCATATATATTAAAAAAATAGGATCTTTTATTTTACTTATTTAACTATTGTTTAGTAGGGGAGTACATGAGTTAGACTGAGTTGAAAAAAAAGAGCAAGAAAAAGTAGAGGAAGTAGAGAAATAAATAAAAGTAGTATGAGAGAAAAAAAAAACATCTGAGTACCTTGTCTCTCCAATCATGAAAGCGAAAGTTAGGGCGAGATTGTTTTATTCACATTTTCGATTTTACAAATTTGTATCAAAGCGATTCTTACACGTTTAAGAGATGTTTGTTTGACGTAATTAACGAACTATTAGTAATGAGCTTTTACAACTCATCTTCAAACAATCTCATCCAAACGAGCTATTGTAATTACTTAAAGTAGTCACTTATTTCTATCTACTTAAACTAATAATTCATTTAGATGAGGAGACCTGAAGTCTCTGCCATTAGTGTTGCTCTTAAGTAACAATTAGACCTCTAACAATAAGAATTAAGATTTGCGAAGGTGAGGTTTTAGACTCCTTCCTCAAATTTCAATACCCCATAGTTTTCCAAAAAGAAAAAATACCCCATATATTATAGTAAAACAAAATGTTGATAAGATATAGTTTTTTTTTTTTTTTTTTTAAATCTTATTTTGGTGTACCTAAGTTGTGGATATTCGAAAAGCGGGGGCCTGCGTCATCGGCAAAAAGTACGTGGAAGTCTATCCAGCAAACCTAAGTTTGTTTTTGGAAAGATAAAGCGGCCGTGTCGACATTCATGTTGCCATCATGCTCTCATTTCCTCCGCTATATATCCCCCCCTCGCCTCCATTTCTTTCGTCTTCTCCAAGTTTCCTCTTCTCTCTTCGCATTGCCGGACTTCACTCCTCGCCGCCGGATGGGATCTCTCTCCGCCCTACCCGGACCCCTGCGCTACCCTGCTGCTCGCCGTGACCCCTCTGTTCTCGACGATTATCATGGCGTCCGGATCGCCGACCCTTACCGGTGGTATGAACGCGCTTTACTTTTTCGCTTTCGTTCGTTGTTTGCTAGTCAATGGAGGAGTCTTCGTTGTGGAATCGGTGTTCCTTTGACGAAGTCTCGCTTTCTAAGATTGCGTTGCGATTGTGGACTTGGCTTCCTGTTTGAAGGACTAGATTCTAACTGCGTTCAGATTTGTTCTTAGGCTGGAAGATCCTGATGCGGATGAAGTGAAGGAGTTTGTGCAGAAACAGGTGACATTGACGGAATCGGTGCTTCACAAGTGTGATACCAGAGAAAAGCTCCGCTCCAAGATTACTGAACTCTTTGATCATCCGCGATATGAACCGCCGTTTAAGCGAGGGAATAAGTACTTCTATTTTCACAATACTGGCCTTCAAGCGCAGAGCGTTCTCTATGTTCAGGTTCGTCCACTTCGCATTTAGGTTCTAGCCTTTTTCGCCTGCGCCTTTTAGCTTGCTTATGAATGCATTTTGTCTTTTCTTTCCTATATCTCAGGGTAGTTTGGATGGAGAACCTGAGGTTCTGCTCGATCCGAATGCGCTAAGTGAAGACGGAACAGTCTCGTTGAGTTCTCTTTCTGTTAGCAAGGATGCTAAATACTTGGCTTATGGGCTTAGTTCAAGTGGCAGCGATTGGGTGACAATTAAGGTCATGCGAATCGATGATAAGAAAACTGAACCGGATACATTGTCATGGGTGCGTGATTGTAATATGATGTTCTTTTAACATTGTTTACTGGTACGAACGGCACAATGAAAAGTTATGTGGTCTAATTATTATTGCATATGGATCTATGATGTTTCAGGTAAAATTTTCAAGTATTAGTTGGACAGTTGATGGCAAAGGTTTTTTCTACAGCCGCTATCCTGCTCCCAAGTGAGTAACATGCAAAGTGCTGCTTAGGTTTGAATGAATTCATTACACGATGAATTCTTGTCAAATTTTATGATACATGGATGGGGTAATGTACGATATTAGTTTGGTCAGTAAAAATTTATCTCTTCAACTTCATAGGCAAGACTGCGATTAAGGCAGAATGGAGACACTTTTTGATCTACTAGTTCAGAAGCTAGGCAGTTTAATCTGGAGGATTGTTTGAACTTTTTTCCTTTTTATTTTCATTAATGATATTGAATTGTGAATTTTGGTTTTCTTTTTGGTACTCTAGAGAAGTAGGAAGTATAGATGCTGGTACTGAGACGAATGCAAATCTTTATCATGAATTATATTACCATGTCTTGGGAAGTGATCAATCTGATGATGTCTTATGTTGGAGAGATCTAGACCATCCTAAATACCTCTTTTCAGGCACTGTTACTGATGATGGAAAGGTAATAGTCCCCTGTTTCATGCACTTCGTGTTTTCTTAGGATTGGTTTCTGATTTTCTGCAACTATGTCGGCATATAGTTGTCTTAAAGTTCTTATTGCCCTTGTTCCCAAGGGGTGGCACAGTGGTTGAAGACTTGGGCTTTGAGAGTATCCTGGGTATGTTCCCCTCAAGGTCCCAGGTTCGAAACTCAGCTGTGACATTACTCCTTCGATGTCTCCTGGTGCTTGGCCTAGGGACGGGCGTGGTTACCCTTGTTTTAAAAAAAAAGTTCTTATTGTTGTTATAATCGTATTATTAATTATTAATTTCATGTTTTCTTCACTGCTGTTTAAATTATGGCCTTGATGTTCATGTTAAGCCCTCCCCATTCTTACTCGATCTTCATGGAAAAGATGCAAGTGTTTCTTTGACTGTTCCTTTGAATCTTGAACAACGTATGTTGGCCTCTGTTATAGGCTTTTACTAAAATATTTGAGATGATGCTGCTATAATGATTGCTCAATTTAAGTTTGCTTTTTCATTAAAAAGCAAAGGATCACTCTCTGTAACGTGTCATCTTAATCTACTTAGCTTGAAATATATTTTCTTTCATGTTTTTTTGAATTAAAAAACAATTTGGGCGGGAGATTCGAAAACATAATCTCTTGATCACGAACTTATGTTGGTTGAACCATTGCTCTTGTTTGCATATCTTCTTTTATGTTATATCACCTGTTTTTTCACCAAGCCATATTAGGTATATTATATATAATGTGATTGAAATTGGTTCCTATGAATCACAGAAGATTCAATGAGATATTAAGGTTTAAAGAACTTATAATTGTGTTATTGTTATGCAAGATTTTTAACTCTGAATTGACATATATGCCCCATGCATAAGTTTGTGATTGCTCCAATTCAAATTCCCTTTAAAGTCGTTTTTAGCTTGCAAGTCTATGTACGATAATTTTTTTTTCATACATTTCCTTTTTGTTAGATTGTTTATCCAGTTGCATTTACATCTTTACTAACACCATTTTACTTAACAGTATGTCCTTATGGAAATTGACGAGGGTTGTGATCCAGTCAACAAATTCTACTATTGTAACATATCAGCATTTCCTAATGGACTTGAAGGCTTTAGGGAGAAAAATAACCTGCTTCCTTTTACAAAGCTTATTGACAACTTTGATGCTCAGTATCATGCCATTGCAAACGATGACACAGTGTTTACCTTTATAACAAATAAAAATGCTCCAAAGTATAAGCTTGTAAGAGTTGATCTGAAGGATCCTACAGTATGGACAGAATTACTTCCTGAATCTGAGAAGGATGTGCTAGAATCTGCATGTGCTGTTAACGGCGATCAAATGATTGTGAGCTACTTGAGTGATGTTAAATATGTTCTGCAGATTAGGGACCTGAAGTCGGGTTCTTTGTTGCATCAACTACCCATTGATATTGGCACTGTTCATGGAATTTCTGCCAGACGTGAAGATAGTCTAGTTTTCATTGGGTTTACTAGCTTTCTTACTCCTGGAATTATTTATCAGTGTAATTTGGAGACTGGGACTCCAGATATGAAAATATTTCGTGAAATTGTTGTTCCTGGATTTGAGCGTTCAGAATTCCAAGTTGACCAGGTAAGAGTACTTTATGTGAAAATTTCGTTCAAATTTACTTGTTGAGTTGAGTTATCATTTTATTCAGAATTGGTGAGTGTTTGGGCCAGCTTATGCGTACCTCAACTATTTGTTAGGATCAGTGTTTCAAAGGCCATCGTCTTTCCTTGCTTATGGCCATCGCCTTGCACATAGGTGGGTATTGCGTCTCTAAATAAGCCAAGGCGAGCCCCTTAAATCAGACCCTCACCTTTCCTCGCCATTTTGCTTCTCGCATCGCCTTCACCTCAGGTCAAGGCTTGTGCCTTGTGAAAGTTTTATTCATTTATAGGTATGCTAACTCGATATCTACAAAATAACCTAGAATTAGCCTAGGAAGGGAGCATACCTTCAAAGTCCAAGTCTTTAATCAGTGTGATTTATTTATCAGTACACTAACTTAAGAAAGTGTTAGCGTGTGGATCTTGAACAACTTGTTGAAAGCTGTGACAATTTTTCGTTATTAGCCAAATCTCATCTTTAATATTCTTACTACACCCAATGACAGTTTATCTCCTCAAAACTGTGAAATGATCAAGGACCTGTGGCTTCTTTACCTAGCCGACAGCTGAGCGATGTGATACGAACTACCCAAATATTTTATTAACTACGATAAATCTCCCAAGAGAATCTCTCAAAGAGCCAAAGTACATAGACGACAACTGAATGAATGAATTGTTAGAGGCCTAACATATCCTATTTATAGTAAACCTAGGATTTAACCTAATTTAGTAAATATCCCTATTAAGGCCCAAAAGCCCAATACAATTTAAATAACCACAACAGAAATATATTTAAGAAAGCAATAAAAAAGGATCCGTCACTTCTTGGTTCGCCTTGAGTAAACTTTCAAAGGTCTCGGGTTCGTATCACGATGCTACTTCGTATTCAACTTGATATTGATCAAACTGGCCCCTCTACCACTTAAATGTTCTTTATTTGTAATTGAATGGATTCCATACAACCATGTTACTTCCTTGTTTAGCTTGATATGGATCCAATTGGCCCCTCAACCACTTCGATGTTTTGTAATTGTAATTAAATGGAGTCCACACTACCCATCTCTTGGATGAGTTGACTCAGTAGGCCTCTATGTACTAATTCGTTGGACCCAACATCCAAGTATTGGATTGTAGTTCCTTGCTAGCCAAAAGCCCTACCGACCCAATGCTTTCAACCCCATGTCCTAAACAACTTTGCTTCCTAACCACTTTGTCCATAGCATGTAGTTGATTCCATCACCCATGTGACAACTCCCTCTCGTGATTGACCTTGTTTTCTTGTTAGTATTTTTGTTTTTGTCCCTCCTATCCGTTGATGACCCCCACGACTGAAAACGGCTTGAGCCCCATTTCTTTCGTTAGCCAACATTGTCAACCCCTGCGATGCCTATGCTCTCGAGATCAAGAATTCAAACTCTTGCAATATTGCACCCCTTCCCGTTCTAACTTCAAAACTTCATGATCCCTCCACCAGGACACAATTGCATATCTTTTTTCCCATCACCCATCATTAGCGTTTCTTCATCTTAACTTCATTTTTATGTGGTCGTTTACCACATTTCTTCCGTTGAGAATTCACCTTAACCCAACAATAACCTTGCAAATCGTGTATTTGTTCAGTATCCCCTACAATATTTTGTTTCACGATACTCTCACTCTTTTTCAATTTGGCTTGTCGTTCTTTGACTACCGTCTTCTTGGATGAACACACAGCTCCATCAACCTCACTTAAGTAGCCTTCATTCTCGATACATCTCCATGTTAGATATTTCATTTTGGTTGCCTTCCCTACTATTATCCAGATCTATTTTTTTTTATTATTCTGCAATTAATTCATAAATCTACTCTATTGTAATCTCAAACAACATTACTAGCCTCATTTTCTTCTTTTGCTTCTTTAACAATCTGTTTTCGGTCCTCTTTCCTAGCGATCACTATCCTCAATCCCTTCTATCCATTCTCTCACTATCTGTAGAGTTCTCTTTAACCTCGGTTGAATTTCCTCTAATACTCCATGATCGTTGAAGAATTTATGTATTAGCTAACCCAAGCCCAGATTACTCTGATACCTCATTTCCATGCTACTACTTCTATCTATTTATACCCTTTTCTCTTAACTACTCCTGACACATTAATATTTTGCCCCTCGCCCTCCTTACCAACCTACTCGGTATCTAACATTATTTTCACGGGACATATCGTCTGACCCTACAACATTTAGATGTCAAGGAAATCCCTAGAAAATGAATTTTTAGGTAGGTAGCCACCATGGATTGACAACAACCTTTTTGGTTTCTTAAGGCCTATTTTACCTCTAGGTTCCAGGGTGGTTTGTCAATTGTGGCATGTTTATCTTAGCTGCTAGCCTATTTGAGTCCAATTATTGCATTATTTTTGTTTAGATCTCAGAAATTTGTATTTTTCTTTTGGGACTCCATGGTTTTAGTCTCTCCCTATCAACAGTCGGCACCAAGAAATATGCACTTCATATGAATAATTTTCTCTTCATGAACTTTTGCGGTTTTTCTTATGCCTAGGTTTTTGTGCCTAGCAAGGATGGCACAAATATACCAATGTTCGTTGTGGCTCGAAAGAATATTGTATTGGATGGATCGCACCCTTGCTTGCTGTATGGGTATGGTGGATTTAACATTAACCTGACACCATATTTCAGTGTGAGTCGTACAGTACTTGCAAGGCATTTAGGTTCTGTTTTCTGCATAGCTAACATTCGCGGCGGTGGAGAATATGGGGAGGAATGGCACAAAGCAGGTTCTCTTGCAAAGAAGCAGAATTGCTTTGATGACTTCATATCTTCTGCCGAATATCTTATTTCTGCTGGTTATACCCAGCCCAGTAAGTTGTGTATTGAAGGTGGTAGCAATGGAGGGCTTCTCGTTGGAGCTTGTATTAATCAGGTACGAAACAGATGCTATATTATTTTTCACATGCACATACCTACAATTGAACCAAGTTTTGTTTGAGGTACTGAAATGCCTTTCTGTGGCAGAGACCTGATCTTTTCGGTTGTGCGTTGGCTCATGTTGGTGTTATGGACATGCTGCGATTCCACAAGTTTACAATAGGTTGGTTCGTTGTTCACGTCATATAGCTAGATTGATTTTTTATTCATGATTTGCTTCTTTAATCCAGTGATTGCCTTTAGGTCATGCGTGGACTTCTGATTATGGTTGTTCGGACAGTGAGGAAGAATTCAAGTGGCTAATCAAGTTCGTGAAGTTTTATTTATTCTCTGCATAAAAAATATATTGATGTTTTTATTTGCTGTTTGTTACAATTCTGTTATTTCCAGGTATTCTCCACTTCACAATGTCAAGAGGCCTTGGGAACAGCATCCTGATCGACTTTTGCAGTATCCATCAACCATGCTTCTAACTGCTGATCATGACGATCGTGTTGTGCCATTGCATTCATTGAAGCTATTGGCGGTCAGTCTTTTTCTAACCTTGGGGAAACTTGCACTTGTTACTTAGACTTAAAGTATTATTTGTTTAAATTTGCGCAACATAAAATGGCATCACATATCACTTCATATTTGTTTAAATTTGCACTTACTTTAATTCATTTCCTTCGTTTTTATGGGGGTATTGTCAGACACTGCAATATATTCTTTGCACGAGCTTGGAGAAAAGCCCCCAAACCAACCCTATAATTGGTCGCATCGAGTGCAAGGCGGGCCATGGAGCCGGTCGTCCTACACAGAAAATGGTAATTTGAACATAGTTACTTGACATTTGTTTGGGAGTAAAGTTAGGTTTTGATGTAATTGGGGTATCGTTTTTGTTTAATTTACAGATTGACGAAGCATCTGATCGTTATGCGTTCATGGCGAAGATGGTGGCCGCAACATGGATCGATTAGAGTGTTATGTTTTGGTACAACAACAACCATTCACAAAAAGCAGCCCTCCTTCCATGTACTCTCACGTTATAGTTGCCAATTTTATTAAGTCGTCTCATCTTGATGTGCTCTTTCATGAATTTGTTTTTGATGAGTTATCTTTATACAAAGTTTCCAACATACATATCCGTAATTTCTTTTTTCATCCCTAAGAATTACTCTTATTCAACTATAACTTTACTCATCATAGATGTAATATTGTTCTTTTTATGGCAATTATATTTTAGTGTTGAACTTGGTGCACCGCTACTATATTTTACATTTTTCTTTTCTATTTTTTAAATTCTTTTAATTTCAATTTTCAATCGATTTATTAATTGATGGAAAATAAATATCATTAATATTGTTACTGATTTTATATCTTGCCCACGTGTGGCACCATTCCTATGGCAATGTGTCGAATCTCTCGTTTTTAGTTTTTTTTAAGTGGTGGAAGAGAAGATGAGTTCAATGCTGTTGTTTATGTGTGCAAGTAGTGAATTTTTGTTCACTTAGCTTTTGCGCCAGCAAAGTGAAAAAAATGTAAGTTTTCTTTTCACCAACTCCAACTTTGATTATGCAATTGATTTACTGTCTACCCCTTTTAGGTTTAGTTATAGGAGTCAAGTGAGGATAAGAACTTTTGTGAAGTTACAATGAGTACATAAATTGTTGGTTTATGCAAGTTTAAGAATGAATAATAATAACAAGAATGGATTAGCATCTGAAAGAAATTAATTCAAATAGTTTGCCGCTGCAATGAGATAAACTAGTGGGACGAAATTATGTTAACTCTCTGGCTCTCTTGAGCTCTAATATTTACCGAGCGAACAACATTCATAATGCCTTATATCTAAGTGTTATTCAAAGAGTGAAAACGTAACTAACCTAATGTATACATGCGACTGGCTTATCTCTTTTCTCCCGAGCGAAATAAGTTAATGCAATTAAATGATCAGACAAAGAGCATCTAGATTAAGCTCAACATGCATTTATAATTTGACATTTTCCTAATCCCATATGTTAAGTGAACTATCCTACTTAATTCCTTATGGCAACAAATTTAGCTACTCGTTACGTAATAAAAATGCAATGCAATTAGAGTAATACATTTCATTGAAATCATTAAAAGGAACAAAGTCGAATACAAGAAAAATGAACTAAGAAGCAAATAAACAGAAAAATGAATGAAATAATAAGAACATAAATAATAAACTTGAGTAGGCACACTGGATAAAGTAGTAAAGCTTAGGATAGCTGAGCTCCAGCAAAATTCTCCAGTGTAACTAAGCGTAAATCACAATGTGAACAAAGACTACAAACTCTAATCTTGATCTCTCGATTCTCCAACCCCAATCCATTCAACACGAGTTTGCTTTTATAATGTCCGGTCAACGCCTCTACAATTCTAGCTTATGCCCCACGATCTCCACATCAGAGCTCGACGACTGTGATTAGAGATGAGCTCTCCGTTGGATTACTGCCACACATCTTTGTTTGAACATGTTTTTTGGTCGCCAACTTCGAGTTCATTCACTTTGGTATGATGCAATAAAGTGATAACCTTTCAAAACAACAAATATTAGATTGGAGTATTCATCTTTACTAGCTAACTTCTAATCTCCTTATCCTAACTAGAAAACTATAGGATAATTCACTTCACTTTCACTTGAAAGTTATGGTTTGAGCAAAATATTTTAATCATTTCTTGTTATGCTTAAGCAAAAAGTTTGCAAAACGCATTTGTACTTAACCAATTAACTCTCAATTCTTAAGAGATCAATTTAGGAAACAACGATAAAGTAGGTTGTTTTTTTGCCACCCATTCATTGAGAATAATTTTATGTGTTTGTGCATCACGAATCTAAGGAAATTATATTCACATGATCCCATCATTAATGCTAATAATTTTAATACAAGTAAATAAATTATGTGAAGACATTTGTAAAATTAATAAGGAGAGATGATTTTTTTAAAAAAAAAAATTCGAGTAAAAACTAATTAATTTTTTAAAGTTAAAATTGAGCATTTAAAAGTTAGATTAAAATAGATCAAATTTAAAAGTGCAAGAATTAAAATTAAACTTTTGAAAGTTTAGAAACTTAAATAGAACGAGAACAAAAATGATATTTTAACTTTTATATATCTAAGTAGAGAGATATCCATATATGTAGAGAGAGATGCTTGGTCCGATGAAGAACTAAATCTTGCTCTTTTACAGAGGTCCCAACTTACCGGGACCACAATAATTTAAAAAGAAAAAAGTAAACTAGTTCTCTTAAAGTGATAAAAAAAACTCTGTTCTCAGAGACAATACGTTGCCATAACTTGGAATATATGGCATTGCCTAAAAAAGTTATAATTTAAATTGAGGATCAATGAACAACAAAAAAGCTTTCGTTCTTAACCGAAAAAACCTATTTCTAAATTACCGAACTAAAGCACCGAGAAGACGACATGAGAATAGAGCTTGGGCATCAAATCTGAGTGATGAAACGAGCGCAATCCTGAATCATCCTCCCCTGATTGCCTATCGATTTTGTTATAAGTCGAATGAAAGACGCCTTTATTCCGCGAAATGGCAGTCCATTTTTATATCTGTAACGTCAAGTTGCAAAATCTCTGCTCTGCAACTAAGAATAGATCCTAAACTGTAATATAACACAAAGTACCCAAATTAGCTTTCCTACTAAATCAACTTCAAAAAAATAAATTTTGAATTGAGGGGAATTTGGGTGCCGCCTGGGCTGCACCCCACCCATGAAGTCACACACACATTTTAATATTTTTTTATTTAAAAAAAAAAAAAAGGGCTGAGATGTGTGGCACCAAAGATGCCACATATGTGTGACTTCATGGGTGGGATGCAGCCCAGGCTGCACCCAAATTCCCCTCTTTTGAATTTAGCTTCTACTCTTAACACAAGTTTTGGGGTGTGGATAAGTGAAGACTCGAATAGAGTAACTTTTGTTACAAAATTAAGAAGGTGAAACGATTACATTACACCTTCGATATCTCCAATGTCTGGCCTAGGGAGAGGCGTGGTTATCCTTGTTTAAAAAAAAAAAAAAAAAAAAAAAAAATATATATATATATATATATATATAAGAAAGTGTTCCTCATACCTGGGATGAGTGCGACCAAGATCACCGTGGACAAATTCTTTAATGTATGTTCCAGCCTATTTTAGAATGAAATGTTAGTATTTACAAGTTAACTATAACAAAATGCATCCTTAATTTAATTATAACAGTACAAATGAGAACTATCTTCGTAAACAAATAAAGTCCATTTGCTTCCGTCCTCGATTACGTCTTTAAACAATCCCAATAAAAGGAATTAATATGGATGCAATTATTTATCCATTACAAACTGTCGTCCTCAATGAACGTTAAAAAATATACACCTGGGTACACAAATGCAGGAGATAATACTGAGAACTTTCAGCAACCTTCTCAATTTTCATCCTAAAATGAAGAAAACATCATTACTTATCCTCAGTACAAGCATTAATGGATTATATAGCATTACTGTACAATTCAAAAGGCTCCAACCAACCAGTGGATAATCTTTTCACGTTCTAATGGACTGCGACGATGAAGCACTCTTATTGGTGTTCTCTGCAAAATTTTCTACACCAGAAAAACAATTTGAGAAGAATATTTTGCTAAGAAAATACCAAAAAGTATGCCATCAGTATACAGCTCCTGATAACTTACTGAAGATGCTTATGAAAATCTCAAACAGGACCCAAGTTTACATATGTAACTAGAATGTTAAGTATTAAGAATGAGCTATGAAATGAGAGCGTCAAGCTTGCTGAACTCTCACCAAGTCTTTGAGTGATGATATTGACAATAGATCGTCATCCACAAGCGGGCGAGATGTCCACACAAGTGCAGCATATTGCTTCTGCATAATTAACAAAGAGTGACCAATACAGAAGGCAGACCTTTTATTCTACCATCAAGTACAATCCTCATTCCATAATTCAATAAAACCTTGTAATTGTTTCTTATCCAAAAAAAAAAAACAAAACCTTGTAATTTTAATCAACAAAAATATTGTTCATAAAGAAAACCTGCTTCTCTGCTTCTCCTTCTTGCACCACTGCCCAACCCTCGCTGCCTGCAATTTTCAGATTTCTTACGCCAACCTGCAATTATAATGTGATTGGTGTACAGTTTGCAGTTATTTAAATCGATGAAGAAGCAATACAACTTGAACAGTATGTTACCAATTTTTTTTCTGAGCTATTTATCTTTGACTCTATTTCATTTATAATCATCTCTGATGGGACAAGACGTGCATTCTGTATCTCAACAAGGAAAGGTCTACCTGAACCCAACATTCGAACCTGAGAAGAAAATTAAAAACTAATTAAACAGTAACTGAGCTTCCCATTTGTCACTTAAAGAAATTTAAGGAAAATTAATTAAATAAAATCAGTACATCGAGATCTTCTCTACCAGCAGCATGGAACTTGTAATTATCACCCCGACACACGGGAAGAATATGGTCGCCTAGAATCTCCTGCACACACCCTTGATACTGTAAACTGTTGCTTGCCTAATGAACATTTGTATAATAAAACAGTCTGCAAGAAGCAATCACTACCTCGACGGATGCTTCTCCCATTCTCTCATCACCAATTACCCACCTTGATTGACTCACATTTCTTGAATACTACAATAAAAGTTCATAATCTAGAGAGTTATGACTTATATGAGTCAGAAAAATGCTCAACCATAGGGGAAAAAGGAAAAATAGAATAGTAAAACTTAGCTTCACCTTAATGTATCTGCCAACCATGTATATTGAAGTCCGATAACATGTTAGAGCAAAATGGCATGGTTCAGTGATCTGTATAGATTTGATTTGGGGCGAGAAACAGAGACTACAACTATTAGTAACAAGTTATAAATGTAACAAAAATCTGAATGTGAAAGCATAATATTACTAAAAATGAAAGCGCAAAAAAGAGTTGATTTCTTGAGTCCCTCGAGATTAAAGTGATAAAAGAAAAAGATTCACGCCATTATCTTCTTCAACATGAGCCTGTGGTTTATTGAATTTATATACTTAGGTCAGATCATCCCCGTATATTGTAATAATTTTGTTTTTAGATCGGTAAGTATACTTTCATGGAATCAAATGGTAAATGTCAAATTAATATTAATAACTAGGATAAATTCATTCAGTCCGTGACATCATCTTTTTAATCATTTAAATACTATATGGCAAACTTACCTTTTCTAGAGAAAATTCCAAACACTTGGGAAGTTCAACTTTTTGTGAAGGGTTGAAACAATCATCAGAGAGCAAATTGGAATTGCAGTTTGAAATAACCCAGGGTTCATCATTGCCAGCTGCAATAGAAGCATCAATAGTTTCTGAGCCATGTTCACTGGCTTCAGCAATGTAATTCATACGTCACTTATCTAATACGTTTAAGTGAACAAAAAGCAATTCTCTAAAGTCAATACTGGGTGTCTAAAAGTATAGGAACTGATGGAAGCATCCCTATAGGATTTAGGTAGTAGAAACAACAAGAAAGCTGGAAAAAGAAGAGAACATATGAATTGGTATTGGGCTCTCCTGTACAACTGTGTGCATCATATAAGACATTTTATAACTATAGTAGTTTTTTTTTAAACAAGGGTAACCACGTCCGTCCTTAGGCCAAGCACTGGAGACATCGTAGGAGCAATGTCACAAGTGAGTCTCGAACCTGAAATCTTGAGGGGAGCATATCCTCAAAGCCTAAGTCTGCAATCACTACGCCATCCCTTGGGGACTTATAACTATAATAGTTACTTCGATGAAAAATGTCCAAGTCCAAATGGCTAATGGAAGGAGAGAAGAAAGTACTCATTTCTTCCACAAGTTGGCCGCAGCTAATGAAAGGAAAGCTCTTTCAAAACTACTGTTTTCCGGGAGGGGTTAATCTAGTCAATGACACTAATATTGAAACTGAAGCTGTCAATTTTTTGAAGTAGTTGTACTTCAAGAAAAAAATGCATTTATATTATTAACTCCAGATCCCGGATCCTATTTTGCAAAAAGCAGAAGTTTTTTCAGGCAGCTCAAAATCTTGCCTCCATATTCAGAAGTGACAATGAAAATATGAACATGTTTCAAATGACATTTTTTTAATTGCAGTATTGACATGGCAATGTCTCCACTAACAAGACTTATATTAAGAGTTCAAAAAAAAAAAAAAAAAGAGCCCTTATTACGATTATGTTTCTCCCAAATCCCTAGCACTTTCTAGTAAGGTTATATGGTATTGCAACAGGTTTTGATATGGATTTAATATTCATGTACATCTAAACAGATAGATTACTTAAACTTGACAAGCAAGAAACTTGATGAGAAAGAGAAAATTAATTACAGTAATGGATTATTTCTCATTCTCGGTCTTCTCATTCTTGGTCTTTAAGGAAGAGTATGATATGATCCAGGATCTAGATTATATCAAAAGATAAAAGAATAAAGATAAACCAAGTTTTGATAGGAACTTGGAACCTCCCTTCTCAAGAGAATCTCTTGAGCCCTACAATAAATCACTCAATAACTCATTTAACAATTGGATGTCTAAACTCTAACCTAACCCACTCTATTTATAACAAAATACTAACTTATTCTCCAAGTAATGGCTAAATAGAGCCATAGGCCCAACCTTATCAATACCCACCCCTTTAAAGCACCTTGTCCTCAAGGTGGGCATACACAAAAATAGAAAAATAATTTTTTTTTTTTCCTGCAGCAGCAGCGGCGCGTCGGTGGTGGAGGCGGCAGTGACGGAGGTGGTGGCGATGGCGGTAGCGGCAACACTGGTGGTGGTGGCGGCGGCAGTGTCGAAGGTGGTGACGGTGGAGATGGCGGCGGCGATGTTAGAGGTGGTGACGGCGGCGGCAGCAGCGCCGCAGGTGGGGTTGGTGATGGCAGCGGAGGTGGGGGCAACGGCAGCAGCAGCGGCGGTGGCGAAGACGGTGGCGGCAACGGAGGAGGCGGTGGTGGCGGGGTCAAAACCCTAGCCGTCATTGTTTTTTCCAACCTAATTTCCTCCCTAAAACATCGTTTTAGGTCATTGAAACTCTCCTTTAGGTCTTCTCTGAATTCTTATCTATGAGAAGAAATCATGGCCCTCAAACTTTGCAACTCTTCTAGAATGAAACGAATTTGTTGTTCTTGATCCATCTCTACAACCAAGAATCGAAACGGCTCTGATACCAATTGATATGATCCAGGATCTAGATTATATCAAAAGATAAAAGAATAAAGATAAACCAAGTTTTGATAGGAACTTGGAACCTCCCTTCTCAAGAGAATCTCTTAAGTCCTACAATAAATCACTCAATAACTCATTTAACAATTGGATGCCTAAACTCTAACCCAACCTACTCTATTTATAACAAAATACTAACTTATTCTCCAAGTAATGGCTAAATAGAGCCCTAGGCCCAACCTTATCAGTGTAGCAACAATTTGATAACAAATATTCAATTAGCTTACCAACTTTTCTCATCTTGCTGCCGCCTGGGTTTTTTCTTTTGATGGAATTATCATTGTCATTTGAAGCTTTAGGATGACTGTAAGTTAAACGGATTCGCAAACCACTTGAACTAGATTTGCAATCCTGCATAACTTCATGGATAAATATTAATGATCGGTTCCTTCAAACACTGAATCATAAAAGACAAAAAAAAAACTTCTAAAAGAATAGTTCTCTTTATGATGAATGGCTTGGATTGTATGCATTATTTTCCATAAATAAAAACTTGTCTTCAGTCAACAATGAAGAGACTCAACTATACTCACCAGTAAAGTTTCGAGAGGCTTTGTTATACATATTTTCAATGCATCCTTTGCTGAAAGACATATAGGAGGAGGCTTGCCCTGAAACCAATCTTCAGATCCATATTTTCTTTTCAAAAACATCCTGCAATGCAGCAATGAAAATAATAACTACAAAACGAATCAAAACATTAAAATGTATTGAGTCTAACACCAACAAAGATTTGGCAGCACAAAGGAAAGAGGTTTCAAGAGCATCATTATCAGCAGCCACGTCTCATGAAATCACTCAATAATAATAAGTAATAGCTTTTAAAAGGTGACGTGATTTAGAACAAGTACGATAAACATTTGTTTTTTTCCCTGTCTTCAACATGAATGTTTTAGCTAATAATTTTACTTCCTGTTTTTAAAAATGTATCCAAATGATCCGCCAAATTCCAGAGCTACAATAAAATGTTCACAGAAAAACATTACTTTTATCATTTGTTAGTTAATGATCTAATTATAAACTTATTTTCCGTTCTCTCTAGACCTTATTTAGTTAATCTTTGTGTTTTACTTTCTTGCACAATTTATTTCTGCATATCTCTTTTCACACAATGTCTTTGTTTGATATCTTTTTACGGAGACTCTCTTCTCACTCTCCTAATATATAAGCACAAAGCTTCCTTTATACATCAAAAGTTACTTGGATTTCTTTCTAGAGTACAAAAACCATAAACAAAAATGAATAGAAAACAAATTATTATTATTATTCATTACAAAAAAACACATAAACACACAAACATATCTAACCAAAAACCTACCCCAACTCTTTTCACACAAATGTCGGGAGTGGAAGTCTTACCAAACAAGCTTCTCATTCTCCAGAATGATCGAAGGAACTGACACCTCAAGAGAAAAGCTATCAATTTGATGACCCTCTTTCTTTACCATCTCGGAAATTGGGACAGCTAAATCATCAGCTCCTTTATGTTTTACAAAGTTACCTTTATCGTCAGTATAACTGAACTGCATAATACCTAAACATAGTCTGCAAGTGTTTCTATCATTATCATCATCAACTGACTTCTTATCAGAACCTAAGATTGGTGCCACCAGTGAAAAGGAATAATTGTGTCTTTGGATGCCAGATAGGCGAATGATACAAGGGATACATACCTGAAAAAGAAAGTATTGATAAAATCATCTGTCTATCCCAAACATTAGTCATTGATGCAGTTCCAATGCATCTCAAATTATTTCTTGAAACAATAAAAACATGCTAATATAAAAGCAGAGACACCCACCAAACGCATCCTAAAACATAATAGATGTTGATCAGCTGTAGAACATTTTTAGGTAAAGATTAGAAAAATGCTGTTGTTGATGCTACTCTCTCATCGCTATCATTTATTTATGGTTTATTATTATTATTATTATTATTATTATTATTATTATTATAAAATTCCTTATGGTTGAATTATGTTAAACCACCAATCAACCCAAAAGCTTAAGCTAATGGGTTGGGGTAAATTTAATTATATCAACCAACACTCCCCCTCACTTGGGGCTTAGAAATTTGAGAAATGCCCTACAAGTGGAATTCACTTTTAATGGGGAAGAAACGACTTGGAAAAAACTCGAACTCAGGAAGACTTCTATTCCTCTTTGTCTTATTCAAACTCATGATACAACAAATTATTTATGCACAAGAAGGTTTTTTTTAGTATAAATTGGGGGAATGAGACCACAAACTCTACATAGAATGTGCTACTAATCTAAAATAAATGAAAGTCAAATACCAATTTTCAGAATAGAACCTGTGAGCTGTGACTAGGGGTGTTCACATTTTATCCGAAAACCGAACCGACCGACCAAAACCGACCGAATCAAGGTCGGTCGGTCGGTTTTTTGATAAGGTCAGTCGGAGTCGGTTAAATTAAATAATTAACCGACAGTCGGTCGGTCGGAGAATTTTGTAAAAAAATTAAGTTATAAGAGTAAATCCATGGTTTCCAAATGAAAAATATTTAGATTTTTTTAAAAAAAACCTTAACCGACCGACCCGACTGACCGACCGACCGTCGGTCGGAATTCTCGATTCAAAAAAAATTTCGGTTTTTATTATTAGAAAACCGATATGTCCTTTATCAATGTCGGTTTTCTCCAAAAAACGACCCCGACCGACCGACGAACACCCCTAGCTGTGACCTTGGTGTTAAATTGGATTATCATCAAACAATGTGATATGATCCAGGATCTAGATTATATCAAAAGTAAAAAAATAAAGATAAGCCAAGTTTTGATAGGTCTTGGAACCTCCCCTCTCAAGAGAATCTCTCGAGCCGTACAATAAATCACTCAATAATCACTTAATAATTGGATGCCTAAATCCTAACCTAACCCACCCTATTTATAACAAAATACTAACTTATTCTCCAAGTAATGGCTAAATAGAGCCCTAGGCCCAACCTTATCACAATGAAACCTACACGCTACCAACCCTTTCGATTATACACAAGAAGGATTAAATAAATAAAAACTAAACCAAACAAATTTCCTAAATTCTAGGAATCAAATAAGAAATCCAGATAGATAATATAATTCTCTAACTTTGAGATTGATTTTAACACTTATCATCAGCATCAAGCAGATGTCGTGTCTTTTAGAATTAAAAAAAATTGTACTAAAGCATATTGCTAAATGACAAGCTAAAAACCAAAATTAAACGGAACCGTGAAGATTAAAAACAACAACTTGCATGCATTTACTGTATAAATAGAAAAATAGTATACTCTGGAAACACAAACACGACTTATCATGTTAACGAAGCCATCAAATAATATATACATTTTCAAAAGCAAAACCGTAACCGGGTGAGATAAAAAATCAATAATAGCAGTTGAATATAGGGGCACATTCAAACACAAAGGCAATTTATTCTAAACCACAGACTATCAAGATACAAAGAAATTGTCGCCTTCCTAACAACTGTTATTCCACTATGAAATTTTAGGTTCAAGTGAGGAAAAAATTGAAAGTATTGTTCGTGTAAGAACAACTCAACTGGAGCAGTCAGTTCTCTACCTACTGACCTTACTTCTTGATTTTCGCCTGATTTTATTGTACTTAAGTTCAAAGTTGGTTTTATATCATGTTTATTAAGTGTTTATCTTTTGGCTTCATCCTTAATAAGTACAGGAAGTCTGGTTTGTATCATTCATTCAATACAATCAGTAAATACACTGAGAGCATTCAAAGCTCTTCTCCCTTCCCAATGTTTCTCAGAACTCTCCTACCCACTATCTACTTAAATTGCTCTTGATATCATATCAGAGCATGGCTAATAAAATGGTGGCCAAAAGGAAAGTTGTTAGTTCGGAAAAAGCACCCACTCAAGTTCCTGAAATGAAGAAAAACTTTTTCGTTGTTGTATCTCTGTTTGTTGCGTCCTCAGTAAGACCCTTGTTTGGTACGAAGATACACCAATTAGGTATCTAGCTTGCTCCAATTTGATGAATCAAATGACCTCTATCAAAATTAGTAGAGGGAATTTTCTGCTATGGAAGTGTATTATCCTTCATTTTTTAGAACTCACAAAATAGATGGTCACCTTGATGGTACCACACCATGTCCCAAACATAGCATAGTCCCTCCTCCTGATGAAGATGATTCTAAAGGTCTCATGATGCCCAACCCTAAAGCTGATGTCTGGTTGATGACTGACCAACTCAATGACTCCAAAAATAGCAGTCCAAGTGATGGGTCAAGACATTGTTTGTGCTATTTGGGTAGCCATAAAAGATCGCATGGTGTACATTCTCAAACATAAGAAGATCATAACTGCCAAATGCTCCAACAAACCCATAAAGGGAACATCAAAATGGAGGAGTATCTTTCCAGGATAAAAATGTATCACGATAATCTTGTTCAGAAATTCTATAGATACAAAGACACTTGTGTCTTATACTCTTGTAGGCCTAGATGAAGATTATAACTCTGTTGTGTGTGCTCAAAGAAGTGAGAACTTACCTGGCTTAAGTTGCAGCATGAACTCACAGCCTATGAGCAGAGGCAAGAGAAGTTGCAAGCTCTCAAAAGTCCCCTCTCTATTAATCATGTCTCTATTAACCTTTTTTTTCCAATTCACCACTGTTAGTGTTTCTATTACTTAATATCACCAAAATGGATTCATACATTTTCTTGCATAAACAGTTCTGTAAGGAGAATTACAAGACTCTGTTGTCATCTTATTGCATAATTCAAAATTATAGACAACTCTCTCTAAGGAGGAGATTGAAAGGACAACTTCACTCTATCAGCCATGGTGCAAAAGTCGGCTCCCATTCGACCACTTTGCCTTCTTTGATCTAGGGAGACACTTCACACTTGCCACTTTCAAAACTATCGCTCTTATGAATTACATTCCTTCCTTTTTGAATAGCAAGATCCCCTCTTATTGTTTGTGGCTCGACTTCGAGAGGATTTGTAACTCCAATCAACTTGTGTGTTGATGCCACAACACCAACACCCTTTCATGCCTTCGATATAAGAGGACCCGATGTAATGTACTCAATTAAACTAGGAAAAAAAGGATTTACCCTTAAGATGCTTCTAGTGTTCCTCTGCCAAATCCTTGGAGCATTGGAAGAACTTCAAGCGAGTAAGCTCTTCTCAAATTGCGAAATTACCACTCCAACAAGGCACGTTGAACACCGTCAGGTTTCACCATGATGTAGGTTTGGTTGACTTGTTTCAAGGAGGCAAAAAGATGAAGGATTCATTATAGTGGAAGCAGCATGAGAACGGTAGAAAGTTTTGAGAAGAGATTAGAATTCTAAGGGAATTTTGATAAATGGTCGAGGCGATGGGGAAGACGACTCAGGGTGGGGGAGGGGGTTAAGCTGCATGTTTTCATTGGTGGCCGGAGAAGCGGTGGAGCTACTCTTCCATGCCTCTATTAACGTTGTGTCCTCGGAGAAACTAAAACTTCCCTCCATCCCAACACTTCAACTAGCTCAAGAGGAGAAGCTCATCACCGAGGAGGAAACCAATATCAAGGAAGATGAGGTGGATGAAGAGGAAAAGATTGGTACACTCCTTACACTTTTTCCCCAAACCACCCCACCTCCTGCCACGATTGTGGCAAGGTGGGGCACATTGTTATCATTGGTATGACCTTTCAACCCCTTCCAATGCTCAATCTGCTGTGGTGCCACATCCTTTATGGCCTACTCATAAATTCTCAAATATCAAGGATTGTATCTCGATAATGATGCTAGTGACCACATTGTTGCATATCTGAGCAAGTTAAGCCTCCAAGGTGAGTCCTCGTGTATGAAATATGAATACTATCATGAAGAAGGCATATCATATTTAAAAATCAAAGGCATGTGTTTACGCTAAAAAGATGTTTTGTTTGCCCCAAAATAAAGAAGAACTTATTAGTATTTTCTTAGTTAAACAAAAGCAATGACACCATTATTGAGTTTAATGCTCTCTTTTGCTTTGTTAAGGCAAGGAACACCAAAGACACAAGGATAATAGAGAGGCATGACCAAGGACTTTACCAAGCTATTGCTTTTGATGAAGTTGATGCTAGGCTTTATACCATTGCCAAAGGAGATGTTTTGGAGCCCATGTTCTGGGTGATAGTTTTAAAGAAGGTGGCTCGCGTTTGATGTCCTTATCTACTGATTTTAGAAAGAAGTTGACCTGCAATTCCAATGATATTTTTGTTACTTGTATTAAGGGGACTAGGCATCAAAGACTAGGCCACCCCTCATTTAGAATTTTCTTGCAGATGTCCAACTATATTGCGCAGTGTCCTCGGCTCCCTTCATATCTCGAACACATTCGGCCTGACATTGTGCTTGCTGTCCACAAACTGAGTCAACACAATCAAACTTCCTCTGTCCACTTCTTCGTTATTTTCAAGGCACCCTACACTACGACCTCCTACTTCATCCAATTGAGTCCTTATACTTAACAGGGTTCTTGGATGCTGATTAGACCTCTTCCCATGATGATTGCAAATCTATGAGTGGATATTGTGTTTACTTTGGTCCTCTTTGAAATTCTGGTCCTCCAAGAAACAAATCTTTGTGGCTCGTTCTAACACAAAGTCGAAGTATCAAGCACTCTCCTACGTTGCTTGTGAATTGATTTGGTTGCGTTCTCTACTTGATGAGCTTCATGTCAAGCTTACTTCAATCCTCATAATCATTTCTTGGTGTGATAACATGTCTACTAGTGCTCTTACAAGGAATCTGATGTTTCATGATCAGACAAAACAAATAGAACTTGATGCTCATTTCATCTGATATCAAGTGCTCTAACATCAAATTTATGTTTGACATGTGTGCACAAGTGATCAAGTGGCTGACTTCCTGATGAAACCATTGTCTCCTCAACCGTTTCTTACTTTTCAAGACAAACTCGAGCTTCAGGTCCTTCCCACTCCTTGTTTGAGGGAGGATATTAGAACAACTCTACTGTAGCAGTCAATTCTCTTACCTATCGAGCTTAATGTCTTGATTTCCGGCTGATTTGATTGTACTTTAAGAGTCGGTTTTATATCTTAAGCGTTTAGTCTGTCTTTTGGACTTCCTCCTTAATAATTAGAGGTGGCCTAATTTGTATTAGTCATTCAATACAATCAGTAAATACAAGAAGATCCTACTATCTACTTAAATTTCTCTGATCGAATTAAAAAAAATATATTCAAATACAACAGAATCAAGTAACGAAGCGATAGTTAAATTTGATCACATTCATAATTAACTATGAAATTTGAAGTTTGGAGGAAGATTTAAGGATATAAATCGAATAAAGAAGCACATTCAAAGTTCAACCACAACCACAATTTCCTCCAATCCGCGAAGTTAAAGAGCAATAGTTTCATCGACCGCATTCCTAATAACAGTTACTCTTAGCAATGGAAATCCTAGGTTGAAGCGAGTAAAATTAAGGATAGCGGCTAAACAAACAAAGCACAATCAAACAGAACCAGAATTTCCATCGAACTACGAAGTGAATTTAATCGATAAAATTCCTAACGACAATTGTTTAAACGCCGAAACTGTAGGTGAAAAGAGAAGAAAACGTACTCCAATGGAGAGCAGGCCTTTGATGGCGTGAGAAGGCATCTGCAGGACGACATCGTTAAGCAACGGCAGTTCATGATTGTGCGAAGTGGCTTCTTCAATGGCGGAAGCAACCGTCGTCGCCTCAGGATTGGCCTGCACTTCGTCGTCCGGTTGGGTCGCCATGAAAGAGCTCCAAAGTCGAGAGCAATTTGTGGAGACTTGTTGGACGGCGAGGGAAGGGAAGTTTAAATAGTTTTTAACTTGGCGGCAGCCTCTTCGCTACGCACTCACCACCATGTCCTGTATTCTTGATCGTTGGATCAGCTCCATCTCCAAGAATTCGTGTTTCCCTACATTTCTTACTTCATCTAAAACGTCGACGTGTTGTGTTTTTATTCTCGATTAATTTCGTTTCTCATGTTGGTAATTTTTTAATTTTAATCATATGTTAATTAACCTTAAAATTGGTGCAGCTAATTTTTTGTTAAATTCAACTATCATTTTTTTAAGTATTTTTCACTTGGAAGTTATTTTTATTTTGAAATATTAAAATTTATTTTTATTATACTCATATGTTCAATTTTTTTAAAAAAATTATCATCTGTCTCTAAAAAAAATTTAAATTGTTCATATTTATATTTTTGTCTTTGATTGTATTTAAATTATTAACATTGTTATATTAATTACAATTTATATTAATTACAATTTATTTTAACTTCAAATTTACTATAAAGCTAAAGTACAATGACTTTAATTGAACTTCTAGAAGTATAATGACTAAAATAGAATAAAATTCAAAATTCAAAAATTAAAATTGAATTTGAAAATTTTAATAATCAAAATGAAATAGATGTCAAAGTTAAGGAACCAAAATGTCATTTCACATATGAAGTAAAATTGAATATTTAAAACTACTTAAACTTTGGAACGTGCCTTGCACGTGAGATTTTTTTATCTAAAATTTAATTATAAATAATATATATATATATATAAATTTTAAATGAGTAAGTAAAATGTTTATTATCTACTTTATTTAAAAATCTCATACGATGTACTTCAAGATAAAAGTGAAAGAAAAAAAATATGCATATCATAATATTTAAAAAATATTATGAAATAAATTAAACTTCTTTAAGAAATAAGTTTTTGTCATGCTAAAATTTTAGCATGTACACAATATTTTTTTTCCATTCATTTATTATTTTAGTTTAATCTACGAACATCAAAACCATCTTTTCAAAAAAAAAAAACCTCTCGAAACAATCACCTATCTAAAATCTTAAAAATCATATTCGTGCTTTCTTATTTCATCTTATATCACCTTATATTTTATAAATAATAAAAAAAAAAATATTGAAAAAAAAATTAAAAAACTGATAAAATCTATTATCTACCTCTTCTATGAATTTTGATGAACATAAGTTTTTTAAATATTAATTTAAAACATAATATTATATTAAATCTATTGTTCTCTACAAAAACAATAATGGTGTATAGATTTATATTTAAATTTTTTAAAAATATATAAATAAATATATAATTAGTAAAATTGATAAAATTTAAGTAGCTTCGTATGCCAAAATAACGTATCACAGAATAAACAACAAATTACATGTTAAGTCATATTTATTATAATAATAATTATAAAAAAATTACCTTTCATTAATGGAAGGATGTGATAAACACTTCTTCCAAATTTTAAATACTCCATAAATTTAAAAGAAAATTATAAATTAAAGTTGAAGCATAAAATAAATAGAATTACACAAAGAAAACATAATTGTTCACACGAGATTTCCGGAGAAATTTGGTTTCGTGGAGTTGAACTTGAACTTGAGATGAGTTTGTGCGAAAGTGGTTCGATCTCTATGCTTGATCCTCTGATTCGTTCTCTCTGAATGGATGTTCTTGGTATGAAGAGCAATTTGAAGAACAAAATATGTGTTCTTCGTATATAAATCGCTCGTTTATGGAACTATTTGTCTTTCAAGTAATTTTAGCCTTCAAACGCGGCGTTTGATCTTCGAACCGTGGAGAGACCTCAACAAATGTGAATTCCTCTCTAGTTCCAAAAATTTTCCACCTTTTGAAATGAAGAGAACTCCTCTATTTATAGAGTTCTCATGCATCATGGGCTTGGGCCCTAATGGGCCTTTGGGCCCGACCCATGGGCTTGGCCTTTTGGGCTTGAATTTCATGGTTGGTTCACCAGTGCGGTTTTATTTTGGCCCAAATTCAAGATAAACCAATTTTTTTATTTAAATTAATTTTGAGAAATATTGTCCCAAAATTTAATTTAATTTCGCCATTAAATTTGAGATAATGACGTGGCGACTTGTAATTGACCAAAATTTCTCCGTCAACAAATGCCCCCTTTTAGAGGTTTATGCACAAATATGTGTGGATGAATCTCAAAAAACTATGGTATCGTCAGTCGAAGCACAAACTTGTTTATTCTTTCTTCAGACTTCAATTCTATGAATTGTCAGTTTAACCGAAGTGTATGAGTTTAGGTCATAATTTCGATTGTTTAGACATTTTTTTCTTTCATGCCAATCAATCACATTCCGAAATTTGGTGAGAATCATGATTTTCTATATTTGGCGTGAAAATTTTGGATTTAGTAGAATTTTTTTTTTTTTTTTTTTTTGGCAATGTGAAAACCTTAACCCAATTTTGCATTTGAATGGGCAAAATTTAAACGACGCCTATATTTGGATATAATTTAAATTCTATAATTTTGATAGAATTAATTTTATCAAATATGAAATTGAGGTAAGATTTGAGTTACACCAATTATTTTGAACAAATTCTACTTAAACTGGAAGTAAAATTCGAAGAGCAATTTTATATCTAATTTCACGGGATTGGTAGCGTGGATAGTTTCTTTGACTTGTAAACCCCGAGAAGAATTTGATAAAATGTTTGAGATTTAGTAGAATTATGTTCTACTTAATTTCGAATTGACTTTATGGCAACACTAAATTTTAACCAAATTTGTATTTGAATTGGTAAAACACGAATCATGCCAACATTTGAGATAAAAATTAAAATTCTATAAATTGGATAGAATTAATTTTATCGAGTTTGAATTGATGTAAATAAATCTTGAATCCAACTTAAAGTATCTAAAGTTGTATTCAAATTATTTAACTTGCATGGAAGAGAACTTGATTGCCCCCAAGAATTTGGCTAAACAAGAAAATAAATTTAATTTAATTTTTTTTTTTTTTTTAAGAAAATTTAATTTAACTTTAGATTTTAAATTGCACAACTTTAAATTTGAGAAGTTCAAACTCAACCTGATGGTTGCTAAAAAGTTTTTTTTTTTTTTTTTTTTTTAAGCCAAATCTTGAGCAAAATAAAATTGAGAATAAATTTGATTTTTTTTTTTTTTTTTAGGCGAATCTTCACAATTGTTCTATGTCTAACGTCCAAGATTCAATTTGTTTAAGATCTATTCAATCTTTTTGTTGAGATTTTTTTTTTTTTTTTTTTTTTTTTTTTTTTTTTTTTCAAATTAAAAATAATAATAATAATAACAAACTTCAAATGGATTTCATTTCTGTTTAAAATTCCAGATATTTTATTGAAGGATTTCTTTTCTAAAATATTCAAATCAAACTCAAGAGGTTAAATAAAGATTTGGTAGCTTTAAAATTATCCTAAATTCAACAGAATATCACATTTATCTCAAAATTTGAAGTTTTAAAAAAAAATCCAGATTTGTTGCAAGTATGGATTGGATCTCCAAAACTCTCTATAAATACCGGCTTCTCAATTCTATTTTATTCACCCCTTAGCGCATTTAGCCTAGTGCAAGATCACCACAACCTCGATTTCTTCTTTTTTTATGCAAAGCTTGTCGCCACCAGCTGCTGGAGAACACCACCTATCATCGTTAGTTTTGATTTTGGTGAGATTTGAAAATTTTCTGTGAGAGTTAAAAAAAGATGCCCTTTTTTTTTTTTTTTTTTTTTTTTTTTTTTTTTAATATGTATATGCTTTAGGAGCGGCAGTGACAACATAGGGTTAAGCCCTTTTTCTTTTTTTTGTTAATTTCATATTTACGAAACAAAATGATCCCACCGTTAGCGCTCTTTTTTTGTTCTGTGCTATTGGATTTATTCTTTTTTTTTTTTTTTTTTTCAATTAATCTGTTTCCTCTTTTTATTTTCATGTATATATGTTTTGTAACTAAACTAAAAACGTTTTTTTTGTTTTTTTTTTTTTTTTAATAATTATATTTTTTTATTCCAAACTTTTTATCAAAATCCATTTGTTTTTTGCAGTTTGTTAATTTTAAGGGTCTGCCTTCCCCTTTTTTTAATCATGTTTTTCCATTTCTTTTAATATTTCTTTATTTGGTTATTATATAAAGAAAAACATTAATGTTCCTTTATTTATTCATTTATTTTCTTATTTGCAAACAGATATGTGTATTTTGTGTTTTACTCTTTCACAACCAAGACAAAAGTGGCTTAAGATTTCTTTTACTCTTTCGGATATGTGCATCATAAGTTTCCTCAATTCTAACAAGCTTGCATTTTTTTAATAAAATCCAAAAAAATTTTTAGTTTCTCTCCAAATTTCAATTTTTTTTTTTTTTTTTTTTTTTTTTTTTTTTTTTAAATGGCCAACAATTTTTGTAATTTTTTTGTACAATCAATTTAACGCTATGAACGCCCTCTCAGCCGGATTGACGCTATGAACGTCCCTGTCGGATTGACGCTATGAACGCCCCCGCCGGATTGATGCTATGAACGCCCTCGCCGGATTGATGCTATGAACGCCCTCGCCGGATTGACGCTATGAAATGACCTGCCGGATTGATGCTATGAACGTCCTCGCCGGATTGACGCTATGAAATGACCCTTGTCGTCCTGACACTATGAACGACTCACGCGGATACGCTATAAACGTCCTTGTAATTTTTTTTGTACAATCAATTTAACGCTATGAACGTCCCTGTCGGATTGACGCTATGAACGTCCCTGTCGGATTGATGCTATGAACGTCCCTGTCGGATTGACGCTATGAAATGACCCTTGTCGTCGACACTATGAACGACCACGCCGCGGATACGCTTATAAACGCGTCTTTGTCGCCGAGTGCGCTTTGCGGACGGATGTGCTATAAACGACCTTGCGATGGGATGCACCGAAACGACCACTGCCGCGGATGCGCTATAAACGACCTTGTCGCGGGGTGTGCGCTGCGGCGGGGCGCGCTATAAACGACCTTGCGATGGGATGCACTGAAACGCACCACTGCCGCGGGATGCGCTTTGCGGCGGGACGCGCTATAAATGACCTTGCGACGGGATACGCCAGAGTGACCACATCGCGGACGCCGCTTATAAATGACCTTGTCGCAAAGTGTGCCGAATGCGCTACAAACGGCCTTGCGACAAGGGGCATGAATGACTTTGTTTGGAGGCGGTGCTCACTATGTCCCCTTTAAGTGACGCCATTGCGACATGTCGACAACGGTTCTCATTAACCAATAAAAGAGACTTTGAAGTCAAAACTTAATGGCCTTTTTTTTTTTTTTTTTTTTTTTTTTTTTTTTTTTTTTTTTTTTTTTTTAAAATAAGTTTTGGCCCCTTTATTATAGATTTTCTTTAACCCTCAGCCGTACCATTTTCAAATTCCGCTTGTACTTATAGATCGCTTATGAAACCCCGTGATTCTAATGATCCTCATTTTCCTAATGCAGACAATGACTTATTTCACAGAGATTTCAAATTCCACTCGAGCATAGCCTAGTTGTTTTGAGCCACGAGGACCAAATTTTTCGTGAAGGGACTATTCTTCCCATCGACGAACCATATAGAGAGATGAGGCTTGACTCTAGAGATTCGACTTTTCTATCGGATTTGGTCAACAAAAAAAGATCCCTACATAAACATGCATCTGCTATAACCTGGTTCTTGGACTCCCTATACATACAAAGAAGTCCATCTGTGAAACCAGGAATCGACATTAGGGCGTCAAATCATAGAAGGAAAGATTTGTTGGGGCTCCGCACTTAAGGTTAATGGTGAATTTTCTTATGTGGCTCTTTATCGGGATGGCTAGAGTTCACGGTCTCCGGCTCTTGAAAGCATTAAAGAATGCCGGACTCATTTCAAAGATAATGGCCTCCTTGTATACTTATGACCGTAATAGTCACGTGATGCAAGCCTTTTTTGAAGCATGGTGTCCGTCTACAAATACCCTTCATACATCCTCTGGGAAGTATCCATCTCACTGTGGGACATGTGGCAATCGGGCGGTCTTCCTACCAAGGGTGCATTTTATGATGAAGTCATTCCCGGCTATAAAGATGTGTTGAGACCGAATGGACGGTCCGAGTCTCTCCCCACCATTGTCAATACCTTTTTGATGCATACCATCGCCTCTTGCTTCCCAACAAAAAGACAGCAAAACGATTCCGATAGACTTACGGATCACGTTTTGGTTCAAAGGGGCGAAAAAAATATAATAGGCCTCCTAGTAGAAGATCAAAGAAGAAATCACGACTGCTTCCACTCATAATCCTAGTGGATCCATTCCAGAGACCCGCAATTGGACGGAAAAAGAGCAAAGCGACTTTCCAACTACTTGGTATAACGAGAGAATATGAGGATGAGACATACTTGGTCGCCTTTCTTTCATGTTGGCTATGCTTATTCGTATTCCCTCTCCGAAGTGGTCGTTCATCGCGTCTGGTGTGTTTAAGGTCGCATCCCTCATGGCCAAGGAAGACTCTTTAATCTTGCCGTGCGCCTTTGTCGAGTATTTATTACGGTTTGGGCCAAATATCAAACGCGCTTTCCTCTATTGGGTGCTCGGATAATCGCTTTCCTATTCATTATGTTCATGGTTGGCTTGCCCGCTACTTCGGCACTCATCATAAGGTCATAAACCCCGTTAGAGGTCCTGGGATGGCTTACTTCTCGGAGAAGGGGGTGCACGATACTTAAATGGCTTCAAGCTCGTCAATTAATCCATCGAGGTGAAGCGATAATGTGGCATGCGAACACCCCTTCGAGAGTTAAGGTTTGAAACTATCCATGATATCAAAGGATTATCATTTCTATCACCTCTTTCTTCATGAGTCTCGGTCGTGCTACTTATCTTCTCGTCACGGGAAGTTGATGACTCTTGAGGCATATAACCCGCATGCATTTGGTCGTCGGTTTGGCTTTTATCAAGATGTGCCCAACCAATCCAACGAAAGTTTTCCTCGCATCAATCTCAACAACGTCTTTTACTATTGGAAGAGTTGCGTCAACTTTCAACATCCTCCAAAGTATACATTCCAAAGACGTGAGCTAAACCCACATACCCAAATTATCGACTTACAAAGAATGGTGGGCGAAAAAGCATGGCAAATACATGGAAGATGGTATCCAGATTCTTGTGGATAGTTTTGGCTCTTCTTACGCTAGACATAAAGTCCATAAAGATTTGAGTGTAAAAGGAAATGACCATGCACCCACGCCCGAGGTTGTGATTCACTCTAAACGCATTCGTGAAGGTGAAGGTAAGAGTTGTAGTAGCAACGAGGATCGTCACTGGAACCGTCGGAGGCGGGAAGAAGAATCCCCAAAATTGATCACATCCCCTTTGAAGTCCCCCCAAGTGATGTAGAGCACCCAAAGTTGGCATTGCCCATGGTCAGCATCATTCTTTTTTTTTTTTTTATGTTTCATTTTTTCAATTACATATATGTATGTGTATACATATATATTTTATGTTGACTCTTTGATCTCCCTTGCAGATATCACACTCGGCTATCGGTCCTGCTCCTCCTATCTACAAGGAACAACCTAATATGCCGATTATTGAAGTCGATCAACCTACTAGGAGCCATGAGCAAAGGGAAAACGAGGACCCCTGTCAGGAGCAAGGGGACACAGACACTATGTATACGACGCCTTACATCTTACACGGAGACGAAAATTGTTGCGAGCAAACCGAAAATCGCCATCCGCATGTGGGCTCAAGCCAAAACTTTGTTAGAGAATGCAACATTTGAGAATGCAGGCTCTCTTGAGTCAACCATGGAGACGATATTTAAAGGCATCTCAGATATTACTACGACTGATTTAACCCTTATCCGAACATCGATGAAGGAATACCTCGAGAAAATTTGCACATACAACGACTTAAGGCATACGATCGCTCCCAAAGATGCTTCAACCAAAGATGATGGAGACCTATCGAGCTAAAAAAATATGGAGAAGGCGTTGTCGGATATGCGAACCTCAAATGAGAAGAAAATCTCCCTTCGTAAGCAATCTAAAGACTTGTCTCGAAAGATAAAGGAGCTGAAAACTGAGCGTAAAACCGTTTCTGAACTTATTTCCGCAGAGCGAAAGACTATCACCCAAATACAACAAAAAATATCTCGAATTCGAGGCGCGATAAGTGCAATCAAGAAGCTCAGCCGCCAAAGAACAATAGGCGGACACTAGCAAGGCTTGAAGAAACCCTTACAAGTCGTGGCGACGCATCTTTGGATCATAACTTGACGTTTTAGCTTCCTTTTTTTTCTCTTTGTCTTTTAGATTTGCTATATCGTAGGAACGACTTTATTTACCATACTTCATCTATAGCATTTTTCTTTCATTGTATCTGCTTGATTCGCCTCTTTTATCATCAATAAAAATAAGAGTTTTTCTTTTGACCATTTTTTTTCTTTTTCTTTGCTTTATTAGGACTGAACTTAAAATTAATTAAGCTGCCTACGTACCCCTTTAATGAAGGGATCAAGTCATAACGTAGTTCAATTACATAGCTTGTAGTTTATACTCATACGCCAAGGAGTGTTACACTCTTAAGCATAAAACTTCTTAAGAAACTTCCCGTTGATCGGGCCAATTCTTAGTCCGTCTTTATCCACAATCTTGTAAGCTCCGTTAGTGTAGACTTCTTGAACAACATAGGGTCCGTCCCATTTAGGTGTGAACTTATTTCCTGTATGTCGTGTTGTGACGATAGGTCTTCTAACAAATGCAGTACAAGATCCCCAACTTGAAATGAACGAGGCCTCGATATTTTTGTCGAAAGCTTTGCTCATTCGTGCTTGATAACACCGCAATGCTTGCTTTGAGCTTCAAGTCTTCTTTCATCCAATGCTTCTAACTCTTGGAGGCGGAGTGTTGCATTTTCTTCAATCACAACCCTTCTTGTATGCGGCCATTCGGTGATGGAATTTCTCTCTCCAATGGAAGTACGGCTTCTACTCCATAGACCAAAGAATATGGTGTGACTCCGACAGGTGTGCGATGCGTAGTTCGATAGGCCCACAATGCTTCACCGATTCTTTCCCCGCCAATCCTCTTTGCCTTGGAGACTATCTTCTTCAATAGGTTGCACAAGGTCTTGTTAAACGCCTCGGCCAACCCATTTGTTCTTGCATTGTATATAGATGACTTGTGTTGTTTGAAATGGAATTTTTCACATAACTTATCTATCAAGCTATTGGAGAATTGTCTTCCATTATCCATTACAATGCGATGAGGAATGCCATAACGGTAGATTATATGCGTTCGGATGAAATTTGCAACATTTTCTTTCTTTGCTTCCCGCATGAAGGAATCGCTTCAACCCACCTTGAAAAGTAGTCGCCGCAAATGACCAAAATGTAAGAGTGACTGCTTGATGACTTTGGAGTTATAGGGCCTACAAGATCAAGTCCCCAAGCCTCAAATGGCCATGAAGCGATGGTTGGATGAAGAGGCTCTGGCGGTTGGTGTATAAAATTCGCATGGACTTGACAAGCTTCACACTTCTTTGCGTACTCCATCGAATCTTGGACCATAGTAGGCCAATAGTAACCCATCCTCTTTAGTTGAAAATGAAGCTTTGGACCGGATGATGAGCACCACAAATTCCCGAGTGTGCTTCCTCTAGTGCTATATCTCGACTCATGTTTTCCCAAGCATCGAAGAAGGAGTCCTTCGTAGGAGCGGCGATAAAGAGTCTCTTTGTAATAGACAAATCGAGCGGATCTTCTTCGTACATCCGCCTTGCGTCGAGAGCTCTGTGAGGAGCTTCCCATGTTGAAGGTAGTCAATGATAGGTTGACGCCACCCTTCTCCTCAATCACATAAGCGAGATATTGCATTAGCCTCACGATATTCATAATCGGTCGGTGGTATGACCCATTTTTGACAGAGTGTAATGCTCATATTTTCCTCATCAGAGATTGTCAGCGCAGTAGCCAAATTAGCCAATGCATCACCTCTATTATTTCCGACCTTGGGACATGCTCTATGATGAAGCTATCGAACTTCTCTAATAATTGTCTAGCATATGTAAAGTATGGTTTCAAGTCTTCATGCTTTGTATCATATTGGAGTAGGACTTGGCTTATCACTAATTTCGAATCGCCGAATATCTCTATATACCTTACGCCGATATCGATGGCCATTTGGAGACCGATTATCAAGGCCTGATACTCTGCTACATTATTCGAGCATAGTTCTCCGAGTGTGAAGCTATAAGGCAACATATGCTTTTCGGGTGAAATAAAGACAACACTGCACTGCACCATTTTTTCGTCTTTGCACCATCAAAATACATTGTCCACGGGTTTATGACCTCAACAAAGGAATACTTCTTCATCATCGGGAAGTCTTCACACAACTTCCAGTCTGAGGAATGGGGTGGTCTGCTAAGAAGTCTGCCAATGCTTGTCCTTTCATAGCTTTTTGCGGGACGTAAACAATGTCGTATTGTTGAAGAAGAACTGCCCATTTAGCCAGACGTCCTGAAATTATCGGTCGGGACAAAATATATTTGATTGGGTCTGCTTTTGCAACTAAACGTCACGATGAACGCTTTGCATGTAATGCCTCAGTTTATCGATGGAGAAGAAAAGAGCCAAACACATCTTCTCAATGGGAGAGTAGTTTAGTCCTGCTCCCGTGAGAGTTCTGGCTTAGGTAATATAGTGCTCGCTCTTTTCCACCTTCTCCTTCCCGGGCAAATAATGCCCCAATGATCGTTCTTGTGCAGTGATGTACAAAAGCAATGGTTTTCCAACTATAGGGGCGCCCAAGACAGGAGGGTTAAACAAATATTTTTTTATGCTTTCGAAGGCATTTTGACATGCCTCATCCCACTCAAAGATTTCTCCTTTCTTCATCAATCTTTGGAAAGGATGGCATCTACCAAATTAGGTTTGAAATGAACCTTCTTATGTAAGCTAGGCGCCCTTGAAGACTTCTTAGCTCGTGTAAATTCTTTGGCGGTTTGCATTTTTTTGTATCGCATCGATCTTGGACTGATCTATCTCAATTCCTCTATGTCTCACGATGAACCCTAGAAATTTTCCCGAAGTAACTCCAAATGCACATTTGAGAGGATTCATCTTTAGCTGATACTTTCTTAGTCGATCGAAGACTACCTTAAGCTCTTCTAAGTGATCTCGTCGCTTTATAGATTTAACGACGAGGTCGTCAACATAGCATTCAACATTTTTATGCGAGCATATCATCAAAAATCTTCTGCATTGCTCGTTGATAGGTTGCACCGCATTTCTTCATCCGAACGGCATGACCTTGTAATGATATATTCCCTTTGGAGTTCGAAGGCGATCATTTCTTCATCTTCAAGAGCCATCCTTATCCGATTGTAGCCCGATGATCCATCCATGAAAGATAAAGCTTCATGTCCAAAGAGTGGCATCAACCATGATTTCTGTAATAGGCAATGGAAAATCATCCTTCTGGACAGCATTGTTCGGATCGCGAAAATCAACACAGACACGAAGTTGTCCATTCTTCTTTCTTACTGGAACAATGTTGGCGATCCATGTTGGGTATTTTACTTCACGGATAAACCCAGCTTCAATCAACTTATTTACTTCGACCTCTATTTGTGGGATAAGTTCTGGTCTAAATCGCCGCTGAGTTTGCTTGATCGGTCGTGATCCGTGTTTTAATGACTAGATGATGGATCGCAACTTTTGGATCAAGTCCCTAGCATTTCCTTGTATGACCAGCAAAGATGTCCTTGTATGTAGTAAGTAGACTTAGATACTCAGTCTCTTCCTTGGGCGTAAGCAACGTGCTTATGAAAGTTGGGCGCGGATCGTCTTCTGTGCCAAGATTTATTTCTTTAAGCTCATCTACCGTGGAGTGAATGTCATCTTCTAACAGGAGTGGTGCTTCATTAACATCTTGTTCACCTACCTCAATCTCTGTCTCTTCTAGGACGGTGATGTGGTGACATAAAGCCTTGCTTTCTTCTTGTTTTATTTTCTCTTTTCCCGGATTAGTGAAGACAACATCACGCCGCTTTACTCTCAACGAACCTTCAGTTTCAATGGTAACAAACATCTTTCTTTTCATGCGAGACGGAACAACGCTGCAGATATCTTTGTTGCTCCTCATCTTGCTTGGTAAGTTGTCTTTGACAGTTCTCCCTAAGCTTTCATGAGAGATTCGGTCAAACACAGACTTGGGATGCCCCCGGTCTTTTGTCGTGGTTAAGTTTAATCTTTGAAAAACTGATTGTCGGTTCAAATTTTCAGTTGAGCTTGTATCTTCTTTTCCCTTTACTTGTCCGCTTAACCTTTGAAAGATGGGTGGTCGCACTCCACCGAAGTTGAGAATGTTCTCGCTCTCCCATGGCTTTATTCAATCTTTCAAAAATAGGTAATTGTGTCTCATTGGTGGTTGCGCACATTTTATTCTCCTTTCTTTTGATGTACCTAACCTTTGAAATGTTTGAAACACGAGATGTTGATGGTCCAATGCGTTTAAAGGCAAAAACCCTATGACCAACATTCTTATTTTCCTTTGACTCTTCAACCTCTTGAATCGTTATGTGGTTGGCATCTTCCATCTTTGCTTTATCTCTTCTTGTTATGCGAATTGGTTCTGGTGACTTATATCCGAGTCCTTTTCTTGACGTTGGTAGAGCGTAACCTTTCTTCAACAGTTTCTTTTGCGTCGAAGAAAGCTCGGCTTGGTCATCAAATATACTTAAGCGTTTGAACTCGGTATGTGTCGTGAAATCATACCTGCTTTAGCTAGCAACCTGCATGCGCATTAGGGTCAAATCCATCCTCTGTTCGCTTTCTTAGGCAAAGCCACATTCTTCTCATCCTCTTCGTACCTTTGACTCCATTGCTTTTGCATCTTTGTCAAAGGAGTGGTGAAACTTTGCTTTAATACTTGATATCACCTAGTTTCAAATCTTTAGAACATTCGTGAAAGGTGCTTCACCCTTTTTCCGTCGGGATATAGGGACATAGCGCAAGATTGGTGAGTTTGGAAGTTTCTCATCTTTTAGAGCCTTCGGAGCTACTAGACTCGTTGAAGCCTCTATCTTTACAGGGCATGACTTTTCTTCTCTCACTACCCATTTCTTTTTATGTCTACCTCTGGTTTTAGCTTAGCTTTTTCATTTTCTTTTATCTCGGGGACCTCCCGTGGCAATCGCTTTCTCCACAGATCTCGTTTTTTGCATAGAATTTTGCATCGGCAAAATGAGACTCGACCCCTCGAAGAACGGATTTGTGTCGCCTTCTACTTTCTTAACCTCGCCTTGGTAAAACTTAAAGCATTGATGCAACGAGGAGGTAACAACTCGATTTTCATGAATCCGTGGTCGTCCCAATAGTAGTCGATATGTTGTCCTACAATCTATAACATGGAACAAAGCATCCGCACTCACCGCCAATGATGACCTCAAGCCGTATCATGCCAATCGCCTTGTCCGCCTTGGTTGAAGCCTTGGATTAATAACTTGCTGTCTGAAAGCTCTTCCATGGAGATGCCTAATTGCCTCAAGGTTACCTTTGGCATTATGTTAACAGCCGACCCATTATCAATGAGGATTCGTCCAACTCTTTGCTCTCGTATATAGCCTGAGACATACAAAGGGCGGTTGTGAGGTTTTGATCCCAACAACGGATCATCGTCCGTGAAACTTATGGACATGCATGTCGAACCGTGTGCCCCAGTTTGCGGGTATTTTAACGTCCTCGTTACTTGAGTCTAATAATGCCTCAATCGTAGAGAGTTTTTATCTATTTGAGGAAGTGATATCAAATCTTCAATGTTGAAAGAGAGCGTAGCTTTAGGCTCAATGACAAATTTTTTGAAGAGCTCACGAGTCATCACTTGCGCAAATTGCATGACATGTAGCAGTTGTCTATCACTTCATCTTTTCCTTCACGCAAAAATTCCTTCGGGATGAAATCACTAACGTTATAGCATGACGTGCTCGTAGAAAATCTTCGTTCTCCTCTATGACGGGCTTAGATTTCCTTACACATCTTTTGCCTCGTTTCTTAGGCAATCTCTTCCTCTTTGACACTTGAAATAAGCGTGATTCTTTACGAGCATACGTTTGTTTCGCTTCTTCGCGACGGGTTACAAAATATCCAACCTTCATTCTCATCTACGGTTGGCTCTAAAACACATCTTTCTTGAATGGAAGCTTGTTGAATATTTTCCCTTTGAAAGTCGCGATTTTGACATTGAACAACAATCGGCTCAAAGGAACCAAATTGAACAAGGCATTGAGACCAACGCGGTGTTGCACCATTTGGTGGTTGTACTTTAGACCGAGGGACCACAATGCATGCATGATTTGCTTGAGCTATTTCTTCTAAGTCCACTCAATCTTTTTTTCTCTAGCCAACCTCGTAATCAACTCTTTCGGAATGAAGCATTTCTCGATGGGATGGTGACAACGCGATGGTATTTACATGAGTTAGGATCATTTACCTTGCCTAACTCCTCGGGGCGCTTGCATTCGAACAATCGGATGAGTTTTGCTTCCAGCAGCTTGCTCTAACATGTCACCTACATCGAGTCCGGAAATGGATAGACTTTTTCTTGTCTTTCCGAGCGTTAGCGGCAACGCCGCCTGCCCACAACCGGTCGTTTCTCGACTTTTGTTTCCTTTGCTTTTGAGGAAAATTTTAATGGAGCCGCACCGATGGTCATTGACTCCTTTGCCACATTTTTTGTAACTTTTACGTGGGCTTGAAATCCTTCTTTTCCTTACGGGTTTCTAAGACCAGAGAATCTTTGTTTCCCTTTGCGTCAATGCTCACTCCATATCATGAGCTCGGGTGGCGGCTCCTCAAAAGTGCGAGGCTTGATTCCCTTCAGATGTATAGAAGTCCCCAATGCATGCCCCGGATACGATGTCGATTGCGGACGTTTGATGAGGCGGTCTTTGCGATCCGCACTTAGAGCTCGCCAACGGTTAATATAGTCGACGACAAAGCTCGCCTCCCACGCTTGCTTCGCATTTGTTAATTCTATCATGCCGATAAATTGCCTCTCGTGCTATAGAACCGATTAAGGAACTCTCTCTCCAACTCTTCCCGCTATCTATCGTTTGACTTCAAGATCGATATACCATCCAAACGCATTCCCTTTAACGTTCGGACAAAGCGCTCGACGAGAAGGTCTCCTCGAGTTCCAGCGGTTTCACAAGTCTCTACGAAATGAGCAACATGTTGTTTGGGGTTGCCTTTTCCATCAAATCTGCTGAAACTTAGGCGGTTGGTATCCTGCAGCATCCTTAAGTTGTCTATTCTCTTTGTGTATGGCTTGGAGTACAAAAGAGAACTTTGAACTAGCCCACCACCTTGAGCTCTAATAGTGTTCGTGATTAGGTCGTGTAGTCATGGACGATATAAAGCGACCGAGGCCGAGTGCGCTTGTGGTTGTGTCTCAAGGAGAGGGTTCTTTCCTTTATCATTGACTCTCTCATGTGGACTCGCTTGATTCACCGTGCCTCTCTCTGTTCGCATTTGATTTTTGAGGAAAGCGATCTCTAAGTCTCTTTCCTCAATTGTTTTCATCATCCGCTCGAGCTTTCTTTCAAACTCCGCCATTCGATCATCGCCTCCATCCTCAACCATCATAATGCATATCACATCGAGTTAGATGTCTCCTTTGGTTGATCAACGCTAGGACCGACTTGGTCAAATAATGGGTTATCTTTGACGACGATTTCATCGAGGTTCCCTCTAGTAGTCCTCGCAATTCGTTTTGCGATCGCACCGGTGTTACTTGAGGTTCATTGCTCTCGACGGACTTGGAACGACTACGCGTGATAGGTCCAGTAGTTCCTTGGAGCAAGCACCTTCGAGGTAGTGTTTCTTCCTTTGATCATGCCTTCCGAGCAAATGTCTTTGATGTGGCTTTTCCGGACATGGTGGCTTGATTTGTGTGAGAGATTGAGATGAGAGGTAGAGATGGTCCCACTGGCGGCGTGCCAATTTGTTCACACGAGATTTCCGGAGAAATTTGGTTTCGTGGAGTTGAACTTGAACTTGAGATGAGTTTGTGCGAAAGTGGTTCGATCTCTATGCTTGATCCTCCGATTCGCTCTCTCCGAATGGATGTTCTTGGTATGAAGAGCAATTTGAAGAACAAAATATGTGTTCTTCGTATACAACCGCTTTCGTTTATGGAACTATTTGTCTTTCAAGTAATTTTAGCCTTCAAAGCGGCGTTTGATCTTCTTGAACCGTGGAGAGACCTCAACAAATGTGAATTCCCTCTCTAGTTCCAAAAATTTTCCACCTTTTGAAATGAAGAGAACTCCTCTATTTATAGAGTTCTCATGCATCATGGGCTTGGGCCCTAATGGGCCTTTGGGCCTGACCCATGGGCTTGGCCTTTTGGGCTTGAATTTCATGGTTCGGTTCACCTGGTCTGGTTTTATTTTGGCCCAAATTCAAGATAAACCAATTTTTTTTATTTAAATTAATTTTGAGAAATATTGTCCCAAAATTTAATTTAATTTCGCCATTAAATTTGAGATAATGACGTGACAGCTTGTAATTGACCGAAATTTCTCCGTCAACAATAATAAAAATAAAAATAAATGAAGAAGAAGAAAATGTTATGTATAACGAATTAAATTAAGATTGAAAAAACTGTTCTTTACCTTCGACGACAACAGCTCCCACGAACACAACTCAATGCACAAATGCTAAGACGACTCCCAACCCGAGCAAAATCTGTACATCTGTACAACATCAAAAGAATTATTAGTAATTTGAATTTTGAAGAACAATAAATTTATGGTATTTATAGAAAAATTTTGAACTCTAGATCTTTAAATTTGAAAAAAAAAACTCAATATCTTCATTTGATTTTATACTTATTTAGTTTGAAGATACTAAATTTTAATGATTAATAATAAGTCACATTTTAAGTAGTACAGATAAAAATAAAGATTACGTGGATTCTCTTATCTTCATACTTAATTAATGAGATTTGCTAAAAATATATTATCTTCTATGTTTTAAAGATGATGAAAATCTAAAAAAAGATTATGACATGTTTGTAATTTAGGATGTGGCTTAAGGGGTAAAATCATTCAAAAATGATTTTCCTCTTAAACCACACTTTAAGATAGTATGATATGATATAATATAAACAAAAATGAAACAAATCTCTTTTCCAAAAAAAGGGTTTAGTCCTAAGGATGATCTCGTTAGTTGAGGCCTAAAGCTTCTAAAGTATGTTTTTAGAGATTTCAAGTTCAAAACCAACTAGTTAAACTTAATTGTAAAATATTTTATTGTCTCTTAAATTTAGGTCTTAAATGAGTATGAATATACTTGAATATATGAAAGACTCAAATGATCGATCATTATAAAAATAAGTAAACAGTCCAAATGTACTTAAACCAAGATAGTTTATTGACCTTTTTCTTTCCTATCATAATTCATGGTTTTAACTCAGTAATTTACTAGTTTCAAAACAAAAAACCTCCGTAATTGAAGAGTGAATCGAGTTATCATAATCCATGCTGCTCTCCCATGTTCAATTTCAATTTATTTTAGTCCCTTAATCTGAATTAATTTTAAAAATATGAATTTAAATTTTAAAGTTAAAAACCTTCAAAAGTTATTCTTTTCTTCATTTGACAATTTTTTTTTATGAACAATATCGCTTAGCAACTGTGATAGTAGAGATTCACACCTTTTACCCAAAAGAAACATACCATGTAGACTGTCTATTTTAGTCTCCAAATTTTAAATTATAAAATAAAATCCTAATAACAATAAAAAGAATTAAGCATTATGAATATAAAAGTGGGAGGCTGTAAAAGACTGATTTTCATCCCAATTTAAGAAATACGCATAAAATAAAAAATTCCTAGATGAGAATTTGGCATGTATAGAACTGAACCAAACTTGCTGCTGCACCATTCAACTTCATTTCCATTTCAGAATCCAAGAGAAATCTTGGACACAAACATCCTTTGGCAATGCAACAGGTTAACAAAAACACAAAAAGGATTAGGTTACCAAACCCAAAAAAGTTGCAACCCCTTGTCAGTTCATCAATAAATGACATTACCCACACAGATCAGAAAAACTGGCATAAAGAACCCAAAATTCTTGCAAGAACATGCAACCTCCCTACAAAATCCAACCTTAAATTTAACAAAAACATTCACAACACTAATGGTAATAAATATGTCATAAGATAGCAAAGTCCTTACATAAGAATGCAAATGAGTGGGGCCTCTTTTACATTCTATCTTCTCTCCTCCGAGGAGCACAAGTGATGATTTCATCAACTCTAAGAATCATCTCAGCTGCCTCTGTTGCAGATAGCAATATGGCTTGCTTCACTTTGAATGCTTCTGAAATACCAAGTTCTGCCATATCTCCCACCTATCATTTATACCATGACAGAAAGGGTTAGAGGAAGAATTCATAATATTGATACGAATTATTAATGAGTTATTATTTTTTATAAGAAACAATTTCATTGATGCATGAAATTGCAAAACGAACCATGATAGGAGGATTACATGATGCCTCTCCAATTTGAGAGGAAAAAAAAAACCTCAGTAATAAAAGATAGGGGAACGTTTACACCTCGTAATAACTACATTAACTACAGTATCAAAAAATTTATAAAACGATAATCGATTATCTTGAAGAATTTCCTCTTTCTTAGTGGAAGAGGTATTGTCAAGCATCAATATCCAAACAACTCTTGTATTTGTCCTATGGACATCATATTTCATATTATAATGAAATTGTTTCTTCATCCAAAAAAAAAACATAACAAGAGCACAAGGAATAATATAATCATGGACAGCATTTTCTTGCATATGATGTGTAGTCACTTAATGACAATTGAGGTATTACTATCTCAGTCTGACACTTACCGATCCAGAGATGACATCGATCCCTGCTTGGCAACCTTCCTTGTGATGCTCGGCTCGGAGTTGTGCAATCAAGTCAGCACTATCCAACCCAGCATTATCAGCAATGATCGTTGGAATAGCCTGTAGAGCCCGTGAAAAAGCTTCAATAGCATGTGATTTCTTGCCAGGAGTCTTCCTAGCCAACTCATCCACTTCTTTTGACATAATCATCTCGGGCCATCCACCTCCAAACAAGACTCTGCTGTCAATGACTGTCTGAGACAGGACACACAAGGCATCGTGCAGAGACCTTTCAGCCTCATCAAGGACGTGATGGCTGGCAGAGAATAAAAACACAATGCAAAAATAGCACTGTCAAAACATATAACAAAGCAGATGAAACAGCTCCAAGATAAATGTAAACGTTAAAATGACCATTAGAAAACCCAACCCAGTGGTCAAAAGTGCACGACTATGGATTCAATTAATTGTGGTCACTTTTCTAAAAATTAATTACCTATTAGTTTCCATGACTACCAAACCAAAGGTTGTAGGATCAGACAATTGTCCCATAAGAAGAGTCAAAGTGCGTGTAAGCTGGTACAAACACTTTTTAATATAAATGTTTTTAAAAAAAAATCCTAACTGAGTGTTTATGTTGGACACTTGTTGCATGGTGCAATCTTCAAGAAGCACTTTTATGATATTTACCACATTTTTTTTTTAAAATCACTAACAACCAACCAAAATAGAGTTTTTTGGCAGAAAATACAAGAAAATCATGTATTTCTATATCAAATGATATAAAAATGCGCTCCAAAATCACCAAACAAATTAAAATTAAAATCTACTGGATTCTTGAAAATACCTTGCACCCCTTAGCACAATTGTACAAGCCTGGCCCAGTTCCACACCTGAAAAATGGATCAGCTTATCCTCGCCAATCATAATCTCCTCAATCAACTTGCAGTGTCCAAGTTTCACAGATTCGGGATTGTCAAAAGTTGAAGCAATTTCACCACCAGTTACTAAACCCAGACGCTCAATGCCATCAAAATCGGCATGCTCAATAGCAAGTATTCCTGCATCTGCAAATAGTTCCTCTGGGAAATTGTAGATCAACTGTCTGTTAACAAAGCAGTTGATTCCATGATCAATGATCTTCTTCACCTTCTCTCTCATTTTTTCCTTTTCAGCACCCTCAATCTCAGCAACTCTTGCCATTGAATCAACACGAACTCGAGCACCATAAATCTTGACTTTGTCAGTGTCCATAGCAGTATTTGCCACTAAAATTTTGGCATTCTCTATGCGTTTGGGTTGACCAATACCAATTTTTTTGTCAAGAATAAACCTGAAAAAAAGAAAATACAATCTCAAACCCAAATTAAAAATTTTAAAAAAATGTGTATTTATAGATGAAGCAAGTATACTTGTAAACGAGAGCACTTTTCAGAAAACATTAAGAATCATGTCTACTTAAATAGTTAGATTATTATTTGTTTTTTTTTTGGAAACTAGAAAATCGGAGCTTCACAAATAATTAGATTAGTTAATGAAACAGTCCTTCAAAAGCAACAAAGAAAACTCACCCTTCATCTAAAAAGGAATCCCTCAACGATCCTCCAGGTTTCTTGATAATTTGAATTGACTCTAGATTGGTGCTCCCCTGCAATTTCAACGAAGTATCAAATAAAACACGCATGCTCAAAGGTGTGGAATATAAGACACACTGACAACATAGAAACAGCTACACATTGTCTAAAATGTCCCTCTCTCTCTCTCACTATCACAAACAAGAACATATAATATAATAAAAATGGTAATACAGAACAGTATCCATCAAATAGTATCAATAAACATCAATATTGTTATACTTTAACTTGCAATCAAACTCGTTCATCGACATTTTTACCCAAATCACAATAAAACGAAGTAAGAGTGAGCATTAACCTTTAGCCTCATTACAGCATCAACTGCCAATTTAGCAAAATACTCCTTGTCTTGTGATAGGATTTTGGAACTCAGAGTAGTCATTGCAATTTTCATCAAGTCTGATTTAAATTTCTCTGAAAATAGGCAACGTGGTGTGGTGCTTCAGAATATACAGTTATATTCCATACAAGATTTGAAGCTTATACTTACAGATGGTCTCTGATTTGAAGATTATACTAGACCAAGAGAAGGTAAAATGATAGAAAGATGGGCATATTACCTAAATCTTCTTTGTTATCCACTACTTTCCGCAGCAAGGCATCACGAGCACATTCTGCAGCCATTCTATAACCTGAAAGTTTCATATTATTCATATTATTACTCATCACAAGGTATAAGATGCCAGAAAAGAAACGCCAAGACTCAAAATAATCCATCTAGTTTCCACTTTTAGCATGAAAAGGGGGAGACAGAGAGAGATGTCCTGCACACATACACACACATAGAAAGAAGGCAAGACAAAATCATTTGAAAGGTATTCCTTTAGGTTAACATGATGCCAAGATTTTTGTACAATAGCATAACATAGGAGAGCAATACGGTATTCAATCTTCGTAAGGGAAGGACAAAGGAGTTCCAAGCACAAACTTCATCAAAAGAAGAAAAACGAATGTGAACGGCAAAACTACCCTACTCTATTTCTGAAAGTAAACAAGGGAGATTTAATTGGACTGAGCATAGAACAGGGGAAGAGAGAGTGGGTCAGTTTATCTTAATGCAACAAGGAAGAAAAAAGAACATAGGTCCGGGCCCTATGATTAATATATATGTTTCTTCATAAATCAACTAGGATTCCTATACATAGCATGTTTTCATGTTGCAAAAGAAGGCTCCGTTGGATGTCTATAAAGTAAACAAAAAATAAGAAGGAAAAAACCTGCTATAATTGTCATTGGATGAATCTTTGAAGCAACCAATTTCTCTGCTTCCCTTAGAAGTTCTCCAGCCAAAACAACAACTGAGGTTGTGCCATCCCCCACTTCATCATCTTGGACTTTTGAAATGTCTTAACCTTGTTGTTAAGGATTCTCCATTCAAAGCCATAAAAAAAGGCACAACTTCAAGTAAAATAAATAAAGTATCCACACAAGAATTAAACAATCTTCCACAACAAACTACAATGGTCATTGGCAGGGAAGCATCGGGATTTTTTTTAATTGACTCTATTTTGCATATAGCTTTATTTTGGAGCAAGAGATCTCAACCTTGTTGTAATTATAGCCATAGTTATCTATTTTCTAACTGGCATTATTTCATCTAGATGTCTCATCTTTTTTGTAACTATTTCACACATCAATGAAATATTTTGTTTCCTATAAAAAAAAAAACTACAATGGTCATGAAATTCCCTCGAGTATAAACATGGTGTAAACACTAAACAAAAGGATACCGACAAGAACTTTGGCAGCTGGGTTATCGATATGGAGAGATTTCAAAATGGTAGCACCATCATTGGTAACAGTGACTTGCCGTCCTCTGCCAGTAGATTGGAGAATTTTATCCTGGAAGGTGTAACGACAATCATTCGCAATCATGGAATCATTTAAAGATAAGAAATAGAGACACATTTTATGATATATACATATATATCAGAAATTTTATGTACTCAAAGTAAGGGGAAATTATTGGAAGGCCATAACGATCCATCTCATTATTTAGTAGACTAGCAGTGAAACTTACCATCCCCTTCGGCCCTAATGTTGTCTTAACCAAATCAGCAATGGCCATAGCGCCAATGAATGATGCCTAAAAGAAATGATTTAAAGACATTAAGCTTAAGAAAGGAATAAAACGAGGAAACTTCTCTGGCAAGTAGAATCTAATCTAAGCCCAACAAAAATCGAATCTTACCATTCTAGCACGCTCTCCCTTCTCTTCGCTAGCTTCATCTTTCAGAAGTTTATCAACCTACAAAGTACAAATTCATGTAACAAAAAAAGAAGCTAAAAGTGACATCAAACTCGAAGAGAAATAACAGCTGGGAAAAATGTAATCGCTAGAAACCAACATACCGCCATGGAAATGATGAAAACTGAGACCTAACTGACGAATGAACTACCTGCAACGGCGAACCCGCTTTTCAAACACTCGAAAACAGATCAAACAAAAAAAAAAAGCTAAAACCCTAGCATGAAATTCATCAAACCTGAAAGATCTTAGCGAATAAAAAATACAGATCTTGATGAAGAAGCAAGAACAGAGGCCAGTTGAGTATTTTGAGCGGAGCTGGATCCCGCTGAAAATAGTTAGGCTGGTTCTAGGTTAAAGTTTTCTGTGCGTAGAAGTTAGAGCGTTTACAGAGCAGAAGCGACGTCGTATAATTGTCTGAACCGGCCCATTATTTCGGTCTCAACACTGAATCGGATCGGTTCAACATCGGTTTAATAAGCCGCGAGTGTATAATTCGATTTTTTAATTAAAAATAGGTTATATAAATATATATATATATATATATATATATATATTTTTATTTTATTTTTTTTGTAAAGTTTATTCTATTTTCGTCCAACTTTCGAATATAAAATTTTAGTTTATATATTTTCAATAAAATAAATAAATGGAGTCTTGTCATAAGTTTTTGTTGGTTTTATCTCACAAAAAAACACATGTTTTCTTGATTTTATCTCAAAAAAAAAAGTTTTGTTGAGTATTATATATTATTAATACAATATTATGTATTATTTATATGGTATAAAATCTCAAAAAAAAAATTATATTGTATAATTTAGGTACGAAATGGTTATAATTGCTTCTTCTTTTTTTGTCTTAAATATTTTTCCAATTTAGTCTATTTCTAAAAATACTCTATTTTTATATTATTATTATTTTATCTCTTTAAATCTTCATCTTTTTTGTCAATAGTGCAGTAGCTCATGCGGTATCAATGTACAGCTAATGACTTAGAAATCTTAGGTTCAAGTTTGGCCCACCCCAATTATTGTAATCTCAAATAAAAATCATCATCCTTCTTTTTAGTAATGTTAATTAGAACTATTCTAAAAAAACTAAAAACATTTCAAAGTTTATCGATTAAAATATAACAAATTCTATACTATATGAACCAAAATAGTATTTTCATCTTAAACATGTTACATTTTTTTTTATCAAAAAATTTATTTAATCTACGTTAAGATGGAGAAATAGACTTAGGTACATTATGATTTGTTTTACCGCTCTCCCCTACTAATCAAAGAGGTGTTGGTATACCTGCTTAAAATAAAAAATGAGATAATGTTATCCAATTGGATGTGGAGATATATTATGGAGAAAACAACATTGTGGAAAAAAGTTATTATTACTAAGTTTGATTTTGATCACCACATCAATAAGTTGGGGTTGATGAGTTATGTCTCAACAAAAGGGCCGTGGAAGACCATAGGTGTTTATGCACGCACTGATCCAGATAGAGTGCGACAAAAAATTAAAGATGGAGCTTTCACTCAATTTTGAAAGGATACATGGTTGTTCTCCTACTTTTGTCTTATCTAAAAAAAGACGTGGCTATTACAGAAGCTTAAGGTGGATGGTTACATCGAATGGGTCGGTGGCGTGATTGGTTATCTGATTTGGTGTTAATCCATTTTCACTCCACAGCCACGGGTTTTGATCCCTAGAAACCTATTAAACTTATGTGTTGAATTATGTTAAACCATCAATTAATCTAAAAGCCTAATTAAGTTAATGGATTGGGATAAATTTAATTATATAAACTAACAGTTTGACTTAGTATATACATCTTCCCCATGGCTCTTTCTCCACCATAGTTCATCAAACCCTTTCCATGGTAGTACTAGTATATATCTACCTCCCCTTCTAGCCCGCCCGCCCGAAGATCTTTAATCAACTATTTAACAAATTCCATCGTCCTTAACAAGGACTATATTCTGATCTGTTCTCTCTCTTACTTTTTGATTTGTCGCACTCCTTTCTTCAATGATTTGTCAAACGTGTCAATAAAAAAAATTCAGTAATTTTTCATGCGTGCATGAAAGAAAAAAAAAACTTCATTGTATCCTTTTCTAGGTATCATTCAAATAAAATTTTAGTATTTTTCATCTAACTTAATGAGATTATATTTTAAAAAATATATTCTTCAAAGTCAAATGTATTTTTAAAACAAAATTTCATTCAAATTTATTGATAATGTTGATTTTTTTTTTAAGTTCAATGATATTTTTTAAACATTATGTATATATTTGACACAAAACCGAGAATTCAAAGATATTTTGATAATTTAGCCTTAAAAATATAATGATTTGTGAGTGGGACAAATTTTAATTGATGAAATAAATTAAAACATAAGATACCACGAAAATGAAGTATAAAATCTTAAATTAAATTAAATGTGCAACTACCGTATAAAATATATACCATTTTGGTCTAAACATTTGAATCCATAACATCGAAACATAAACACATATTTTGATGCTAGTTTAAGTTATCGTTGATCTAATATGATATCTTTATCCAAATATATTAGAAAAATTGCAAAAACCATCCTAGAGTTAAAAGACTTAAAGATTCATACACATGTTATTTTTTAATAAGGTAGGTTGATAGGTAAGAAGATCATAAAGAAAAGATGACCAAATGGGGGAATTCGAATGAATGTAGCAAAAAAATGTAACCCGACTCCGAGTTGGGGTCGATTCGACGACCTAGTGATCTAACTGCAGATATTTCCTGGCTACAACAATATGAAAGCAAAGAGACCTTGCTTTTTCATCATATATTAAAGCTAAGATAGACTTTTAATTAAAACTACCTTGTGATGGTGACTCCTAAGTATTTGGAATGCTACTGATTTAGAGTGGTCTTGTGTGTCTACCACTTGCCTTGCCACACAGAAGAGCATTCTTTGGAATGGGGAACTCGTCCCTAAGTGAAGTTGATGGCGTATAAACGCGGAGATAGAATTGTTGTCCGAGATACTGTCTAGCCCAAAACTCCGACCTTACGTTCCACATTCCTACGTTATCAAGAGCCACATAAATTGCAGTCCATGAAAAAGGGTATACCTGCATAAAACACCATCTTCAGGTCATTTGAACAGAGAATATGTGAGGCAGAAAGCCAGAAGAAAACCGAAAGTCGATGCTCACCTGAGTCGTGCAACGAGCTATTGCATCCCGTAGATTGTACTGGTTTCTGCTAGACTGCGTCCACTGACCACCATCCATGCTGAAAACAAACACTCTCAAAAATCAAAATTTTGATCCACAGCTTCATTCATCAAATATTAACACAAATGTGAGTTTCACAAAATGTGTCAACAGTCCGAGTTATGCTTACCCGACCACGAAGAAAGAGTAGCCATCAACATGCCAACTTTGGAGGATGTCCTCATTGTTTTGGAACACAATTTCAACAAATGCTCTATAGTCTGCACCCATCACGGACGTGTCGAGGTAGATTCCTCGACCATTAGGCCTATCAGAGATGCTTCCAACTCGAAAAACCCCTCCGATTTTGAAGAAGTCGGCAAGTTTTAGGGGAGTGTCAGAACGAAGGAGACGCTGTTAACCGCATACCTTTGTTAGTGGTTGACTTGACCAGCAGAACTTGCAAGTATGATGGTTTTGGCTGTGTTTATGAGACCATAGTGATATGATCCTTGTGGGTTTGGCCTTGGTCCACTAGCAGTAAGATTAGTCCTGCAAACAGAAAAAAAGCCATAGCAAGACAATAGATATATATGGAAAACCACAGACTAACCATTTGATCTGGTTAAGTGGAAATAATAAAAAAGAGGAAAATAAAACTTCTATGAATGGATCACTCGAATACAATTCAGTTCACAAAGTTCCTTTCATGAACTATTAATATTAATTTAGACCTCCAACTCTCAAATACTAAGTTTAATCTTCACTAAATTTCAAAGAAACAATTTGGATATATGGCTTTATTTAAACTTAAATTCTATATATATGGCTTTATTTTTCCTTAAAGAAGCATTTGAATCCTAACTAAATTCAAAAAACAAAAAACAACTTTTCAAAAGCTTTTCTTTTTCCAAATTTTGATTTAGTTTTTAAAATACACGTAAAATGAAGATATGAAAAATAAGAAAAACTATATGTTGTGTAGGCTTAGTTTTCAAAAACCAAAAGTAAAAAACAAAATACTATGTCAAACGGAGTCTAAATCAAACACAGACCAATCTATTTGTATCTATCTAACCGAATAGAGCGCGCTTGGTTGAGGGACCAGTCGATTTGTATTGTTGGTCCACCGGGAGGGGGGCCTTTGACAGGGCCAGTGGTGGTGAGCACCCGAGAAGTGAAGCGAGTGGAAACAACAATGTAGTAGTCGTGAGCTAGCTGGTCAGCCGTGACGAGCACGGAGTAAGACTGACCAACATGAACATCGAGCGAGGAGTAGGTCGTTTGAATGGTATGAGTTCCCTCCACTTCTACGAGCTTCATTTTATGAGCTTGAATTCGGAAATTGAGGGAATGTTGCAGCCCCACATTTGAAATTCTCAACCTGTAAGTTTTTCCTGCAACAGCATTGACATAAATGTTCGTATCATTTTCATTGTATAGCCCATTTGAGTCAATCAGTATTCAAATTCAAATACGGAATGCACCTTGTTCAACGCTAAAAGCGGAGTCGTTGGCACCACCATTCGGAAACGGAAGCTTCTTTCCACGATCCAAATGAGCCTTCAAGTTCTGTTCCAAATTTTCAAGTAAATAAGAACTGTATGATTGGATTTGTACCTGGCGCCGATGAGGGACTTTAAGCCCCCGTTCAATAACTATTTCGTTTTTTGTTTTTTCTTTCTAGTTGTTCATTTTTCATTTTTTGTTTTAATAAATAAATATCGTATATGTTTGATAACTCATTTTAGTTTTATATTTTAAAAAATGAAAAACAAAAAAAACATATTTGATAATTACTTTTTGTTTTCAAATATCACATTTTATTTGAATTTTTTTAATTTTTTACTATTTATTCATGTTATTTTCGTACTCTTTGTTTTTAAAAACTACTTTTTTTTTTTTTTTTTTTTTAGTTTTTAGAATTTCTTTAATATTTTTTTTTAAAAAAATTTAATTTTAAAAATAAAAATTAATATCAAACATTTTTTTTATAAAGTAAAAATAAAAAAACAAAATAGTTATGAAAGACGACTTAACTAATTGAAAATATAGACGTACAGTGTGATTGGATTTGTACCGGTGGCCGATGAGGACGGTGTAGTCGCCGTCGGGATCGGGGAAGGGGACCGGAATCCGGGGGTGGCTGAGGATTCTAATTCTGCCGAACCCGCCAGCGGCCTTGTGGAATGCCAGCGACGGGAAATTGTAAAAGCTCCCGATCTGATCTTTCACTTGCAGAACGTATGTGAAGTTCGTCCCCGGCGGGATTGGACACGTTGTTCCGTAAACACCGTCTTCGTATGAGTTTCTTCTCTGTTGAATCCCGTTCCTGTATTTCCATATTATTCATATTCGAATGTGAAACCACATCACAAAATGATAAATACTAATTTTAGATGGTACTGTATCATAAAAATTAAATTCTAATTTTTGAAACCACATGAATTAAATTTTAAATTGGTTGAAATTATATGAACTAAATTATACTTTTTGAAATCATAAATGTTTTGGCGGAGGCCCAGAGGGTAGATACTGGCGTAGGTGACGTTCCAGGTCAGAGAACGGTATGGGTTTTCTGCAGATACGCCGGCGACCAAGCACACCAATAATGATAACCATTTTGGATATTAATATTTCTGGGTAACACAAAAATAAAACAAAACCAAATGAGAGGGACTATTCTTTTAACTGCCCAACCGGTGCCTTCACACGCAAATTAATAAACAATAAAAGGGAGGGAAAATCATGGGGGCACACTACAGGTGTGTGTGTGTTTTTTTTTCTTTTTTTGTTGAAAAGAGTAGAGTAAAGTGGATTCGAGAGAGAATAAAGTGATTAATAATAATTTGGAATGATTAACTACTCGTTTGAATATTGAAGTTAATAGTAGTGGAGTAATCAACTACGTACTTGTTTGAAAATTGTAGTCAATAATGATTGAGTGATAAATTTGATGTGAAGTTTAATAAAATTTAATGTAAAATTTGATAGAAGAGTTGAAAAGTGATTAACGCTAGTTGTTTATTATAAAAAACGAACGAGGGATTTTTGAGAAATGGTTCATATCTAAAAAACAAACATATTCTAAAAGAATATAGGGGTGACATATTTAGGTAGGATTTAGGTTAAGAAGTTATATTGAGTAGTTAAAATTTGAGAGTTGTACCAAAAACTCGTTTCGGATGTAATTTTCGTGTAGAGGAGTTAGAGTCAAAACCTTATTTGGAATATATAGATTTAAAATGAATATTTATTTTTAGTAGTTAAAAAATAAATGGTTAAAAATGAACTATTTTTATTGATTTGAAAGTAATAATTAAAAATAAGTAGTTAGAAATGATTAAGAGTATGTTTGAAGCACCGGTTTGGGTATAATAGACGAAAAGTTATGATAAATTGTGGGTTATAATAAACCATAGGTTATTATAAATGGTGCGGGCAAGTTATTATAACAAGGATTAAATAAACGGGCACACAAGTTTAGGTAACCACCGTTTATAATAAACGGTGGGGCAAACATCGGCTTGGTTATTATAACCAACCCAACCGTTTACATAAACGGGGGCCCAAACATATCCTAAGTAGTTATGTTATGAAAACGGCAATCAACAATCCATAAAACAAAGAATAAAGTAACAGATAACAATAAATGTGAGAGAAGAAGATAAAAATCAATACAGAAGTTTACGTGGTTCACTAACGTAGTGTTATCTACTCTACGGGCAGAAGAGAAGAGCAATTGTATTGAGAGAGATGGAAATTTATAGATACAAAGATTATATCATCATATGGCTAGGGTTTAATTCGAGTTTATATAGACACTCTCATTTAACATTTATCATTGATGATTGTGTGTGAGACTATTGTGTGAGGTTACTTTTTCCTTTGTTCTTTTCCCTTTCTTTAGATGAAAAAATGTTGGTAAGGGAATGCTATTTTGATGGATCATTTATAAAAAAAAAATCTTGTAATTTGAGTTTATGCTTTTATGGGGTTTGAGTTTTATCTTCATCCATGAGAATTTAATTAGAAACTTTTATCCTCTCTTTTTTTTTCCTTGCTTGAAGTATTGGCTTTTGAGAGAGGAAGGGGGAAGAAGATAAAATATTTTATTATTATTATTTTTTGTCATCTTATCTATTTTTAACTCTGGGTAATTTTATTTATTAATTTACGGATTATTTCTAAACCTTTTAGAAAATTTAGGGATTAAAATTGAATTTTTGAAAGTTCAGGATCAAAATGGAACAAAAATCATAGTTCAAAACCTAAAATTGAACTTTTGAAAGTTTAGAGATCAAAATGAAATTTTTATGTTAGTTCAAGGACCGGAATAATATTTTACCATAAAAAATATTTAGAATTTGAAATTGTAATCAACTAATTACCAATTAATGATTTAATATCAACTTCAATAAAATATAATATGAATAGGGAATTTGCACGGTATAGTAACTTTTTAACCACAATTTATAATTATAGCAACTTTTTAAAAATAATTTGTTTATAGCAAATTTTGCCTCTTTTTTTAAAAAAATCTTTATATACCTTTTTAATTGAAGACTTTGATAGAATCTATCATTATAGAAGTTTATCAATTTTATCAGTAATTGATTCCATCTGCTTCTGTTGATAGAATCTATTAATATGGAAGTTTATCGATCAATTTACATTTTTTACTATGTGTGTAAGTATTTTTATTATTGTACTATTCATGTAATATTTTAATAATTTTGTAATATACATACAAAAGTCATACTCCCCTGATCTTTATTTTCTTTTTTTTAAGAGAAACATTGAGATGTTTAATATTTTATTTGAAAAGGTGGACATTCTTTAAAGTCATCTTTACAAAGAGGTATAAATTATTCATTTCGATACTAAATAATTTTTAGGTTGGGCTCTATATATTATTTTATATAAATAACAATAAACTAACAAACATGTATTTAATTTGACAAAGATTGACAGCAATTATAAAATATTTAATGAGAGTTTGCCAAACTATAAAAATTAAATTGTAAGTTTTAAATTCATGTAAAAGTAAATTATATATTCATACTTCATTTAACAACAAAAAAGAGTAGGAAAGTGGAATGTCGGTAGTGGGAGTCCCCACATTAACATTTTTATAAATGAATTTTGCATGTATGACTCTCACATGGCTTGAAGTTGAAGTACCATGTGTCACTAATCTATAGTCATCAGAGTTCCGAAATGGAGTGAGATCTAATTAAAATTAATATTATAAGTTTAGTCATCCAACTTTTAATTTATATAACCAAACAAATTTCAAGTTCTGAATATGTAACTTCGATTGTTGCATCCATAAATATTTACGAATATACTTAATTATCTTGTTTTGTGTTAATCTATTTCAATTTTATAATCACAAGTTCAAATTTAAAAATTGATATTTAGTTTTTGTAATATTTGAAAGCAGTTCGTGTAGTTGATTCATCAATTTAAAATTTTATATTGATTAAAAAATTATTTTAATTAAATTAACATGGCTCATGTTTTTTTTTTTTGAATTAATTAACAAGGCTCATGTACACCCTAACAAATGGTGACTATTATTCTCACAAAAAAAAAATAGTGACTATAATCTTGGTCTATAAAAAATATTCTATATAGAATGTTACTTGTTGTGCAAAATTCAGATCTAAGCTAATCCAAGAACAAATGCACAAATAGAGATTCAAACAAATAAAAAAGAGAAGGATGGAGAAGAGACAACACCAGATCTATAGTGGTTCGGGAACGTCCCTACTCCACTATTATGGATCGATTGAACTTGATCGATCCACCATCATAATGTCATTGAATCAATGTACAATGGCTCTCTCTAAGTCTAGGGTTTAGTTCTCACTCTCAAATGAACAAAAACCCCCAAATGGAGTTTATATATGAGCTCCTACACATCTGTCATGATTAGACTAATCTAACTCTCTAATTAACCCAAGTTACACTTAACTCATCTAAGACTAATTAATGATATGTATTTCACCTATTACATTACTTCATATAATTTAACCCCAGTTACATATAAATATATTTTTATTTAGACATTAATTGTATTTTTCCTTTTGATTTATTTTTATTTATAAATTCATTTTTTGAATTAATACAAATCAAGATAATCAACCGTGCCACCAATTTATACAGAACTCTTATTGACAAGTTATTGCGTTCTTAATCTTATAAAAGTTCTGTATTTTTAACTCTATTTCGGTTACATTATATTTTTATAACGTTAATTTTAGACCATTTTAATCATTTACTTATAATTTTATTTGATTTTAATCTATATATATTCAATTTTAATGCATGTACTTTCATTTAAAAAAAAATAAAATAGGATAAATTCTTCGTTCAAATTTCTCTGTTTAAAAAAGTATTATCTAATTCTAAAAAAGAAGTGTTATCTAAAAACTTTAACTCGATACAAGTTAGAAATATATGTTCATTATATTAAAATTATTATTAGAATGAATCAATTTTGATTAAAAATAATTTTAAATTTATGAATTTATGAAACTAGTTTTAAGGGAATTTGCGGTTATAGAAATTTTTTTACTACCGTTTACAATTATAACACATTTTTAAAAATAATTTTTTATAGCAAATTCTGTCAATTTTTTTAAAAAAAATTATTTACTTTTTTTATAGAAAACTTTGATAGAATCTATCGTTCTCTAGTGATGGAAGTCTATCAATTTTATCAGTGATTGATTCTATCTTCTTATTGATAAACTCTTGATAGAATCTGATGGAAGTCTATCAATTTACTTTATTTATTAGTAATTGATTCTATCACTCTTTATCAATAGAATCTATCAATACGAAGTCTATCAATTTACAATTTTTGCTATATGTGCAAATATTTTCATTATTGTACTATTCATATAATATTTTATCCATTTTGTAATATAGATGCAAAAGCCCCTAGTTTTAAACTATATATTTAACATATAAAATTGGACGAAATAAAACAAATGCAAGAATGGTTTTTTAGCTGAAATTTTAATTGTATGTTGTGTTAAAAGTTGAGACTATTTTTCTTCACAAATGTATGGATTTTTATTTTTTTTGAGAAACCCACAAATGTGTGGATTGTTCTGTAAAATAATTCAAACTTTTTGAGAATTTAGGATTGGCATGCTATTAACTTATTATTGGTATCGTTTCAAAAAAACTTATTATTGGTAACTCTGTGCATTTTTGAAGACCTAATTAAAAAAACAGAGTTATTTATGAATTAAGATATTTTCTTTTTAGGTCAAGAAACAGTAACTCAACCAGTAAATGGATGCAAATATATTTTATTTTTAGTTTAACATTGATGAGTGGATGCCAACAAAATTGTAGCACAATTTAACATAAAATAAATTCGATCTAAAAAACAATATGTAAAAAAATATCTTGCGTTATGAAATTGAGAAGCCTCCTATTTGCAAATCAAAGTAAAATATCAGTCAACTTAAAAAATTTCAACTGAATGGGTCCGTAGCACAATGATCTCAGTGTTTGGTTGTAATCCAGTTCAACACCAGCGTCACGGGTTCAAGCCCGAAAATCGGTATTTGTCACCCCTCTCCCAATATGTATTAATTTTTTTTTTAAAATTATGAAGATTAACCTATTTTTACTAATTATACCATCAAAATTTCAATGTTTTGATATCGCTGTGTTACGATAAGTGTATTTTCTTCACTGTACAAACTATTTACACAGCAAAATCAAAATAGAATTTCGTAATAAAATCGAAGATCGTATCGAAAAAAAGTATTCTACATGCTAAATATATAATTTACGATTGAAGCAATGTATCATCAGAACTTACTTTAAAATCATTTGTTTTAAAGAAATAAAGAAACGAAAACCAGAGAATTAATCAATGTTACAAGAAAAATATAAACTTGAGAAAGCCAGTATGTATCCAATTGGCTTCATAAGTAAGCCATTGTGTGAATTTCACACCCATAAATCTGCAATATCCTTCCACAGTTGTGTATTTAATTTTCATCGTCGGATTTGCTTTGCAATCGTCGGCAAATATCATTTGATAATATCCCTAAATATTCCTACAAAATTCACAACAATCTCATGAAAATTCAATGCACAAACCTACATCAAATAATATACATTTTCAAAATGATCTAAAAAAATAATAATAATAATATACATTTTTTCATGTCCGTTACGTTATTTAGTTATGTTCTTGTTATATATACTCAAACATCAATTAAATTTTTATCCTGATTTATATGAATCATAACCAAAATAATCTAGATTTCAAAAAAAAACAACCAAAATATTTTAGATTTCGTCTCTTCCCATATATATAAAATATTTTGACCCTAAACTTTTAAGTTTGCTTTATTTTATTATCTAAATTCTTAGAAGATCTACTTCCATCTTAACCTATCTAAACTATCATAAATATTTGTTTTTGTTTAAGTTATTTTTCAATCTATTATTAATTTGTTAAAGTTAGAATAGGACAGTAAATTTAAGAACAAATCTAGAAATGCAACAGCAAGTATAGAACAAACAGTTTAAAAACTTTTGGAAAAATCTCAAAAATTAAAGATGGAAATGAAGTATAAAACAGAATAAATACAATGTTAAAGTTTGGAATCAAATAAAAGTATTCATCCGTGTTTTAAAAGTATTCACCTCAGCAAGTGTGTCATCGCTGCACAAATCATGTATAATATCTTCATTACTACTGCCAGAAACTTGAGCTGAGCTCTCAACCACAGCGCGGAACACATCCATAAGAGAATTGGTAGATATAACCCTTTCAGCCAGATTTTGGAGGTCAATCTAAATTAATACCATTAAATATTTAGCTTATCCATTTCTAATTAATTAATTTTGAGATAGAACTTCATACAAGAAAAAAAACGTACCTTTGACTGTTCCAAACGGAGCGTCAAGATTGAACTGCCGAGATCCAGAAGAAGGGCTCCAAAGTGTTGCATCCTAAGTCCTACTTGTACCAACTCTTCTTGTATTTGGCCCCTCACCTGCGGATCACTTGAAGACCCGTCTTGCTCGAATCGCTCCGCAATGTGCTACGTATGTACATGTTTTTAAAAAGAGAACTTTGGACTGTTAAATATTCAATTTCATACTTGATTTATGGCCAATATTATAGCTTATAGCCACTGAAGAAATACTTTCAACATTCTCATTTACTCAAAATCACAGCAATTAATATTAAATGCCCCTTGTGCAATTCATTTTTGTGAAAATCCATAAGCACTCATCCTCTAACATAAAAATTACAGCCTAAATTAACCTTATTTTAATAATGATTGATATGTATCATCAACCAAATTATTGCAAACCTCTAAATAAAGTTTTTGAACTAAAAAAAACTTCATTTTCACCTCAAAAGAAAGAAGACCCAACAAAGACATGAAAAATAGAGAGAAAATTGATAGAGCTCTAATACACAATAGATTTAGCCCTCTGATTTGGAAGCAAATATATATTAGAATGTAGTCTTTCATAATTTTAAAGTTAAAACATGGAACTAAAATTTCAGGAAAGAATGAGAGATCATGTTCATAATCATTAATATATTTTAATATTATATTATAAATACTCATTAATACAATTTTATGTATTATTAATACAGTATACTTATGATTATTGTTGCTATTTTTTTTAAAGTAACTTTATTTATAATTATTTTTTGAATTTGACTAATTCCTTTAAAAAAAAAATTTAATCTCCGTTATTTAAAGGCTATGTTACTCTTCTATGAGGTTCTTCGTAATTTCTTGAGCGTGTTATGAGAAATAAATAAGTTTTGTCCCACTCTTGGTTTTTTTTTTTTTTTTTGTTGATTTTTCGGTGTGTGAGAAGAGGCTATAACTTTGGTTTTAAATGAACAATCATACTATCTAAAATATATTAAAACAAAAAAGTATTCAATCCAATATAAATAAAATTAAGATCTGATTCAAGATTAGTGAATCCAAAAGAAATGAAAAGATCTCACAACTTTTACAAGAAAGATGGATTTACTTCCGTCATAGCTAGATTGTTTAAAATGAAAACTCATGCGATCTTATACATATCGAAACAAAGATAGGATTAATGCATTACTTACAGGTAGTGAAGATATAGCATAATCACTTAGAAGTCGTTGTGTATTTCGCAAAACTATACCCAAAGATTCTGGAGTTTGCAAACCTTGGGGATTGGCGGGCAGTTCCAACTTTGGTAGAATTCCTATATAACATTACCAAAAAAAAAAAATCATTCATAAAACAATCAAACATTGATAATATAGTGCTTAAAATATTACCACCATTGTGAGATATTGCACGCTCGAACCGATTCATGAACTCGGAACTTGTTGTTTTAAAGAATCAAGAATGATGAACTAGAACAACAAAAGGTAGAGATATAATGAAATTAATTCAATGATGCACTAGAAACCAAAATTTGGGCATGAATGAAAAAAAAAAGAATACAAAGAATGATACTTAATTAGAGAATGGACGTTCATCCTTTAGGACCAAAGGATGTTCATTCATTGGTAATCCTATTTTTCGAAGCAACAAAATTTGAGAAGAAGGAAAGGGTTACAATTTTGTGGTTCATCTTTTATTTATTTATTTATTTATTAATTTTTTCCCTCTTGCAAGGTCAATGAATTCTCCGACTAAAATGCACTTAATCGTGGCTAAGAAAACTAGGATTTTAGTTATTTTTTTCCTTTTTTTTAATACTTATGGTTATGGGTGAAATCAAGTGTTCCTCTATATTATCGGACTTGTAGTGACCCACTGCATTTTCTTTTTAATTCCAATTGGGGTGGGTTACTACAAATGCTAAATAAAGGTGGGCATTACTGTTTACTGGAGCAAAATATTGATTTTCAAACTCGATTTTGTTATCATAAAATTTAATTTAATTACAATCATTAACCAAGGTAACACTCCACCAACTCTTCCGACCATGTTAATATTTGGTTATATCAGAGGTTTCTATAATTTTATAACTCTTAGAATTCAGGTCTCAATAATTAAACGAATACAAAACCAGCCCCTCAAACATCGTTTATCATAAGTTTCCGTCTATCATAACAAAACCGGTGCCCCAAACACACCCAAATATTAAACAAATACAAAAAAAACTGTTACAAGTTCATTTTGAAAAGATTACATCAAAGTAGACAAATAAACCATAAGTGAGGAAAAATGGATTTTGGCACTGTTGTTAATAATAGCAATCGAATATAATAACTTTAATGATAAAAGATTAAATTGAGATAAAATTAAATCAAACAGAACATAATTAATAAAATAAAATAAATAACTAATAAGAAAGCTGAGGCCGAGGCGTGTAGTCAGTTTCCTTGAAGTTGATTCACCATCTACTCCCAGCGTGCTTAGAGAATGAATTGATGACAACCTCCCAGGATACAACAACTTCATCTTTAATCCGTAGCACAAGGATTGAAGACAAACGAACTCAAAAACCGTGAAGAACTCTATCAGCAGAGAAGATTTGGGAGCAAATGTTTTGTTTATTTTTGTTATATCGTAGAATGAAGAAGATGCAATGTTTTTATAGCCGAAAAATCATGAATCGTTTCGAAATAATAATGGGAGGGAAGTGTAACGTTTTTCGGTTTCAAAATATTAATGAGAAGAAAGTGTAACGTTTACCGTTTTAAAAGAAATTTAAGTTTACAGTTTTTTCCAGTAGGCACCACCTTTGTAGATTTGAGAAGAACCTTTGATATTTTGCTCCAATTTTGGCAAGAATCACTTCAAAATTGTAAAACTTGCCTTACAAAATGAAATCCCCAAATTGCTCCAAGCCCGCAAAAACTCAAACCCACTACCCTTCGCGATCCTTGCCCGAAAACTTGGAGGTATGACACTACTACTTGTCAAAAACTCATGGTAGCGGTGAAGCTTGAAGGCTACCCCTTGTTGATGGGATGAAGGAGAAGTGAAACCCAGTTATTTTTTGCTCGGGAAGAAGAAGACTCTCTTCCCACTTTCCTCCCTCTTTTTCTTTCTCTTTCCTCTCTCTTCTTTACCCAAAAGACTATTGTGCCCCAACCATTTTTCATTTTCTCAAATGCAATCTCACTAAAATTTGGCTCTCAACTTCACTAAATGACTCACACTTAGCAAATTCAATTATCTCTCAAAATGACACAATGCCTAAAAACTCAAGAAATGCTTAAAGGTTAAATGAGATACATGCCACGTATTTATAACTAATTAAAATGAGTACACATGGACTAGATGAGATTAACAACACCTAATTAAATCCTAGTTAGTTTTAACAACCCAAGCATCATCGATTGATTTCTTTATTAACTATGTATTTTATAATTAATCCTTAATGTATTTTAGTGATGTTTAATTAAATGAAATCCTAATTAAAGTCTAGGCCATATTTTAACAATTTCCTTTAACTAGGCAAGCATAACAACAACACCAAACATATATCAAGCAATACATAGAAAATAAAAATTAATCATCACTCATATTTAACATTCTCATACATAGATCAAATTTATCAAAAGGGTAAAACTTTTATAAACATATCAGCTACATTTAAATCTGTGCTATCATACCATATGTTTTTTTATTACTTAGGCAAAACCGAATCAAAATTTGGAAACAAAAAAAAAAACTTCAAAAAACTTATTTTTATTTTTTAAAGTTAGTTAGCATCTATCTACTTTCTTCAAGTAGAACTTATTGTAAGAAATTTGAATATCTACATACTTGCTTCAAGTAGAACTTATCGTAAGAAATTTGAATAAAAATAAGTTTAAATTTTAAAAACTAAAAGCAAACGTTATCAGGAGTCTTAATAATCCAAAGACAAGAAATAAACAAACAGAAGAAAAGAAAAACGGTAGAGTGGTATCTGGCGAAGAGATGGTTGAATTATGAGGTGATACAATAGCAAGAAGTTGAAGAAGATAATTTTTCTAAATGATAATTTTACATCTAAATTAAATTAAAGCCTATTTTAAATGATAATTTTACATCTAGATTAAGCTTAAAGAAATTTGTTGCAACACTGATCAAGCTTCAAACCATTAAAAGTGATATAATTGTAACAAACTTCGTAGTTATTTGTGCCATTTACCATTAACAAAATGGTAATCAAAAGTTATCTTGAATTTTTTTTAAAAGCAATTTGCTCGTGTACTCTTGAATATCTAAGCATAGTTATTAATTAGGATACTATCAATAAAACTAATGGAAACTTAGAATATAACAATAAGGGTCAAAATCCATAAAGTATTTTTCTATATATATAATTTAGTCTTACAAAAAACAACAACCGATCCATGAAGTAAACTAATAATCTCAAGAATCCAAAAAATGGCATCATATCAACAGAAGAAGGCATTTTACAACCTAGAGACTATACGATTTAAGCCAAAATATCATATAAAAGAGAGGGTAACATAATTTGTACCACCATAAATATAACTTAAAAAGCCTAATAATGTCTCCAAATTCACCAGTAGCAGAGCCAAGCCAAGCCTCTGTTGCACTTCCACCCACCAATCTACAATTTTCTTCCATGTATTTTTATTTCTCCTGATCTGAGTTGCCCTGTAGCCGTCGGTTTACATCACTTGATAACATCTCTACATATTCCTGCAAAAAATAAACCCATAGGGAGATCCCCATCAAAACTCAATGCGCACAGTATCTTAAGCAATCAAATTCTCTGAAACCGATACGAAAACGTTTCATTGATATATCCATGGTAATAGGAGCCGAGACGAACAAAACAAAATATTCACCTTAGCCAGCCTCTCATCGCTGCCCAACTCATTTGCAATGTCTTCGCTACTACTGCCAGAAAGCTGAGCTGAACTCTCAACTACAGCTCGGAAAACTTCTCTTGGAGAATTGGTTGATGTGATCCTTCGAGCAAGGTCTTGGGAGTCGATCTAACAAAACATAAAATAGTTAGTTATGCCATCAAACTTCGCTGCACATGAAGTAGGAAAGAGATCCAACCATCCAAACCACCAACACAGAAAATGTTGTATATAGCAAAATGGCAGACATGAACAATTTGGACCCTTACATTTCTAAAGTACTTAAAAAATTAATACTGTTTTTCTAATCTCTTAACATAGACACTTTAAGCCTCATGTATTTTTATAGAGGTCTAAGCCTCTTGTGATCCAAAGAAGGCGCCTCACCTCGAGGCTAAAAGTTAAAAGTCTCGCCTCGAGGCTAAAAGTTAAAAGTCTCGCCTCGAGGCAACCTGATAGCTTTTTAAAACATTGAGCATAAAATGTTCTTCTAACCTTTATTCTCGTGATAAGTCATTCCTATCCAATTATCAAGTGTCTAGCCGACCTTATACTCTCATGGAAAAACCGTCTAACCCTACTACATTTTTTAGCTACACTACACATTTAATTGTCAAGATAGCTCATAGGAAATTAATTCTTAGATAAGTGACCAACATGGATTAAACTCACAACTTCTACCCGCTTTATTATTTAAAAAGCACTTATTTGACCACAAGATAGTGGTTAAATCAGTACAAGTTTAATTAACAGATGCAATACGTTCTGAACCTCAGTCATCATGCTACTCTAGCAACAATGAAGGAAAGAACAGTTAAATATGTATAACAAAGAAAAAAAATCTATGGAAAACCTTAGGTGATTAACCACTCACAACCAAGTCTGATTTTTTTTTTTTAACAGTTAATATGTTCTCTACAAGCAAACATAATTCTGACAAGTAACAGTATTAGTATAGTATCATATAAAAAATAAGATAAATTATACTTGTTAGACAATTTATAAGATGATACATGGGAAGAAGAAAATACAACAGACATGTTAAACGGACCTGAATATTTTGGCCATTAGATGTTTCCACTCCCAAACCAAACGTCTCACTATGGGGCCTTTGCTCTCGATCGATGTTTGATGAAGGTGGTGGTTGTCTTGGCTCTCCTCCTCCAAGCACTTGAGAGACAATAGGCATCATCTGTTGGATCATCCTGGACAAATCAATGCCACCACCTTGGCCTCCTCCTGACCCAGAGAACATGGGCTCAAAATCTCGAGGGTTAACCTGCTGAGCAATTTGATTGACTGTGTTTCTCATCTGAGGGCTCTGAGTGAGCTGTTGCAACATGTTCCTTAAGGCATCAGGAGGACCGCCAGTTTGCGCTGAAAGCCCGGTCAATAGTCCATTCAAAGCAGGACTCTCCAAAACTTGAGACATAGTTCTTCCAATATCAATTTGGCTGTTGGAACCTGGACCATGCAAGGATCTGCTGTCTGGAGTAGTGCTATCAGTTGACTGTAGGCCTGAAATGGGCTCATGAGCATTCGATCTATTCATAGAAGCACTAGAGGCGAGAGATTGTAACAGCTGCTGCTGGCCTGCAGGACCTTGGCTGAGGCTGGTTCCACTGTTACCTCCCTTAGCCTGTGAACTTTGCTGCCTTCGCCTCTAATCAACCAATACCAAAAGGAATAAGTAAAAATAAATAAAACGAAAGACAATTGCAAATTAAAATCCAATACAACGAAAAGTCCATCAAGTAGATACGGAATCTCATCTCAACAACGAGAAGTCCATCAAGTAGATACGGAATCTCATCTCAATACACTCGATGCCCTATACTGCTTATACTAGTGTGTCTTCAAGTACAGCGATAAAAGGACAAAGCACAATAGTGTTCTGTTCTCCTATGTACTAAAACAATTAAAGCACAAGTTCTAAATGCTTCTCATTGCCAATAGGCAAAAACGTGCATGGTACATCCACCAGAACAGAAATATAGATAGAAAAATGAATAGCTTCATCTTACCGGTCGTTCCAAACCTCCCAGTCCAAGTCCAAGTGGAACAGCTTGAGAGGAACCGGCACCCGAGCTCTTCTCACAAGATGCCTGACTCGGAGAATTTTCTTCATTTCTTCCGACAAAGTCAGAGCCCCTACCACCAGAGCATGATGGGATATCAGTTGAATTTACAGCCCTTCCTGTATCTCGGCAAATATTGTCTGTGTTTACTATCTGTGGTTGGTTACAACTAGGTTTAGCATTTAATCTGATATAAGGACAGGCTTAAAAAGTAACTGGGGAGGACGAGAAGCAAAAATATTGTACCAAGTATCTACCTTGTCACTTCCAATTTCAGGGTTGCCGTGAGGTAATGACTCACTCGATTCTCCACCTACATCCCTTCTCATATCACTTTGCTGTTCACTCCCTGCTACAGAACCAATAGAAGAATTCTGAACTTCCATTTGCGCCCGACCTGAATACAACATGTTAAGTAGAAGTGAAAAAGCGTGCAATGCACTATAGTGAACAACAAAGCAGTATACCTGATTCAGTAGTGCTACCACCACCAACATTACCAACTAAATCTCTAATTCGTGAATTAACATCAGCAATTATGGAGGATAATGAAACAGAGTCAGGAGTAGGCTGGGAAAAAGAAGCACCTTCACCAGAATGCACAGAAACGCCCATTGGTTGTGGAATGGCAGTCTCAGGATCACTTCTCACTGAAGGTGCCTGTGCTCCAAGAGGTCCCTCCCCATTGTTGGATCTGGTACCAACTGCAGAAAGGGAGGCAGAACTTAGGAGAAAGCATATCGCATTGCATAATGAAGATAACTGAACATCAAAATACTATGATCCTCACCAGCATGTATGTGAATGTTGATGTGCCTAGGGGCAGTACCAACACCAACTGCACCAACAGCCACAGGGTTTGATGGTAGGACAGCACCACCCAGGACGGGATTAGTTTGAAGGGGAAAAGGCTGCAAAAAAAGAAGTGAATAAGTGGGCTGCCATAAACATTTTTGGACTACTACGTCCATATATTTACCGACAAGCATATCAGTCTGTAAATACTAATCTGTTGGTGATAATGACAATGGGTAAACGAAGGAGCTATTATTCATTGATTATAGATTTATATATTCATAAATAAATAAAGGGTTGAAATACCATTTAGTCTTGGGACTTCAAATGTCAAAGTTCAAAAAAGTTAATTGTTTGAAACTAACGGATCACTCGGTTAAATCTGATGGGTTGAATTATTTAACAAGTCAAAAAGTTCAACACCCGACTCGTTAGTTAAATCGATCGGTAACTTTCTTTTAGAAGTTCAAGAACTATTTTTAAGCTTTTCGCAAAATACAAGGATGGACATTTTAAAGTCTAAGAATCAAAACAAAAAAAGAAAGGAAGTCTAATGATTAAAATTAGACATTTGAAAATTGACCAAATATGAAAATACGTAGTGTCTCTAAAATTATATTTTTATGTGATAAATTTATTAAACTTTTGATTTTTCTTTATCTGTAAAACTTTAGTACAAAAAATTTAAGTACTATTCAATTGAAAGATAAAATATAATAACTTTTGAAGGATGAATTGGTATAATAAAAATTATAAATAATTGTAATTTTTTTTAACTTATATATAAAATATAATTCTGTTCGAACTAAAATATTTGATCCAATAATTTGAAAGAAGTTAGAATTTAGCCGTTAAAATTTAATCCCTATGAGTTAGAGAAAGTTAGAATTTCGTTCAATAATTTTAAAAATTATAGCTTAATCCCTATGATTTGATAAAATCTAAAAAAACCCTATGATTTGATAAAATCTAAAAAATAGTCTATTTCGTTCATTATCGATGGCAAATTGAGTACATAAGGATAACAATCTATACGTACATGTGATTAATGATGTGATTTTTTGTCCAATCGGTTACCTTAACTCACGCATATCATGAATAGTTAACTTCCCCATATCTAACTTGTCACCAATTATGAACGATAAAGACTATTTACTTCATTTTTTGAATAATAGACTAAATTCTATTTTTTAAATTAAAGAGACCAAATTCTAACTTTTTTCAAACCATAAGAAGACTAAATTCTAGTTTAAAATATTATACATTCAAAACTAAAGCTAGTTGAGAGATGTAATTTCATGCATTCTTCTAGCATAATTCTTTTTTATTAATGCTAAACTACCTCCTATAAAAAAAAATACTGAACTGCCTTATAATTTTGAAGTAGATTAACTGTTTCAGAAATAAGAATTATGCTAAATTTAACAAAATATATGTGCTATTTTTCTAGTAATAAAACTTATTTTAATAATAAGCTAGTGCAGCGGAGAAGCCAACAACAAAATTTGTTATCAATTTCATAATGGTTAAAATCAAGGTGTCAAAATGTGTGGATTATGTTTTCACTAACAGACCAAAAATACACCACCTGTATGTATGTATTCAGTGTTTTAAAAGACTCGAGGTGCGGTGCATATCCTCTGAAACGTGAGGTACAATGACACTCTAGAGCATGAGGTGCAAGGCACCGAAAGATGTAATATACGTAAATGTATATATGTATGCATATATATATATATATATATATTATGTGCATGTATATATATAATAAATACAATTTCATGGAAGAAATAAAGTTTCAATCAATGAGATCCTTCTATCAAACTTCATTTCACATAAATTTTTAATCAAGAATAGTACATAAAACATAACGTGATGGAGAACTAGTGAATGTGTGGCTAGAGCAGTGTTTTCAAAGCGCAAGGCGCAACGCAAGGCGACACTCTCTTTGATCGCCTCAAGGCGAGAGGCGACAAAAAGGCGAGGCCCGAGCGAAACAAGGCGCAACTTATAAATATATATCAAAATAATTCATCCGTAGTGAAACTATATACCAAAATAATATAATAAAGATGAATTGATATAAAAAAAATAAATTCTATTTACATAAAATATAAAATCCTTCCTATTAATATTAGATGATAAAAACATTCAAATTATAAATCTAAATGCCAAATGTAAAAAATATCAAAGTTATGTACTTTATAGATTATCAAAAAGTTAATAAATAGTAAACAACAATTAAAATTGTAAAAATTTAAGATATTATAAATTGCTTAATTTAAACAACTCATGCATATTATTAATAATTAAGTAACAGGCTTAGAAATAAAAGAAGAATTTTTTTTTATAAGCCGTTCTTAAAAAAATTGCCAAGATATGATCTTTTTATAATAAAGAAGCTAGAAGCTATAATGATGACTTGTATTTTCAAAATAAGAAAAAAGGAAAATGATTAAGGATGACTTTTATTTTCAAACTTCAAAAAAAAAAAAAAAAAAAAAAAAAGAAAGATGTGTGCTTAATATTATACATATTAAGTTAAATATAATTTGACAAGACAAAAGAAGAAAGATGTGTGGCTTAATAGTAAATTAAATATAATTTTACTCTTAGAAGTTTTAAATTTGACAAGACAAGTTGATAAATTGAAAAGACTAGTCAGTCTTTTAAAGAGAAGTAAAAAAATCAAAAAGTAAAAATAAAACAATCTTTTCAACTTAAACTTCCCCCCCCCCCCCAAAATCATCTTTTCTTCTCATCTTCTTCCCATCTCCTCTTCTTTTTGTATTTTTTTCGTTTCTTCACCGTAACTTCAATGGCTTCTTTAAGGAAAAAAAAAAAAAAAACTTCAATAACATCAGTATACGCCTTCATGAAAGACGAAGGTGCCCAAGGCGGTTCGAGGCGCGGCAAGGCGAGCGCTTCTTTGAAGTCGCTCGCCTGAGTACTCTGCAAGGCGAAGGTACCCCAGGTCGCCTCGCCCCTCGCCATAGGCGAGCGCCTGGGGTCGCCTTGAAAACACTGGGCTAGAGAAGTGAGAGAAAAAATAATGAAAGTGGATGTATTTGTGAGTTGAATAATTAAGTAATTTAAGGTGTTGAATACCTTGACTCATTTGCACTTCGAGTAAGATAGTACAAAGATCTCGTGAGGTGAATAGTTAAAGCTCCGTTTGATAACTATTTGGTTTTTTGTTTTTTATTTATGAAATTTAAGTTCATTTCTACTCAAATTTCCTACCATGTGCTCCATCTTTCCTACAATGTATCCATCTTTCCCACAATGTATCCATCTTTCCTTAAGAAAATAGGTGAATACTAACCAAATTTCAAAAACAAAAACAAGCTTTTGGAAGCTACTTTTTTTGTTTCCAAATTTTGGTTTTGTTTCTTAAAATATAGGTAAGATGTAGATATCCAAATAAGAAAAAAGTTATGGTAAGGTAGTAGTTGTAGGCTTAAACTTCAAAAACGAAAAACAAAATAGTTATCAAACGGAGCCTAAGTTATTAATGGTCACAAAAAAGTTGTTTTTGTACCGCCCTAAAAAAACCATATAAAAAACAAAAGGCACAACGCGCATGCCTCGAATGCCTCCAAAGCCTCACATAAGGCACGTCTAGGCGCACACATTCTTAACCATGCCTCACCTAATTGAGACGCCCTAGGAGCACCTTGCCTAGGCATTCCGGTTAAAACAATGTATGTACTATGTATTTACAACGAACATTTCACATATAATTAAGAAAAGAAAAATAAATCAAATCCAATCAGCTAGAGCATCACTTGGTACATGAAGAACATGATAGACCTCATACTAGGATAGATAAGTTAACTAGAGTTCATCAGAAATTAGTTACTTGATAAGTCGGAGTATGTTGAGAGAGGAATTGTTTTGGTGTAAAGGGTTAGGCCTTTGTGAGAAGATGAGGGAGTTCTTAAAACCTCCCCATTTGAGGTTCGTACAATCGATGGACCTTGAAGAGATTCCCAACAAATTATATAGTGAGAGCATTACTGAAGCAATTAATTTAAAGATAAGTGGCAGCCGTGGAATTCTTTATTCCAACCCCTACAAAATAGTTTGTCTAGAATGGTGGAAGATATTAAGAGGAAATGAAAGAATTTTTTTTTTTTTTTTTAAAGATGCCACTAAACAAAGAAAAAAAAAGGAATAAGCCTAAGGGTGGGAAGCAATACAAAGGACTCGTCATGCAATCTTGACTTCGAGTACACCGAAAAAACAAGAAGGCAATAAGAGCCACACAAATGAGATATATTTCCAACCACATGCGAACATCAACATTTTTTGTTAGTTGTTGTGGCTGAAAAATGGAATCAATCGTAGTGACCAATTGGAAAAAGAGACAAGAAATGAAATCAATGGAGATTATAACCAGGAAAGAAGAGAGGAAAATGACGGGGCATGAAAAATCTCTCCCACACTGCTACAGATCTCTTAGCGGCCATGACAAAGATAGATAACATTTTTTCTAGGACAAAAGAAAAGCTACTCGAAGTCATTGACTGCCAAATTTCTTAGGTGGCTCATGTACATGTAATGATGTTGAAAGAGTGTGATAGAATCTACTACTATTATTATTAAGAAACTACGATAATCTCTCGAGAGGATCTCTCAAAGAGCCAAATACAAGACAACAACTGTTTGAATGCTTTCCTAGAGGCCTAACATCTCCTCTTTATAGTAAACCTAAGATTTAACCTAATAAGTAAATAACCCTATTAAGGCCCAAAAGCCCAATACAACTTAAATAGCAAAACAGAATTACAATTAATAAAACCATAAAAAGGATTCGTCACTTCTTGGTTCGCCTTGAGTAAACTTTCAACGAACGCGGATCGTATCAATACTTCCCCCAAAAAGCCACCTTGTCCTCAAGGTGAAAGTCCGAAATCAGAGCTCGATATCCGCAGGACTCCCGGTAGCATCATCGAGTTGACCCCTCCCACTTTGCACTAAAATGCAGCGCGACCCTCCATCCTGTGGAGACTCCCGCATGCCCAAAATGACCTTGGGACAAACCAAAGACGCCTAAGTCGCCGCCCACCAAGGCGGTGTAGGGAAAACTAGGCGAGGAGAACCAACCGCCTTACGCAAAGACGGATACATGGAAAACCGGGTGAATCTTCACAGTCGGTGGTAACTCCAATCGGTATGCAACGGGCCCCACCCGAGCTAACACTCGATACGGTCCAATAAATCGTGGTGCTAACTTGGGGTGCTTAAATTTCGCCAAGGAAGATCGCGGTAAGGGGACGGAGCTTAACATACACCAAATCGTCCAAAGCAAATCAACATCCCGACGTTTGGCATTAGCACGATCCGTCATCAATCGTTGAGATCGCAACAAGGTAGCCTTAAGCTTATCCAACATCCTATCACGTTCCACCATTAACGAATCCACGGTGGCAACCGGCTAGCCCCATAATCGTACCCCAAAATTGACGGTGGAGAACGCCCATAAACAATCTCAAAGGGTGTCATACACAGTAGAAGAATGGTACGACGTATTAAAAAAGTTGAACTCGGCCCATGCAAGCATCGATACCACTTCGTCGGTGTGTCAACACAAAGCATCTTAAATAAGATTCCAAACAATGTTCACGACCTCGGTTTGACCATCCGTCTGTGGATGATAAGTGGTATCGCTACCGCGCAAGCTGCGTTCGAAGCCTTGAACATTTCCTCCCATAGCAGGCTAGTGAATATCTTGTCACGGTCCGACACGATACTCTTAGGTGCCCCAACAACCGGACCACCTCGCGGATAAAGACACGGGACATCGTGAGAGAAGTGAATGGATGTCGAAGGGGTATAAAATGAGCATACTTGAAAGCCGATCGACCACCACAAAAATAGTGTCATATCCTCTCGAGCGAGAGGAAGTCCCTCCACGAAATCCATAGAAATGTCTTCCCAAACTCGTTCGAATCGGTAATGGTTGTAATAAGCCCGCTGGGACAACGACAAATGTTTCGCTTGCACGCAAATCGAGCACTCGGCCACAAACGCACGTGACACGAGCCTTCATGCCCGTCAATACACCTCTTTAGCCAAACGTTGATACGTCTTGAGGACCCCAAAATGTCCCCGATGGCTCCTCCGTGTGAACTCGGTCAATAACAGAGGAATCGTAGGAGACGTCGGAGGTAGCACCATCGACCACGGTACAATAACACATCACCCCGACGGAATAACCCGGTGGACTCGCCTCACCGGCAACCAAGCGGTATAAATAGCCAACAACTTCACGTCTTCCCGCACTGCTTGAGTGAAAACGGTGTATTAACCCCGCCACACAACTCAACATGCTCAATTCTCCTGCCACATTCATTCGAGAGAGAGCATCTGCGCTCTGTTTTCTAGGCCCTTTTTATACTCAATGTGGAAATCATAACTTAGGAGCTTCGCAATCCACCGCCGATACTCCCCATCAACCACCCGTTGTTCTAACGAAACTTGAGGCTTTTTGGTCCGTCACGGACGACAAAATGATGTCCCAAAGAATACGCTCGCCAACGTTATGCGCAAAAAACACGATGGCCATCACTCGCGCTCATATACGAGACTTCACGCGGTGGGTTATAGGCAAGGCTTTACTAAAATAAGCCAATGGCTGCCCTCTTTGCATCAAAACGGCGCCTACCCCGAATCTGGAAGCATCGGTTTCCACAACAAACAAGCCGATCAAAATCGGCAATCGTAAGACGGGCACACTACTCATGGCATGCTTAAGTCTCTCGAAACAATCCTCCGCCAACGGACTCCATTCAAACTTCCTTTTTCAACAAGCGGGTCGATGGAAAAGCCATCGATCCATAATTAGCCACGAAACGACGATAGTAACCCGTCAACCCAAGAAAACCCCGTAGGTCCTTAATGTTTAGGGACTTGGCCAACGTAACATGGCTGCAATTTTCTCTCGGATCGGCACCACTCCTTCGGCGGATATAAAATGCCCCAAATACTCAATCCGGCTTAGTCCAAATGACATTTCTTGGAATTTGCTACAAATGCATGGGCTCATAACGCTTCAAAAACTTGAACTAAGTGCTCTTTATGATCTTGGATGGACAGATCAGATCAAAATATCATCAAAAATACGAGCCGCAGATCGGCGTAGAAACGGACGCAAAATCTCATTCATAACCGATCGGAACGTGGCGGGAGCATTTCTTAATCCAAAGGGCATGACTACAAATTCATAGTGGCCCTCGTGAGTTCTAAAAGCCGTCTTATGGACATCACCGGCTTAACACGGATCGATGATAACCCGCCTTAAGGTCAATTTTCAAAAACACTGTGCGCTCCATGCGACTCATCCAACAACTCGTCAACTAGTGGTATCGGATATTTATCGCATCTTGTTGCACGATTCGGGGCTCGGTAGTCAACACAAAAACGCCAACTCCGTCCTTCTTTTTTTTACAACAAAATCGGGGTGGAAAAGCGGGCTCGTGCTAGGGCGGATAATTCCCGCCAACAACATTTCCCCACTAATCGTTCAATCTCATTCTTTTGATATCAGGTACGTGGAGATGCAGATGCGGACGTACATTTGAGAATCCTTGCGGTCATTAGTTCAATAGCATGATCACAATTCCGTTGCGGGGTAGGTCATCAATGATTCAAAAACGGTGAAAAAAATGAAGCCGCAGTGTAGTTACGTGGGTACACGAGACAGATCTGGTAGAGCTCCGGTTTGTTCTCGCGCTGGTATCGGTGCCTCGAGCATGTTTAACTCGACCAAGAGTCCTTGATCCTCTGGCCGTAAGAATTTCATCATGGACTTTAATGAGACTTGGGCCTTGACCAGCCGTGGCTCGCCCTGTAACTCGACCTTTCCAAGTCCCAGAGTGAATTGCATTTTTAGTGCACGGTAGTCAAATTCGATTTTTCCCAACGTCGCTAGCCACACGACGCCCAAAATCACATCCGCACCGCCCGATGGTAAAGGCAAAAATCGTTCACTATTCGCACTTTGGCCAATCAAGTTCCACATTCTTACATATGCCCGCCGTTCTCACGAATCCCGAGTCCCAACATAATGCCATAATCATCGGACGGCTCCACATGTAATTTCAATTTAGTCACAATGTCATTGGATACAAAGTTATGTGTAGCCCCACTATCAATCAATACAACTACTTCGTGCCCCTGTATTGATCCTGTTACTTTAAGCGTTTTTGGGGAGCTCAGTCCTGCCATTGAATTCAAGGATAGCGCTGCTATATTCGGTGTCTCCCCAGTGTCCTCAACACTCTCCTCCTCGGCCCCATAATCCTGGGACTCATCGGTTTCGTCATCTCCCAGACAATCCACCCTATCGCGTACTACAAGTATCTCAAGTGCTGCAGCTCTTTCTTTTTACAACGGTGTCCCGGAACGAACTTCTCATCGCATCTAAAGCCACAGTCCCTTATCCTTTCGTATACGGATCTCATTATCCGTAAGTCGTTTATAGGGAACTGCAGGGGTGAGGTATTCGATGGTGTTGATCGGTTGGGAGGAAAGCGAGTTCTTAGGTTTGATCCTCCCGCCACCTTCGCACTAACCGTCCCGGATCCCATCCCGGATTTAACCACTGCTGAGATGCCCCCTCCTTTCGCTTGATTCCGAAAAGCCAGGTCATCCTCAATTACCTGTGCCATAAACTTCTTGTCCTGAATTCCCACGGGCCTCAGCTTCCTCATCTCACTCCTAATTTCCGCCTTCAGACCACTCTCCCATTTCCCTTCCAAGGCACTCGTACTGATGTCGCGTATACCTTTGGCATATTTTTCAAACAACCGGCGATACTCTCTTACGGTCCCAACTTGCTGCAGACTCATCAAATTAGCATATTTATTGTCATTAATCGTCGCTTGGAAACGATGTAACAACAATTCTCGGAACTCTTCCCACGAAGCAATTGGAGCACGGTCCTCCTCATACTGTAACCACTCTAGTGCCTCTCCTTCCATACACAAAGCTGCGGCGTCAACTCTTTCGTGCCCCGTCAGCCGATTCACCCAGAAGTACCTTTCAACGTGGCATAACCATCCTTCCGGGTCCTCATCTGCTAGCCCTTTAAATACAGGCATTTCCAACTTTCGTAACCTCCTATCTACCAAGGGTCCATCTCGCCCGCTTTGATCCAGGTCCTTGGCGCTCCACAATGACCACTGTCTATCTCTCCAATCCGTCCGCTCTCCATCTAGGTTACAACCATCCCAACCCCGTCGTTCCAACCGTCATGCGCTATCGGCCGTTCATAACCGATCGCGCACTCTCCTTCCTCCGCACTTCGCCTTCCCTTCCACCGAATCGAGAATACCCCGCCGATCGAATTCCGAGCCCATCCGACTACCCCGTCGGCCCATGTCCGGTATTCTCCCCGGTCCAACCTTCGCGACGACCGAACGCTCGGTCAGCCGACTTCCGCCCAACCTTGCGCGCCCACCCCGGCCTTCACCGCCCCAACTCAAGCCCCACCGCGCTCGCGCTTCGCCGCGCCACCAGTACGTGCCCGACCCCGCTCACGCAGACGAGCCCGCCCAGATGCCTCGCCACTCTCGCTTCCGCGCCGCAGACGCCCCTCGTCTCACGACGCCCCACTCACCCGCCCCCCCTCCCCACGCTTGGGCTCCCACGCAGACTTCGCACCCGTCGCCCGCCTCGACGCTCCACTTCCCGCACAAGCCCCTGCACTGCCGCGCGCTGCTAACCCGCCGGTCACCTCGCGATGACCCGCCGCCCGCCTCTCGCGTCGTCGCCGCGCGCGATCGCCGCGACCGCGCTACCCCTCGCAGTTCGACGCCCCGGTGCTCGCCCGGCCAGCTGTAGCCCCCAATCGCGCCCACCTCCTCTCGGACGACCCTCCTTCCGCGCTCGACCCTGCTCCCCTTGTTCGCTCGCCGCGCCGACCACAGCCGTCGCCCCCTCTCCCTCGCCGCGACCTCAATCGCCACCCCCTCCCCTTGTCTCCTTGCCTTGCTTCCATTAACAAACGCGAGTTCGGTTGATCATCTCGAACTTCACATCCTCTGCTGTTCGAATTTCAAATCCATCTTTTTCCCCAACGTTCTTCAAGCGATTCCGACCTTGCTTCTACATCCTTCAACCTCCTCGCCAATTCCTCGGACCCTTCCTCGCATTCTTGCATCCTAGTTTCCATCTTAGTGGTCACCATTCCCGGATCGGTAAATGGCTCTGATACCAAAATGATAGAATCTACTACTATTATTATTAAGAAACTACGATAATCTCTCGAGAGGATCTCTCAAAGAGCCAAATACAAGACAACAACTGTTTGAATGCTTTCCTAGAGGCCTAACATCTCCTCTTTATAGTAAACCTAAGATTTAACCTAATAAGTAAATAACCCTATTAAGGCCCAAAAGCCCAATACAACTTAAATAGCAAAACAGAATTACAATTAATAAAACCATAAAAAGGATTCGTCACTTCTTGGTTCGCCTTGAGTAAACTTTCAACGAACGCGGGATCGTATCAGAGTGCCGAAGAATGACACAAGATTTCACTACCAAACTGCTGCCACTGCCACCTTCGGTCACCGCCGGAACTTTTTTATTTTTTCTCTTTTATTATTTTTTATCGAATACCTTGCAAGGATTTACCCAATGGTTTTAGTCCCTCATCTCTGGTTATTGACCATTTGAAAAAATTGACCAATGGGGCCCCTTCGTCTCTCAATATTATCACCTTTTAGCACTTTATCAACTGGATTTTCTCCCCCTCTATTACTACTTTCTATTTTGAATGAATTCCTCTCATCTCCTTCTCTAAATACTTATTTTCCAAAACTTTATCTCCATACTTGACCCAGCCCTCCCCTCCCCATCCTTCTACCGAGCACAGTTCGAACCCTCTTTCTGAGTCTCTTGCTTCACGACATCCTCAGCTTCTATAATGGAGAATAGAGTGATAAACATCACTCCGCTTGCTGAAGACCACCCCGATTGAATAACAAAGAATCCAAAGTAGATCTCATTGTTGATGGTAAAATCCACCCTAATCAAAGAAAATATGCTTCCGACAACAATCCCTATTCTTATTCTGAGAGATGATTGTTGTTCTTCTCATTACTCTCGCTCTCCTCCAGGCCCTCAATTTGAAAAATCTATTGTTCTCCACACATATGATTCATTTCTTTCCAAGTATCATATGATTCTTTTCCTAACCTAGGAAATTTTTTTCAACATGAATACTGAAAAGATGGCTCCCATCAGCATTCTGAAAGCCACTGAGGTGAATGAGGAAAAAACTGTTGAGCTTAAAGATGACATGGGCTTTGAGCCATCCATTCTTCTCCCCATTGTTACCCTTATGAATCACGGACACAGACAAGAACACGGCAACACGCCAATTTCTAAAAACTAAGACACAAATACCTTACTTTTTTTAGTAAATATATAAATATAACATAAAATACTAGATGTACTCAACTAAATAGGATATAATGTCAAGTAAATTACAATGGACGTCGATCAAGCACAATAGGTAGAAGATGAAGATGGATTTTTTCATGAAGGGGGAAAAACAATTGGTGTTTTTAGTGATAAATGGGAGGTGAATAACTTTTTGTTCTTTTGCCTTTTTGTTTCCTTTTTATTATTTTGTTTATTTTGAGTTTGCGCCTTTAACATTGGGACTTAAAAACCACAAGTGTCCAATATACATATGTCCAAGGTGAGTCTGGTTATTAAAAAATAATAAAAATTAGGACACTTGAAATGGAGTGTCTGGCACGTGTCCAAAAGAATCAATGTCCAATACATGCCCGACAAGAATTCTTTCCCTATTTTGAAGTGTTTGTGCTTCACAGGTTATCCAATGGTCTAAGACAATTTATGCATCAGGTTTCTTCCCACCAACAAGAAGACAACTGCCAAGAAAAAAAAGGTCTGGGACTCGAGAATTACTTAACCTCTATTCTTCTATTCAATCCAACTCAAAGGCTTCGTCTTCTCGTAGGTTGAGGTCAATCAAACAAGCTTGTTCTATGCAGTGGGTGATCATTTGTTTTGTCTATCTTTTAGTTTTGGATAGGAACACATGTGCTCTTATATAAATCCTCTTCATATTGTTCTCCATTTATCTATAGGACAGTGTTCTTTGTGTTTTTGTTTTCCTTGTATTGGCCATAAACGTAGTAAGTAAATTTCATTTAGGAATTAATTAAAAAGACAACTGCTCTTACCTGAACCATTAAGGGATTCGGCCCCATAGGAGAGATATATACTGCTGGGCCAGCATTAATAACTGACTCAGCCTGCAGAAACCAAATAGATATATTATTAGTACAGTTAAAATGACACACAAATTTAAAATTCACTCACTAAATTAACAACTTACAGATGACCGTCCCATTCGGAGTGTCAGCATTGTACGTCCTAATTCTAGAAGAAGCGCTCCAAATTGTTGCATCCTAAGCCCTACTTGTATCGACTCTTCCTGAATTTGGCCCCTCACAGTGGGATCAACTGACGAGCTATTTTGCTCCAAACGCCCAGCAATGTTCTTTTTTTTAATGAAACAAGAAACAAACTTCTCATTAAAAAATTGAAAAGAAGCAAAGTTACAACTCTCAAGAAGCCCAAAAATGTTCTAAATACTAACAAAAATGCATAAAGAATAACATTAATGCTTTTAGATCAGATTATTATGAAAAAGAAGAATATCAAGAAACTTGATGTGCAATAACTAATTAGAAAGAAAAGACTTGGTTTTCACGCAGTAGCTAGTAATATTCTATGAGCACTCTATTTTAAAAGAAAGAAGACTTGCGGAGAAAATCAATATAGATCCAGTCAATGTATTCTTTTTCTTGTTCTTATGTTTTAACTGAGAATATAACCCAGATTCATATGGTTTTGGATCAAAAGAATTTACTCCACCTTTTGTACATCTGAACTTTTAATGAAGTTCTCATACTACAATTCAATTATGGAAAAGGAAGGCCATCCACCAGTTGATAGTTTGAACTCATGACAAAGGAAACAAGGCAGCGCCATGCATTGAGTTTTCAAATTTGACCAATATGACTTGCCTTCAGAGTCCAACAAAAATCCTTCTCATCAGAAGCAACCTAAATTTTTATAAAATTCCATAAATTCTTCGAACCAGGAATCTCTGATTTTAGTGTTTGCCCCACAAGGGTGACAAGCAGTTATTGTACTTCAATTGAGAATAGGTTTTTGTCTTGACTTAAAAATTTGTGTATTAAGACTTGGTTTCCAAACAGGCTCACTAACCCCTTCCTTCAGTAGGTTTTTAGTTACTAACTAACAAAAGAATATAAAAGATACTATTGTTTTACCAAAATATAAATGATACAACTGATAAGACATTGTCACAAATTACTTACCATCATAAGTTGGCCTACTGGTTAAAAGTGTATTAGGGACTAAGAGGGAATGGGTTCAACCCATAGTAATAACCTACCTAAAAATTAATTTCCTATGGATTTCTTTAAGCACTCAGATTAGTCGAGGTGGCTGGCCAGGCCACTCACTGAAACCAAAAAAAGCCATTGATATGAGAACATATGAACTGAAAACTTGATGCTTCCCAAAATATACAATTCTGTGTGAAAGTAAGTTATTGATCTAACTCGCATAGCTAGATTTATCTAATGCTGAATTTATAACATCAAAACATGCAAGCTATAACAGTCAAACAAAACAGATCAACAATTGACTGTCCCCGTGTATCATCCTCATACTTCCCAGCAGCTTTTAGTTTCAAGTAATGTAACAAGTTATAGTACTTACAGATATTGAAGTCGTGGCATGATCACTTAGAAGCCTTTGAGCATGGCGCAAGACAATGCTCAAAGATTCAGTGGTTGGCAAACCTTGGGCATTGGTAGGAAGTTCCACCCTGGGTAGATCCCCTGCGTTATTATAAAATGTAAAAAAGTAAGTTAATTAACCCCAAGAAAAATAAGTAACACAAATTAGAGATGAAGAAAGCTCTACAAATAAAGCAATTATTTTTAAGTATCAAATCAACGGTGATATGCTTTAGAGCTTACCAACATTCCGAGATATTGCATACTCCATCCGATTCATGAACTCAGAAAGTGTTGTCAAAGAATCGGGAATGGGCTAAAAGCAAAAGGTAACAAATCATCAATAGGAGAACAAAAAAACCAGCCCTATTCAGCAATATAAATCACAATTCGGCCATGGGCAGAGAAAAAGCATGCTACCGAATGAATGGAAGGAATTGGTACTGGTAGGGTAGCACTGGCAAGTGGAATTTGAACTACGTGAGGAAAACTTTGTGATGGCTGGATAGGAAAGGGATGTCCCGTCTGTGCCTGACTTGTTGCTTGTCCTCCAACCCCAATATTACCTCGAATTGTTTCATTTCCTTGATTTGATGTGCCATGATTGTTAGGCTGTACAAAGTATAACCACATCAACAACCATGAGGATGATTTTATACGATTCCCAGAAAAGAACAAGAAACTGAAATTTTAAAGGTCAAGAGGATTCAATCCTAAGCTCAAGGCACACGTCAATCGCCTTGCCTTGAATATGCGAGGCACAGACAAAAAATCATGCTCTAGCTGTGCACCAACTTGTGAAGCTATAGGGCATTGAGTTGCGTCTTAGAGCTTCTTGATTAATTAAAAAAATTATAATTTTTTTTAATCCTAAACGTAACCATCCTTGCATGGGGATTTTTTTTATTAATTATAAAAATATATATTTAATAATTTTTTAAGGTTTTTTATACATCTCACAAAAAAAGACCGTGCTTTTTTACACCTTGCTCCTAACCTCAAGAGACTATTGAGCCTTAGTATCTTAAGTGTGCCTTGAGCCTTAAAAAGACTGGTCTCAATAACAACAACAAAAAAGTGCTCAAAGCTACTGAAATCGTGCAATAAAAATCCAACAATTAAATCTTGGAGGGAGGAACAAACAAACATCGGAGAATAACAATTGGGTGACAGACAACACAGTATAAAAACAAGTTTTGCTTCAACTTAATTCCGTGGCAGGTAACTATTTTTGTAAAGAACGAAGAAAAAGAAAAGCAATCAAACTGATATGAACTTTTACCAGGAGAGATGCACCATTTACTTTTTTAGTTGGATTAGGAAGCTATAATGGCTCACATTATATCAAGCAAAAAAATGTACATTGAAATATCCCAAGCAACACTTACTGGCATGTTTGGCAAGCAATCTGAAAACAAGAAATTCAATGAAAACAGAGTTGATGTGGGTTTGATAGCAGATTGAAAAATTATATTATAATTTTTAAAATGTATTGTATGATATATTTATAGATAATAGACTATGAATTGGGTTGTAGGTGAAAAACAAAATATTAGGTTGAATATCATTTTTTATTAATTTATGAACAGGTTTTCTTGTTATAAATTTTGTATAATTATATTTTTTAAATAAAAATTTGCACTTCAAAGTTTCAAATTCAGCATCTGGATACATAAAAGAATTGTAAAAAAGTAGTCTTTTAAGAATTTCCAGTATTTGAATCGCATAATCCAGATACAGTTTTCAAAGGCATATTCACTAAACATAAGCTGAATTAAGATTACCTACCAAACAGGACCTAAAACATCCGACACTTATCAACATTTCTTGATTGACATAGAACATACACCATTTAACATTTAAAGATAAAAAGGACATCTTCACTTACCAATGAAGACTGCAAACCAGTTGGGATATTTGTATTTTGGCTGTTTAATCCAATAGAATTCAGAACTGCCCCAATAACCTAGAAAATTGGAGGAACAAGAAAAAAAGTGTTTCATTGACTACTGGCCTACGGGGCAAACGAAATTCACCAATGTCCACCATATAACTAATAACATGGGAATGGAGAATATAATTTATAAGACGAGAGTCGATGATAAGGACAACAACAATAATAATAAACAAATAACTTGAAGGAAAAAAGGATAAAGAACAATAAACTGTATACCCGGGAAAGGTCAGGAACAGTGCCTTCACCTTGATCCCCAACATTAAATGTTCCTAAAACCACACTATGTGCAATGTGTCCACGATTTCGAAGGGCACCAGCTCCAGCTTCATTACCGGTTGATGAAGGTACTATCAAGCAAATAAAAGAAAACTTAAGAAAATGACCAACCTGCAGGTGTCTAGAAATTCTCAAACCTAGTATTCTATTTGGCTTACCATTTGCAGGTCTGTCGCCTGCGCCAGTATCAGATGTTGCATGTTGCTGAGTTGCTTGTCTTTCAACTAAATGCAAGGTATGTCCATTATCCAAATCTTAAAGGGTTAAGAAACTAATGTCCAAAAATCCAAATCGATAAACAACTCATATGCTGTCAAAGCTTTTAAGATCACCAGACCATACTATAAAAATAAACTATCGTGTCCCACCATCATGCATATCAACCACTACAATACCAAATTACCTTGAGGTGGAATATGCAGGCAGAAAGCAAGTGCACCCAACATGAAAAATGTGGCATAATAGTTTATTGAAAAAAAATATAGGACTCATGGTAGTGGGAAAACTGAAAAGAATGAGAGAAAACTACGTAAGATGTTCAAAACAAATGAATGATGGGATACGATACTCAGAAAGAGCATGTTCATCCTTTAAGACCTTTCCCCTGAATATCAAACGTTGCTGATTCACTGGGATTCCTATTTCACTTGCGATTTTCTCCTTGAACAATAGAACCGGCATCTAATAGATTGTCAAGAAAAGAGAAATAGAATAAGTAATGAATGTCTATGAAGAGAAAATGGACTTGTATATTAATTATTATTAAGAAAAATATAATAATAATAATAATAACAAAAATAAAACAAAAAAAAGGAAACCCTATGATTTTTCTTTTCTGGTACATTTTGGTATCAAGCGATTAGTTTTTTTTTTTTTCATTCTATCCCTTCTTCAACAAGGATGAATTATCCAAGTAAAACATGTAATAGTGGCTAAGAAAAGTAATTTTTTAACTACACAAAAGGTAATTTCTTACATTTTTATTCACTTGAAAACTGTGCATATGGGAATCTAAAGTCTTAATGTTGAGCTCAATATTCGAAATTGCAGTATCCCCAGAAATGCTGCTGCTGGAACCTTCATTTGAAAGGTCTGCCATGCTATTCAATTGCAGCTACCGTCTGAACAAAAAACACATTAAAAAAGAAAACCTAGTATCCGAATGCCTATCTTCCTCTCAATGAATAAAGATCACAAGAGAGGTACAAGATAATAACTAAGAAGTCAAATCAGATACATTTTGACTTAGCTTTGGCTGGCCATCCATTCAAAATGATAAAAAAGTAAGGAATCTATGGTGAAAGAAAGCTTTTCTTTGAACTCATGGCTAGAGAAAAACAACAGGATCTTTAAAGATAAATGTCTTACTATTGATAAATTCTTGGAGTCAACTATATATTTAACATTATTTTGGGTTCATCTTTTAGAATCTTCAAAGCTTATAGCTGAATGGAAATGTTTCTTCTAACTGTATATATGGGATCCCCCTATTTTTCATTGTATCGGTGACAGTATTGTTTCCTATCAAAATTGGGGAACTGAATGGAGCAGAGAGGTCGCACCCACATGTACGCAGGTGCGAAGCTATGGATAAAATGACAACGAGATTCCGCACCAACATATTATAAACCTACACGAATTTCATCGAGCATTGAAGAATCTATGATGTTAGAAACCTCTATTGCGCCATAATAAAATTTGGAACAACAAGATATCAAGATCTAAGATAACTCCCTCAATCTACCCTAAACAGGTAGTCTATTAGGGAAATCATGAGAATGAAGTTGCTGTATCCACTTAAGTTTCATGGGAAAATGATAACAAAATCGAAAAAGGGTGAAGATCCAACTAGGAAGGAAGAAATCGTCCAAACACGAAACGAAAACTCGACGATCCCGATGAAGATGATTTCGTAGGCAGAAATATATGATCTGCCTAGGGTTTTCGGAAGCTGCAATAATAAACGTACCTCTTCGAGAGAGAAATGGTAGAATCAACAGAGACAGGAAGGGCAGCGACGGATGTGAACGTCGAACAGTATCACAATGGACGACCGGCGGCGAAATCTTTTGTCGTCGGAGATGGATTCAATCTAATCGCGGACTGCAGATTTTCTGAAGGAGATGATGGGGCGGGGCGGGGCGGGGCAGGGCAGAACAACGGAGGTTAATTGCGGAGAAAGGCTTCCAGAAAGATCTAGAATCTCCGACGGCGAATGGCCTTTTATCTCGAAATTATAAGGTGCCCAGACAAGGAAAGACCAAAACGGTGCGCTGCGACTACGGATAAATTGTTCGGGAAATTATAAATTTGGTCTTGTGGTTAAAAAAAACCAAGTTCAAATTACTAGAATTAAATATGTTTTAATCCCTTTCTCAAAAAAAAAAACAAATGTATTTATACATATATATATATATATATGGTTTAGTCACTATAATTTAAAATTTATATTATGATATGAAAAATATTTGTGGTATGTTGATTTTATTGGTGTGTACTTACTTAGTTACTATAGGTTGTAAAGGTGTGACACTATATGTCTCTACTATTCTCAAATAATATGAGAACAGATAACTAACTATCCCACTGATCTCGTGTATAATTAAGAAACCTTAGCCACTCATTAAAAGATTGGTTTCTAAAAAACAATGATAATAATTAAAAGCTTGGTTCGCAAGTGAAGTCGTGAAACCAAATCGGTGAACCGTCATTCACACTCCTCTAGTCGATCCTAGCAAAGCAACCTTATGCATGAATTTAATTCGCGTATGCGCTTCATAATTGCCGAGAAACCCATCAAACCTGTTGTCTTGCGTTTGAATTGAATCCAAATTTGACCCAGACCCGTCTAAGCTCACCCTTACCTATCTTAAATCCTCGGATCTCATCGTCTTAGTTCCAATTTGGAATTTCAGACGCGTTTATACTCGGACCCATTGCTACAAACCAATAAGTTTGTGCCCGACCCGCTTCTCACATCGACATGTTCCCAGATCTGTGTGACATGCGCCAATATTAATTTCCGACCCAAACCTGCCTGGAGGTATTGCATGAATTCTTTGTATTGGGCCCTTAATTCCTAGTCTTTAGTTTTACATTTCTTTGGCCATGAGTTAATTAAAGGGCAAACTAGGAAATGTCTAAAGCTCGCGAAATATTTAATAAAATATCTAAACGAGCCATATTTTAAATGTCATGTCTAATATTATTTGTTTTAAATATATTATTAATTAGTTTAATATGAAATAGTCCAAAATACTCCTAACCAAGGAGATGATATTTATTTATAATAAGATTCTCTTCTAACTAAGAGATGATATTTATTTAAAACAACCAAATTGATAACAAAATAATAATAATAATAATAATAATCTTAATTTGAAATCGAGTAGATAATTACGTTGGTTTTTATTAAAAAAATTATTAAATTTCAAAAAGATTCCCTTCTAAAAACGATGAAATATTATTGTACATCCTCCATTCATACTAGGACATACTCTTAGGGTGCGTTTGGGGCACCGGTTTGGTTATTATAGACGGAAGGTTATGATAAACGGTGGGTTATGATAAACGGTAGGTTATTATAAATGGTGTTTGAGGGGCAAGTTATTATAACAGGGATTATGATAAATGGTGTTTGGGGGGCTGGTTATGTAACAAAAAGTAATAAATGTAAGGTGTAGATAAACAGGCACCTAGGTTTAGATAAACTGGCACGCAGGTTTAGGTAACCACCGTTTATAATAAACGGTGGGGCAAACACCGGTTGGGTTATTATAACCAACTCGGCCGTTTACATAAACGGGGGCCCAAACACACCCTTAGTGTTCTTCAAAATGGCGTGATTTTGTTTTTAAAAAGCAAATCAATGAGATCTTACCTATGCGACTGCCAACCCATTAATGCTAGACTCCAACGTTTACATTAGGAGTTGAATGATTATTTAGAACATGAGTCTAGGGTACCTGGATTATTTTCACCGAGCTTAGTAGCAAATTTTGTAAGACACGCATATGAGTCTTCTGTCCTACCTTTGATGAGTTCAAATGTCCTTATTTTCCCTTCGTCGCTTTGTAGTAGCTAATGTTAACACTATTTCCTTATCATACTTAATTACATCTCCAAGAGTGCATGTCGAGTTCTTGGTGGAGCGAATAGAGGACTTAGCGTATTCAGTTATTACTAATGGGGGTGGCCTACATATGGTATCCTTTACAACATTCATTGGGCAGGTGTGGTAGTCGAAAAACTTCTTAACCACCCATAGATTACCATTCTTGTACACCGTGGCGCATACATACAAGTTACATGTATCGTGGATGCAACATGTAGTAAACTGTTCGGACTAGATTTCACTGTCTTGTATTGGAAGCTCTGTGCCAATGTTATGTTGCATAAAACCTTATTTAATTCATCTTTGTTGGGTAACATTGCATTTTCTCTAAATATGGTGGACCCCCCTACTAAGTTTGAGATGTCATCTCAATATGTGTCTAGATGATTTCCGCCAGAATACAACAGTCACTACTGTACATCGGACCAGCGAATCTGGTGTACATCCATTGGACGTGCATGTCATCATTTAATATCATAGTCTTTTCTTTGTGAGCTTCATCTTTATATAGTGATATCTTTATGACTTTTGAATTTCTGTCCAAATACAGACTTTCCTCGACCGATGATATAAATACATATGGGGTATTGTAGGTGATCTCAACCATGACGATGTTGTAGTTGGAGTATATATCTCTTTCATCTCAATTCTCATTAAACACAATGGAACCGATGTAACCTTCATTGAAAATTATCAAATGTTGCTTCTTACACTTGAAAGGTGACACAAAAGACGGTAAGATGCTTATGTTGTAATTTGGTGAAAACTTGAGAATCAGAAAATGTAGCAGAATGTCATTGAATAGATGAATGAAGTTTTCGTCCCCATCGTTTCTAGGGATACATGACCAAAAATTGTGTTGTTAATTAAGTGAAATGTATTTGGGTGAAAGGGATACAAAAACGACAAATTGTTGCTAATTTAATAAAAATGAATTTTGGTGAAAATGACAGGGCTATGATGAGTTTAAAGTGATGTGATGAATGACTAAGATAAATGTAAGGTTGTTTAAATTAGATATTGTTAGATTTAATTTGAAATTTTGTTATTTTAATATAACTTGTTGAGCCACTTGTTCAAACATCATGCTACCAAGAATAAGGGGGAGAATAAAAATGAGGATGATTCTCCTTGTTTGGGCCACAATGAACCATTTCTCCATAATTACGTTTTCCAAAAATCATTTTTTTTTCATTCTCCCCCTAACTACGTTTATTCTCTCTCGAATAACTTTTTATATATCACATCACTATTTTTCACTCACATCATACTTGTTATTTTATTTTTTTTCATAATCATTCCATTCACCTTAAACATAAATAATCATTCCCGAGATGAAAGAAATGATTATGAAAAAAATAAAATAAGAGTACGATGAAAGTGAAAAATAGTGATGTGATGTATAAAAAGTTAGAGAGAGAATACAAGTAGTTAGGAGGAGAATGAAAAAAATATATAATTTTTGAAAAAAATAATCGTGGGGTAAATGATTTCCAGTGGCTGAAACACGAGAACCATCCTCGTTCCTATTCTTCCCCCTATTCTTAGTGGCCCAAATACCGTATAAGATCCACCCCTGTAGTGCTCTATTTTGGAATCGTAGAAAGACAACTGATAATGTTAAACTCTATAACTATATATTCTCAATAATGATTAAGACTTCCGAGTAATTATTGATAGGTTGTGTATTATTTTTACCTTATGTTTTTTTATTCAACCAATTGAGAATAAGATATTGAACATTCACCTTTCCAAACAAGTTAGCAAATATAACGTTTAATCTAAATAGGGGTACTAAAATTTGCTAATATTGAACCTGTGTTATGTTTATTTCACAGCCCCATCCATTAATAAATTATTCACATTGATATGTTTAAGCAAGAAAAAGTAAAAGCACATGACAGTGTTGGCATATACGAGCGAGAAAAAGAAAAAGAAAAAAGTAAGTCCGATTCGACGAAATCAAATCAACGGTGCAGATTCTCTCAGAGTTTGGAGGTTGCGAGCTTTATGAGATCCTTTCTCAGAATCTTACCGGACGGGTTCTTCGGAATGGAATCCACGAACGCCACTCGCCGAATTTTCTTGTACGGTGCCACCTGTGCAACCACGCATTGACCCAATATCATAATTAATAGGCCACTGCTAAATATAAATTAATATAAAACTTTCACATGTGTTTCAAAACTTCCATTTTTAATACATGTTCTTCTAATTTTGGATGGAAAGTTAACTGTGCATTGACTTGACTTCAAACAATGTTACCATGATCAAGAAATTAAATTAGAATTTCACACTTATATAGCACTTTATTATACAACAATTAAAAAACTTAGCCCAATAGTAGGCTTTTGAGTAAAAGATCATGATATTCAAATCTATTACCTTTTAGATTATTCTTAGTGGATCAACATTTGAAACTTCTATTATTTTTTTTATCATACATATATTTTACAAAGAGAATTTACGTATATCAGTTTACAATTATAGCAACTTTTTAAAAATAATTCGTTTATAACAAATTCTGCCTATGTTTAAAAAAAATTCTATTTACCCTTCTTTATCGAAGACTTTGATAGAATCTATCATTCTCTAGCGATGGAAGTCTATCAATTTTATCAGTAATTGATTCTATCACTTTTTATTGATAGAATCTAATGGAAGTCTATCAATTTACTTTATTTATTGGTAATTGATTCTATCACTCTCTATTGATAGAATCTACCAAACTGGAGGTCCATCAATTTACAGTTATACATGCAAATATTTTCATTATTATGTCATTCATGGAATATTTTAGTCATTTTGTAATATACATGCAAAAACCCCTTTTACAAAGGTTGAATTATGTTTTCTTCTTTTTAATTTTTGTTTGAATTTAACAATAATTGAAAATAAGAGAATTTGAACAAATAGTTTCTTTATTATGTGCATATATTTATGTTGGTTGAACTATTAATTTTGTCAACATGAATTATGCTTTTATTGATCTTGTTGATTTCTATATATATATATAAGATATTTACTTCATAATATTGCAAACAATGTTTTATCTCATACTATTATAAATTTCTTTTTCCCAATTAATTTCTCCAACTTTAATGATAGTACTATTACGGTAGAGATGGTTCAATCCAAGCATAACCACCTACCTAAAAATTAATTTTCTATAAATTTTATTTGACATTCAAATGTTGAAGTTAGACTGACCAGTGACATTAATCGAAGTGAGCACAAGACGACCCGAATAATCACAAATATATATATATATATAAAATGGTAATTACTAACCTGTTTTGCCACGAATTGCATTACATCTTCTTGTGAAATGTTACTTCCACCCTTCCTTACCACGTAAGCCATCGGATACTGCCCTACCTCCTTGTCTGGAAATCTGGAATTATAATTGGAAGAAAAAACATCATATACTTTCAAATACTTGACAATACTGTGATACATTTTTTTATACAATAAACTACGCTGAAGGACCTTTACGGGGTGTTTGGATAAAGTTTTAAATGAGCAATTAATTTAAGTCATTATTATGAAGAGTTATTTTGGAGGCATTTGTTTGTTGAGTTTATGGAGAATTTAGAACGAGTATTTATTAACTATTCCTCAAAATATTATATCCAAACTTTTTAAAAGAACTCATCATTTTTACTACTAAAAATAACTCTTCATTTTTAATCATTCATTTTTACTACTAAAAATAACTTCATTTCTAATCATTCATTTCTAACTACTCAAAATAACTCATTTTTAATCACTCATTCTAATCATTATTTTTTAATGACTTAAAATAACTACTTATTTTAATCTACATCTAAACAAGCTATTGTCTCTAACTCCTTTCTAAAACATACAACCAAATAATTTTTTTTGCTACAACTCTCAAATTCTAACTACTCAAAATAACTCCTCAAATTAACTCTTCATCCAAAATCTCACACAAACACCTCTTCTAAATAGTTAGACTTGTAAAGTTTTTGTAATAGCTCGTTTGGTTATAGATCTTTACGGAGGAGTTGAAGCAAAAAAACTGTTTTGATATGATTTTTTTTGCAGAGCAGAAAAAATAGTTTGTTTGAATGTAGATATGAAATAAAGCGTTATTTTGAGTAGTTAAAAATGAATGACTAGAAATGAGTGGTTAAAAATGAATAATTAAAAAAATGAGTTATTAGGAATGAAGAGTTATTTTAAATAGTTAGAAATGAATAATTAAACGTGAGTAGTTAGAAATGAGAAGTTATTTTGAATAGTTAGAAATGAGGAGTTGTTTTGAATAGTAAAATATGATTTTTTTGAAAAGTAGTTAGTAAATACTCATTTCTAAACAAAAAAAGTCTGCATAATATAAAAATTATAATTCAGTCTAGAGTATGATAAAAACACACAGGGGTGTTTGTTTTTCATATTTAAGGAGGATTTAGATGGAATATTTATTAACTCCTCCTATAAAATCTATCTCCAAACGAATTTTTATTAATTACTACTTATTTTTATTTTGGACCGAGTTCGTGATCCTAGAGTGAAATTGGATTAATTCCAAACTGCAATCGCGCCACCGACCCATTCGATTATTTAATTTCTTTTATAGCCAAGAATAAATAGGATATTTGTGCCCATCCCAAGATTTAGAGTGAAAAGATTTTACAATTAAACTGTTTCGAACTCAAAGAAACCTACCTTATAAATTGCAAGCCAATGAGCCACTCTGGAAGATAATTAACTATTTAATTAATTTATATTATCAACCAAATACAAAAAGATCAATTCATTTCTAGATAAAGAACTATGTATGGCGAATTTATTCTTTGTCATTGCTAATCACAAATACTGTTTATTAAGTTTCATCTAAATATGACTACATTTAATTGGTAAAATTACATCAATTTTAAGTTATAATTTTCTCTAGAACTAAAATTTAGAATGCAACCTATATTTTACCAGCCTGTCTCCACTGTATTCAAAAGATTATCCCCCTTTTTAAAGACAAAAAAGTTGATTCCACTTGTTTTTTTTAAGAAACAAAACCAACGGTGGGCCATTGCCTTTGAAGGAGGCCACTTGACAATTGACATATTATAATGGTTTGAGATATTTTAATACTGAGACACAAAAAGGAAATTGTAATTTTTTAACTAAAGTTTCACAATTATTAATTAAAAAAATTCAAAGCATTTGTCGAATTCAAATCATCCATGGTCTTTTTAGTTTAAAAATTCTATGCAAATTTTACTTACGGAATCACAGCTGCATCAGAAATATTAGGATGTGTGAGTAGCAGCGCCTCTAATTCTGCAGGAGGCACCTAAAAAAATATTAAATAAACAAAAAATCAATGAAAAAAACAACACAAACTATTATTAAATAATACGAAGTTTCATCTTGAAATTAATTGACAATGAAAAAATTAACTCATATTTGGAAGAATCTCATCTTTTCAACCACTATCTTCAACTAGTGTTATGCTATTATTATAGTACAAAGTAGAGCATCTGTTATTATAATTGATAGGCTAAATAGTATGTTAGCAAATTGAATGCAGAATATTTTTGTAAAGAAAAATGGAAGTAAATTACCTGATAACCCTTATATTTGATGAGCTCCTTAAGTCTATCAACCACAAAAATAAAACCATCTTCATCAATATAACACAGATCACCCGTTCTCAGCCATCCATTTGAGTCAAGTGTTGAGGTTGTGGCCTCCACATTACCAAAATACCCTACAGCAATTAGTTAAAAGCATTCATTGAATTTCCATAATTGTAAAGATATGCTTTTTTTTTTTGAAACCTTGTAATGCCATACAGTAGAGTTTAGATGAACTTAAATTCAATTCAATTTCACACATCCATCTATATTTAATATATATACAGTTCTTTTACGACTTAAGCAAGAAATTAAATAAGAATTTTCAAGATTCTCAACAAATAATTCTTTAAGTCCATATTATTCTTACAAAAAATCCAAGTTTTAAGGAATATCGTGAAATTAAACTGACCGACCAGCATCTTTTTTTTTTATTTTTTATAATAATAATGGAAAAGGAAATTGATTCAATCATGTCGGCTATTACCTTTCATGATGGTGGGCCCTCTGAGCCAAAGTTCCCCGGTCCGGTTCACAGGCAGAGGCTCGCCGGATTCCGGGTCGACAATCATCCCCTGGGTGGTCGGCGAGAGAAGCCCCGCCGTGCCGTACCGGCGACTCTCCTCGAGCGAGTCCGTGGACGCCCCAATTCCGGTGGACTCGGTCAGGCCGTATCCCTGAAGAATGGTAACATTGGGATACTTCTGAACAAACCCCTCAATGACCTCCTTCCCCAGAGGCGCCCCGCCGGACAACGCGGTGTGCAGCGACCCCAAGTCGTAGTTCCCCTTGATCTGGTCGGCGGCGTTGAGCATGGCGACGAGAATGGGCGGCACAAGCGGCAGGTACGTGGCCCTGTACTTCTCAATGGCCAACAACATGTCGTGAATTTCGAATTTGGAGAGAACGACAATGGTGGATCCGGAGGAGAGCAGGCCTGTAGCGAAAGCCACAAGGCCGTAGATGTGAAACATGGGAACCGTGCAGATGAAGGTCCCTTCCCCTTGGGTTAATTTGAAGCGGGTCACCACGATTTGGACCATCGCAATTATGTTCTTGTGGGACGACACCACGCCCTTGCTCGCGCCTGTCGTCCCAGAGGAGTACAGCAGAGTCGCGGTGTCGTTTTGGTCCACCCGCTCCTTCATCCGGCTCCCACCGGGGTTTCTCTTCATCATTTCGCTCAGCGTGGACACGATTTTGCCCCCGATTGGGGTTTTGGCGTCGTCGATGAGGACGATGGGCAGTCCGGAGTTGGCGATCTTGGGGATTAATGGGTGGGTTGTGAAGGCTAAAACGGGGTTTGAATCGGCGATCTGCTTGGCGATTTCTCGGGGGGTGTTGAGGGGGTTGGTGGTGGTGATGACGGCGCCCAGGGAGATGACGGAGAGGCAGATGAGGGGGAAGAAGATGGAGTTGGGGGAGAGGAGGAGGATGACGTGGCCTTTGCGGATGCCCATGTCGGAGAGGGCGGCGGCGAGGGAGTGGACGGAGTGCCAGAGGTGGGAGTAGGTGAGGTGGCGGCCGGTGGCGGCGTCGATGAGGGCGATGGTGCCGTGGTGGGGGCGGGAGGAGATGAAGGTGGTGGCGTCCAGGGATGGGTTGGGGGGGAGTGGGATTGGGGGGCGTTTGCTGTGGAAGATGTTGGTGGATGGGGAGAAGCCGCTTCTGGGATCTATGTCGCCGCCGTGGACTGCCATGAGGGAAGGGGTTTTCAGTGAAAGTCAAGTGTTTGAGTTTCGAGATTGATGGAGGTTTTTGCCTCTTCTTTTGGGGCTGCCTTGCACGGAGCCGCCGTCGTTGACTGGCCTAACTGGTTTGTTAATAAGTTAGCTTCTCAAAGTTAGGAAATAAATCACGTGATGCATGTTTGTTTTTGTTCCACTTTCCCACTTCCCACTTCATTTTTTAACACGATTAAATTTTGGGAGATTCTTTTTTTTTTTTTTTTTTTAAATCACATTTTAGTAAGCATTCTTGTATTTTATTTTAACATAATTTTTTTTAATTAAAAATTAGGGAAATAATCCAATTTTTAAAAATAATTGCAGATCTAACTAAAATTTAAAAATATTTGTATCTCTAATCAAATATACAACATAATTAATATTCATCATAATTTAGGGTATATTATAATATTTTGTATTATTAATACGTTATTACGCATTATTAATATAATATTATATACTATCAATATAGTATTATATATTAATTATATCGTATAATTTATGTAACTCCTTATCGAGAAGGAAACAGTGGACGGGGAAGAGTTCACGAGCCCCTTCATCAACGGAAAAGCGGAGTTATACGTCGGATAGAATGATAGAAACAACATTAACAACCACAACGGGGCATTGTATTATAAATGTTGAATTCACAAAGATGAATCTACTTGATTTCACAAAATTGCATACTGCTTGATTGATTGCTTACATATCCCATGGTATGCCGTTTTGGAAGAAGATGGAAGTAGAAAGAAAAAGAATTTGAGAGAATTCAATTCTCAATAACCTCTGCCACCACCTCTATGTTTTTTCTTCTCTAATGTGGATGCTTCTTTCAACATGTCAGCTGCATCCTTTTGCATTCCAAGCTTTAGAAGAGCAACAGCCTGCAAGTAAAATGCAGTGGCCCCCTCAGGGTGAAGCAATTGTGCTTGCATTGCATCTCTTAGTGCAGCCTCTGGCTTATCGCACATCAGATAACAAATACTTCTTCGTGCGTAGACCGTTGGAGATGGGATATTGCCCACATCAATGAACTGCACATTATAATACCATAAATCAAAGCTCAATCTCAGTAACACAATAACGATCCAGATGCTCTCTATTTTCGTGCTCAGAAGATATGTCGGTTACCGTAGTATAGCCTTCTATTGCGCCTGTAAAATCTTTTTCTCGATATGCCATGTCGCCTCGTTTCCGCGCATCCAACATATCTTTTATCTGTTGCGTCCATTCTTGGAAGGATAACTGTATTGAAAATTTTAGCATTTAAATAACTGTGAACAATCTAAGAGGAGAAAATCCTAAAGAAATGAAACGGAAGAATCAAGTTTTAGCAATTACTTCGCAGGATCCGTCGTCGTCTTTATAATGTGACATGAGCAAAAGCTGATGAATGGCTGTGAGGTCCACTCGAGAACAAGCATCACCCATTGGAGAGAGAGGCTCTTGTAGCTCAACCAGTATTTCTTCATGTTTTGGGATGCCCAGCAATTCATATGATTTAATCTGTTGGCAAGAAATTACCATATAAGATACTAGAATACTGACTAAACCATATACAGGTCATCGACATCTAATCAAATGTACACAAGATGAAAAAAGGGAATCGCTTACATCAGATTTATTTTGCAGGGGGACGAGTGCTGCAACAAGTTCTTTAATGCTCGGTCGATCTCTAGGTTCATATTGCAAGCACTGTGAAGCAAGCTCGAAAACTAAAGTCGCCTCTTCAGTTGAAAACTTTCCCTCTAAATGTGAGTCCATCAAAAGAGTTATGTTTCCACCTCCTATCATATCAAGTGCCTGCATGCAAGTCCAGAATTAATTGAATAAAATGCAAAGGAATTGTATCCCTTACCAATAACTAAACTTTGCTAAGTGCTTACTTGATTTGGAGGGACATGCTTTCCGCTGAGAAGATCTAAAAGGATAGTCCCAAAGCTATAGATAACGCTTTCAGGGATTACAGTTCCTGAAAAGACCAACCAATTATGAGAATGAATACAATCCAAAACAATGGGAGAAAACCAAGGGCTAAATTCTTGCTACAATAACTAAAAGAAGATATTGAGGATGAAACAATTCTCTTCGAAATTTCGTATGGAGATCATACAGAGATGCTCCTTTTGTAGATGGAAGAAATAAAAAATTACAAAACAGATAAGATGATGTTCAAGTACCATCACTTATATACTCTGGAGGTTTATAAGCAAGATTAGTGCTGCAACTACTTTTCCCATCCATGCTGTTTTTCATCAATCCAAAACATGATAGCCGAGGATCGCCATTCTGCAAAGTGTCTACAAATCAATACACTAGTACAATATGATGCTAAGGATCAACAAACAACCATAAAGTTCTGCATGAAGTTGTAGTTGTTTCTTCTTAGCAAGAAAATGGGGTCTGTTTATTGATTGATACACACCTGGTCAAATAGAACCCTATCGGCATTCAAGTCGTGGAATATTGGACGTCCTGCTTGACTACAAGATTCTAACGCTTCAGCCATGAATAGAGCAACTCTTAAACGCATTGCCCACTCAATGGTTTGTTTCTCCCCTGTCATGGAAATTGTAAACTCATTGAATTTTAACCATTATCAAAGTTGCAAGGATCAACAAGCAGCATTTCATCATTTCACTCATTAAAATTCTCAAGAACAAAAACAAACCAAAGGTGAAAAAAGATAAACAGAAACAACAGATTGAAACAATGCAAAATCCTGCCTCCATTATTAGCATCATTTCAACTTGTCATCAACAAAAGAAAACCATGACAATTCAGGTTTTATGCAGATTAAGAATGAATGAAAGAAAAAACTTACAATGAAACAAATGCTTTGCAAGGTTGAAATTAGGCATATACTCCGCCACAAGCAGCCTTTCGTCGCCCTCGCAGCAATATCCGATTAAATGGGCGAGTCGTTTGTTTCTCAATTTCCCCACACCGGAAGCTTCCTCCTGAATCATAAGAAAATAGAAATCAAGACGTTGATGTTAGAGATACTCACCTTGTGGTGCAATTATCCCACATTTGAAAAGGTGAGGATTCCACTACACATTTGTGAGAGATATGAGTTACTCCATGAGGTGAAATTCATATTTTCTAATATGGTATCAGAGCTTCATGTAGGTTAATGGTCCCTAAATCCCGATCCAACCCTAAAATGCTTTAATTCAAAAAAGCCGGTGTGGACCCCACCCAAATGGGCATAAACTTAAACTGGTATTTCATGGCATTTTCCGATATGGCCGCCATCTTGAGGGGCATGTTCGGAGAAACTCACCTTACATATCTCACATTGGAATATGAACCTGTAGAAAATGGCGAAAATAGGAAGCCTAGAAATTGAGAAAAATGAAGAACGATGCGTACGGCGAAGCGTTTGGAATCCGGCCAAGCAGCTTTGGGGAATTTCTTAACAGCGATGGAGCGTCGATTGTAATCCTTCTGGAATCGCCCCTTGAAAACGACATTAGGGGATTTGCGGCTGCTGCCGGACACGACATGATCGGCGGCGAAATTGTCGGTGGCGGCCTTGAGGTCGGCGAGGGAAAACTCAACGATGGAGGACATAGGTTGGAGGGCAGGCGGCGGGGATTCCGCTTCATGCCGATTCCGGTGGCTCATCAGGTCCTGAGAATTGTTGCTACGGGCATTGCAATCGTGCGAGGGGGTTTTCAATTGAAGCAAGGAGGATTGACAACAGCCCATAGCTCAGTCAGATTCTTGAATGGAAACTCGGATTTCGAAACCAGAAACGGAGAGAGGAATTTGTCCGAGACTGGTTTGAAATCGATGGAGGAACCTGCACTCTAATTTGCAGGTTCCATTTCTATTTTTTTTTTTTCACATCCAGCGGATTAGAGTGCCTTCATCTTTCTTCGTTCTTCTGCAAATGACTTGTCGGGGGTTTAATTGTGCAAACGTTTGTTGTAACTTCCCGTTCATTTCTCGCGCCACAATCTCAATTTCATACTTCTCTTCTTTCATCATCCTTTTTGCCATTAAAACTTAACTTATTCAGTTGTATATTGTAACAGAACACAGTTTTCAAATTTTCATCTTCATCTTCACTCCTCATATTTTAATCTATTTTTTTCTTTTTTCTAAACTATCAAACATATTTCTCGCGTTTATAATTATTTTATTTTTTATTTTTTGTTTTAGAAATTTAAATTTATTTTTATTTTAATTTCTTAGTATGTGCTCCTATAAAACAAAATTTCTAAATCTTGCTCAATAGTTGGTTTGGGTCTATTATAAACTTTTTGAAAATATTCTATTTTTACTACCTCCTGCATCAAAAACTTCACATGAAAACTATACAATGCATTGTTTGATGTCAAATATGAATGCCGGTTTACTCCCAAAGAATCTGAAAAAATCTCTCATGATTGAGTTGACATTATTGATTCTCAAGTCGTTTCTTACGGTCTCTTGTAAGTCTTCAATTGTTAAAACCATGAATGATGTGTTTTGAGTATGGACTCATTAGATATTTCTTTGAACCCTCTTATTCCAATTTGTGAAATAGGACAGATATTGTGTCGTAAGGGCCCGTCCTCTCCGATCATGTCGCCTTGTAAGGGAGGATATGTTACAATGAAAGTGTGTTCACACTTTCTTACTGCTCCTCTCTAATATCAATTCATCTAATTCTATTTTACATATTTCATTTCTTTGAATTTTCTTAAAATTGAACAAAATTCTAATTTGACCGTCATAAGGATACACAGCAGAAAACTTCCATTTAAGATTGAAATGGAAATTGCACACTTTCATTTCCAACCTCTCCCTATGTTACGTTGAAATTACATAAAAGTACAAATCATATTCAATAAAAAAAAAATGAATGAAATACACAAATTTTCTACATGTGCTTGAAGCAAATCATCACGTTCAATAAATAAGATGGTTATGGACTCTCAAATCTTCCGCACACATCCTTCCAAAGATTCTATCTTCAATCTCTCATAAAAACCAACTCCTCCGATCGAATGGGTCATTGACGCAATGATTTCAACCCGAGAATTGGTATTCCTAATATGTACTAAAAAAAAAAAAACCAACTCATCTGTACAATACACAACTTATAATTCTTTTTTCATTTACATATTTAGTTAGTATAAAGAAAAGAATAATGATATTAATTTTCGGAAATTGGTTGGTGTGAGAGAGCGTTAAGCAAGGAAACTCTGGCAGTGATCAAAGTTGTGAAAACCTTATGGCTTCGAGTTTCGATATCAGTGATCCAATCCTCCAAATCTCTCATCTTCTTCATCACCATTTTGGTTTCTTCCTTCCCTTTCTTCTTCCAATCCCTCAAATTCTCCATTCCAATTTCTCTGAACTCTCGAATCCCCTTCTCCTCCGATCCTCTCCACGCCAATCCCTTCCTCCTCGAGAACGATTCCGCAACCCCGTTGAACAGCGCCGCAGAAACCGCCGCAGTCAGCTCCACCACTTCCTCCATCACGGCGGCGAGATCCGCAGCGGCGGCGCCGTGTTCCGCCGTTTTGATCCTCCTCTGCGCGGTGGAGGCCAGTTTGGCCATTTGGCGGGCGAATCGCTTCCTAGAGGCAAGATAGAGCGCGATCCTGCGTTCGTCGTTCCCTCGGATGGCGATCTGGGCGGCGGAGTTGTCCTCTCGGAAGGAAAGGAGGAGAGTGTGGAAGATCCCGAAGGAATCGAGGAAGCGTAGGAAGTGTTCGAGAAGGGCGTGGGTCCAGAGCGGGTGGCGGCGGAGGGCCTGGCGAGTGTGGGGGAGGTTGAGGACGTCGTCGAGGCGGTGGTGGAGGCGGTTCAGGCCGTCGCAGAAGCAGGCGGCGGGTTTGGGATCGGGGCTGAGGAGCCAGGATTTGAGATCGGAGATTTGGTCGTGGAGTTGGGAAATGGCGGGGTGGGATCGGCAGGGGAGGCTGATGGAACGGACGTGGTGGCAGAGGGCGGGCTTCGCCGTAGACTTGCTCGGAAAAGAGATGGATCGCCGGAAAACTCCAACCATGGTTGCCATTTTGGGATTTTCTTGAGGAAATGGGAACGCAGTTTTGAAGTATATATATAAAGGGGAGCGGAGAAGAGAAGAGAGCGGAATTTAATGCCACGTCGCATCATATTTCTTTTTTATTTTTTTCCTTTTAACTTTGGTTGTGTGTCTAATAAGTTTTTTTTACACCGTGGGTAAAGGGGTGTTTATTTGACATATTTAGGTAGTTTTGGGATTAAAGAATGAGAATTTACCATCAGCAGCATATTCTACCTCTTGTATTATATTTGTAGCATAATTTTTAAAATAATTCATCTATAACATATTTATTTCTATCACTCACCTAATGATAGTTTATCACTCACCTAGTGATAGAACTCAATTTAGATTTCTATCACTGATAGAAAACTTAAGCAGTGATAGAATGAGTCTATCATTGATTGAATTCTATCACTAATAGAACTCGACAAGTGATAGAAATCAATTTGAATTTTCTGCTACAAATGAAATTATTTTGGATTTTGTGCTATAGATGGAAATATTTTGCCATTTTTTGATATACATGCAAAATCCCCTTAAAGAATTATATTAAAAAAATTATATTTAGTAGTTAAAAATTGAGAGTTGTATAAAAAATTCATTTTTGTGTAAAAGAGTTAGAGTCAAAATCTTGTTTGGAGGTAGATTTAAAAATGAATAACTATTTTTAGTAGTTAAAAAAGAAATGATTAAAAATGAGTTATTTTAATTGATTTGATAGAAATGATTAAAAATAAGCTATCAAAAATGATTGAATAGTTAAAAATGAATGATTAAAACTGAATGGTTAGAAATGAGAGTTATTTTTATTAGTATAATAAATGATGAGGAGTTAATAAAAACTCGTTTGAATGTAGATTTTGAGGAAGAGTCAATAACTCCTACTATCAACTCCTACCTAAATATGTCAAACAAACAGCCCCTTAATTAGTATATTTCTAAACTTTTAATTTTAATTTTATGTCTAATAAGTTTTATCGGTTAAAGTTTTATCTAAAAAATAAAAATAAATCTTAAAGTAAATTATTAAGGTCCACTTTCATCACCATTTGATTTTTTGTTTTTGATTTATGAAATTTAAACTTATTTCTACCAAAATTTCCTACATGTGCTATATCTTTTTTATTATGTATCCATATGTTCTTAAGAGAGTAGGTCAATACTAACCAAATTTTAAAAACAAAAAAGTTTTTGGAACCTACTTCTTTTTTTTTCTTTCTAAATTTTGATTTTATTTATTAAAATATAAAGAAGATATAGATATCCAAATAAGGAAAGAAATATAGTAAGATAGTTGTTGTAGACTTAAATTTCATAAATAAAAAACAAAAAATAAAATGGTTATCAAACACGGTCTAACAAATTTGATTTATTATATCACTAATCTATCATTCTAGGAATGATGTATATCGTAAATAACTAAGTCTAAACAATCATGAGATCAACCTAGCATAATAAACTTTTATAATATTTTGAGAACAAGTTTTTTTTTTTTTTTTTTTTTTTTTTTTTTTTAGTTTCTCAAATTTTTGGAAACAATAAATGAAAATAATTGTCAAACAAATCCATTTCTTAAAAATATGAGAAACAAAGGAAATAAAAAATTATAAAAAAAAGGTCCTAAAGCCACTAAAATTATACTTAGTCGAAATAGTTTTAATAAAATTAAATGAATTAAATTTTGCATGGACTTATAGTTTAATATAATATTTGTTTTTCTCCGATAGCATTACCACACAATTTTTCATAATATTAATATTAATAAGTTTAATACAATTATAAATCGTATTAATGATTATGAATAATTTAGAGTTCTTTCACCCTCAAGACCACATATTTACCTGCTTTTACTTGACTATTAAGATTGTATGAGTTTTTTTTACATCCATCAATAATTGGATTTCGAATAAAATAACTATTTTTACAGAGATAAAATAACCGTTAGGCATCTTTTTAAAGCATACATATATACATATATACATTTTTAATTGTTAATATACATGTCACTATCTTGATTGAAAGAGAATTGTTTGAGCAGACAACATAGACACTTACATTAAATGAACCTCTTAAATTTTAAGCTAGTTGTCTATATGTATAATATATATTTGATGTCATTAATTGAATAACTATTCAAATGTTAAGCCATGAATTGCAATGATAAAATTACATTAAAAAGAACAGGTTCCTCAATGAATGAACACAGTATAGAAATGGACATTTCTCTTACTAACAAAAAAATGATAATGGTTCACTACATCTTTCTTTGTCCTCCCACAACTTGTTCACTACAAGACAGCCAACGTTGGGTTTTAAGAATTATAAAAGAACCAACCATGAGATTTGAACAGATACATAACTCAAATAATTAAAAATACATGTAGTCTGTCAAAATTTTAAATTGGTATAAACTCAAAAAAGGGAAAAAGTAATGTAGGATGCAAATCTAATTCAAAGATTCATCAAATAGGATTAAAAAAATTAGCTAGGGTTTGAGAGGGTTTGTGGCGCAGTTAATTATCCTCTCTAGTGTTAATTTATTTCAATTTCACTATCAGAAGTTCGAGTCCAAAAATGGTAACAATATTTGAAAAAATGGAATTCTAATTGGTGCAACCCATAAACTATCATATCCGGCTCGGAGTTTTTTAATAGACCTCTAGAAAAATGTGTATTGTAATTAGGTTTTGCAGAATATGTTACATATGTAACTAGGTATTGTAATTTTTATTTTTTTATATATTTTTTTAATTTCAACACTTGGAGATGGAACAATTCTATATTTTTTTATGGAAAAATCGAAAAAGATCCCCACGGTTGAAATCCAGCTGCAAAACCGTGGGAAATTCAATGCACTAAATACAAAAAATCAGAAAATTAATATGGAAATCCCCAAAGTTTCGGATCTTAGACGTTTGATTAGGTAAAAATAGAAGGAAGTTAAAATTGATTAAGAAATGGGAATTAAGGTTTAATTCAAGACCTGACAAGTAAGTGAGTGATTGGATCGAGAGACAAGACAGAAAGGGTTGGAATTAGGTGTCCGTTGTTCCAAACAACAAAATGAAAAAATAAAAAAATATTCTGATTCGCAAAGTCAAATTAATTCATTTTGGAATCTTGCAGTCTAAATTGGACTCATTGTCTTTCGCAGCTTCTCCTTTTATTTTGTTCTTTGTGTTTATATTCTATTTTTGTGGGCATGTTTTATGGTGTATGCCTTTTGTTTTAGAATCTTAAAAAATAAAGTTCAATTGTAAGTTTGATCAATCAAATTTCAGCATTTTGTGTATGGAATGTTTGTAAATTATAAAGTTTCTTACTCTCTCAAAATTATAACATTGTATTTAGCTAATTTTCCTTTTTTCCTTTACTTCGAAAAGTTTTCGAACAAATTTTTAGATACAATAAACATATGTTGTTACCTTGAAGAAAACTTATGTTGTTAAGATCATTCATTCTTTTTTTAATTACTTCAATGCTTATTCATCATGTCGACATGGTATGCTTATTCATCATGTCGACATGGTATTTAATAAATCAAAATATCATTTTAATTTTTAAACTATGAAGTCCTCAAGGAGCAGACCAGTGGTTGAGGCAAATGACTTTAAGGCATGCTTCTTTGAGAGATCCTTGGGAAGTGCTTAAACTAGAATACTCTTTGAAGTATCTCGATTTTCAAAAAAAAAAAAAAAAATTAACTATGAAATTTGCTCGATTTTAGTTATAGAACTTCCAAAAGTTTATTATTAATCTTTGAGCTTTGAAGTTTTTCCACTTTAGTACATATCTTCAAAAATTTGATTTTAGTCTTTGAATTTTGAGGTTTTGTCTATTTGTGTTCCTAAATTTAAATTAAAAAAAGTCTTAAAGATGATCCATAGTTTTTTTTCCTTTTTTTTTTTAAAAAAAAATTCCTTTAAAAAATTACTATCTTTCTCTATAATTTTTTAGAAATATGTTCATATTTTGTCTATGACCTTATTAAAATTTAATGATTTTTTATTTATTTTATAATATTTGTAATTGTTGGGGTCACTTGCACACACCTTGACTAATGTCACTATATATATACCCTAGATGTGAAAGAAATTAGTAGGAAATTAATTCACATCACCTTAAGCACTCCAAAGCGCCCCTCCTTGACTATTACGTCACTGCATGATGGTTAATTTTCGTAGGCGCCAATTTAAAGTTTTTTTTAAGTACGAAAACTAAAATTAGATATTTGAAAGTTTAGATCAAAATAGAACAAAATTCAAAATTCCAAAAACTAAATTAAACGTTTGAAAGTTCATGAACAAAGTGAAATAAACTTCAAAATTTATAGAAAAAATATGATATTTCAATTAGTATCATACATAAAATCTGAAAGTTATATGGTTATATTAGAATATTTTTAGGATGTGTTTGAAGCAGCGCTTTGGTTATTATAGGCGGAAGTTATGATAAACGGTGGATTGTTACAAAAGGTATTTGAGGGACAAGTTATTATAACAGAGATTATAATAAATGGTGTTTGAGGGGCTGGTTATGTAACAAAAAGTAATATATGTAAGGTGTAAATAAACAAGGCACGTAGGTTTAGATAAACGGACATGCAGGTTTAGGTAACCACAGTTTATAATAAACGGTGGAACAAACATCGGTTGGGTTATTATAACCAATTTGACCGTTTACATAAACGAGTGCCCAAACACACCCAACTTATAGAATAAATGAAGCATATTTTTAAAGCCGGGTGTTTTGGCCATCAAGAATGTGAGGGAGAATAGGAATGAGGATGATTTACGTGTTTGGGCAATCAAGAAGCATTTCCCCATAATTGCATTTTTCAATTTTTTTTTTATTCTCTTCCTAACTACTTTTTATTCTTTCTTCAACCACTTTTTATACATTACATTACTATTTTTTACTCATTATTTTATTTTTTACATAATTATTTCTTTCACCCCAAAACAAATTAATCATCCTTCCTATAATCATTCATTTTCTTGTTCTCCTCCTAATTCTCATTCTCTATAATTTTTACGATTTCCATTTCTCCAAACACATATTTAGTTTTCTTTCTTTTTGACCATAGCTAAAATATGAGATACAACTTTTTCTTAAATGATTTTTTAAAGTTATTCTCTTTTCAACAACTTTTATACATCACATCCTAATTTTTATTTTTATCATACTCATTATTTTATTTTTACATAATCATTGTCTTTGCTCCAAATACAAATAATCATTTTTCCTATAATAATTTTCTTTCTTATTCTCCTCCTAAGTTTCATTCTCCCATAATTATTTACTATTCTCCTTTCCCCCAAGCACACACTTAATTTTCTTTCTTTCTTTCTTTTTTTAATAAATTTTTAAGTTACTACAATCGTGTGACCATAGCTAAAATATGAGATACAAATCCTAATTTGAATGGTTTTTTTTAAGGAATTTTGAATGGATTCTAATATTAGTAATACTATCAATTATCACTTAATTACTTTAAAACCTCTTCATTTACATCTTTTCGCCTTATATTTTGATTTGGTTTGACTTGAGGACTAGTTTAAAGATTATTTTTTAGGTTTATTAGTTTTTCGTTAAATTGTTTTGTTATGTTTTACTTCTTAGTGAGTATTATTGTAGTTTTGTTTCTTATTTTAATGAAATACTTTGTTCTAAAAAAAAACTATCAATTTGATTGGCTTAAACTCTTCCTTCTTGAATATTGTTGAATTTAAAAGAAAAAAAAATACAATCTAGGACTGTATCAAATTTTCTATTTATCTCTTTTTTAATATTATAATTGTTTTTTTGTGTATTTTACAAGAATTGGGTGGAGTATATATATCTGATTTGAATAAATTGATTATATATCTAATTTGAGTAATTTGATGTATCTAATTTATGTATAGTATAAAATTAACCCATTCATGATTCATGCTAATTTGTGAAATTTATTTTAATGATTGTACTCTCTCAATGATTGGCGTCAAATTCATTTTATTATCTTTTGTCCAAATCAGGTCCTAACCACTTCAAGAAGGTCATTCACATGTCATTATAAACACATATTTTAATTAATCCACAAGGTAGGTCATAAAGGTTTACAGACAAAGTTTAAGTAGGGAAGAGTATGTCAAACAAAGAGGAAAAAGAAATGGATAGAACATTACTAACAAGATTTTTTTAAAAAAATTTCTTGGCTCAATAATGTTTTGCTGCCTCAATGATATCAATACTTATTCAATAATTAAGAGGTTTTCAAATTTATAATCTTCTTGTTGATAGTACAATGTTTTTTTTAGTTCAACAAACTTTTGATCTCTCGACTATAAATGTATACTTATGTTTGTTGAATTATTATGATATTAAGCCCATCATCAATTTGAATTGAAATTTAAAGAGAAAATCAATTTCATAACTTTTAAGCAGTTGCATTTATGGAAACAAAATGAAAGGAAGAAGCAAGTCCAACATTGAAAAAGTGCAAAAGTAGTATAAAAATAAATTAGAACTGAATTCCCAAGAATAAAACAACATTAATAAAAAGTTAAAAGTCAATAATCAAGCACCAAACCAGACAACAGAAGGAATCTAATAACAAGAAGTGGGCTGCAAAACGTGACATATTGAACATTAAAAAATAGTTTGGCAAAAAAGAAACAAAAATATATAAAACAAAGTAGTTACTTAAAAATAAAATGGAATTTTTCAATGAATATGCAATACTGTTATTATAATTATTGGTGCTTAAAAAACGTCGAAAAGGGCGGCTTAGATCCATTTCCCCTCTTCCATGTCCTTTGCAATTTGCTAAAAGACTCTTAAACTGACTCCATAGCTGTCTCCATGAATTTGGGGAATTACTCAAAAAATTATTAAAATAATACTAATTATTGATTCTTAGAGATTAACATTATTAAAATTACTAAAATTTGCGACGTGTCACATAATTTTGTCTTTCGTTTTCTTTTATAAAAAATTAGATACTTACCAACATGGATGTCATTATTAGTTTTATGACATGTTACATACTTTGAGAATATGGCCCAAAGAAGAAGAATAATAATAATAACAATATATATATATATATATAGTTCTTGAATTTTCCTAATTATTTCAATACATGATTGAACTTTAGTATCTTATCTGTTTTTAAATTGTTTTGTCTAATAAGTAACTTAAGAAGAGAAGAAAAAAAATTCCCGTTAGGATTCTTATTAAATTTTCAATTTTGTATTTGTATCCTTATAGGTTTAAATCATTAGATTTTTTTTAATCAAATTTATAGCCTAGATTTAAAAAAAAAATCATAACTCTATATTATTTACCAAAATTTCGATTTTGTGCCTAATTAATGATTTCGAAAATTTTAAAAACATTTGAATGAGTGAAGAAGAAAATTCAAAACTTTATATTAGAAACAATATCGAAAATTTAAAAACATATTAAACACTTTTATTTTAAAAAAAAATCAGAGCCTTATGTGATAGTAGATACATTAAAAGAGAAGAACTCCCCTGATAAATAATATACATTACCGAATGGGTTAGTGACACAATGATTTCATTATTTGGTTGTAAACTAATTCAACATAAGCGTCATAGGTTCAAACTCGAGAATCTGTATTTGTCCCCCTTCCTCGATATGTATTCAAAAAAAAAAAAAAAGAAAAGAAAAAGAAGAACTCCATTTTACAACTTAACCTAATTATAAAAGAGAAAAATTTAGGTGTAGCCAGATGCAATTGATGGTGTGGCACTTACATGATACAACTTACATACCAATGGGCTTGTATTTTCTATTTAGTTATCTGACACGAAGGTGTTTGGATGAGACTTTGATGATGAGTTAATTTTAAAAAGTTATTTTGAATAGTTAAAAATTAAGAGTTAGTAATCAAAAACTCGTTTGTAATATGATTAGACATTATTTAGAATTAATATGTTTTAATTTCCTTAATATCTTTAATTATTATTTATGTTAGCCTTCTCTGTGTATAAAGACTTTATTTTTGAAATAATAAGCACGTAAAATAGCAGAACTAGCATACTTAGCGCGTATTTAGTAAGGAAGCTTATGCTGATAAACTGTTTTGCAGGAATTTGCGATGTGGAGCTAAAAAGAAAGACGTGCGATTACAAACGTAGAAACATTAAGAGAATGCTAAGGCACCAAGAATAAAATGAGGAAAGAATCAAATGAAAGCAAGATGTGGAGTAATAAGACACTAGACAGACAAATTGTGGAAATCACAAGAAAGAGGAAAATATTATGAATTCTTATTAAGATTTGAATGAAAGAGTAATAATCTTTGATAAAGCTTTCCCTTAGTCAAAAAAGAAAGAGGGAAATTTTATGAATTTCTCTAGTAGTAGGTTTTTAGAGAGAGAGAGAGAAAAAAAAAATTAAGATAATTTTATTCTCTTGAGACATGTGAAAATTATCAAATTTAATTTAAAAAAAAGTTAATCGTAACATTTATCAAACTTTAACGGTGATGATTAGTCAAAATGAATTTTTAAGAACTGAATTATTACAAACACCATACTTTAGGGGTGGTTTGTGTAATTTTTTCTAAAAATATAACTTTTATTGATAAATAAATAATCAAATCAATGTGTGCAATTGTGAGGACTAAAGAGGTAATAGGTTTGATTGGTCTAAATGTGAACTTATTTTGAAAGTGATTACGAAGGATAATAATAAATTTGTAATTTAATGAAGAAAAAAAGAATTTAAAAAAATGAATCCGCCCGTAATTAAAAATGGAGAAATTGGGATGAGGGAAGAAAAATGGAGAGCAACAAGAAGATGGAGATGGAGAGGCGAGAAGAGACGAAGAAGATGGAACAAGTACAGCCGCATCAGTACATGTCTCCGATGCAGCCACTTACGGCGGAGGCATGTACGGGGCCGAGGAATTAGGGTTTAAGTTTAACTTAAAGAGGGAATAGTAAATCCAAAAGTTTGAATCTCAAAGAGATTTACTATTCTATTCAAGACATTCGCAGCCCTTAATCTTGCAACAAACATACATGCATCTACCAAAAACATACTTCAATTAGGTTGAAGTATATAAATAAAAGTTAAGTTTCTAAGGAAAAAATGATTCCACACTAATTTTGTGAATTGAAAGTAAAGAACATGTGATCAATGGATTTCACGTGAGACACACATAACACAACATTAAAGACAAGAATCAAACCCTACGTTTTTGCATGGTATCATCAATATTAATGCCTTTATAAAAGACGGGCTAAAGAACCACATCACTTTTTTTGGTTCAAAGTGTGTTTTTTAGTTGATTCGGTTGTTTCGTTGCGCCGTTAGGACAGTTTTAGTCTTCAAAGGCATTTTAGTAATTTATTGAGCTTCAAGGTTGTTTCCACATTTTTATTGAGATCGGGCTGTTTTTATGTTTTCCAGGCATCACGGTTAGTTTTGTGAGTTAGAGGGAAAAAGGGTTGGTGTTGGACTAAGGAAACTCAAAATGGAGTTTTAATTAAAAAAATAAAAGAAGAGAAAAGGATTTTGGTGTTTTCATCGATCAAGCCAGAAGCCTTCTCCCTCATCCTCTCCTCCCCTCGTCAAATCCCCATCGTCATCACCAAGCCCGAGCAGCCGCCAAGAGTAATAGTCTCACCGATCCCCATTGTCAGCGAGAGCAAGCACAATAGCTGATCATCCCTTGTCGAGCCCACACGCCCTCACCGAGACTCCACTCTTCTCGCCGTGTCGCACAGCCGTTGATCCGCTCGCCTCGCCCATGCCAATTGCAGCCCAAAATTGGACATATCGGTTTGTAATTTGAAAACACGGAAAATATTGGATCGGTTTCAATTTTCATTTTAAAAAGCCAATAAAAATAGATCCAAACCGATATATATATATGTTTATATTACAAATAAATATATATTTTGTCAACAAGTCATATAAAATTATATTCCTTTGACGATTATTAAAGTGTTGGAGATTTTCTTAATTCCTTCTTATTTCCAGTAAAAAACATTCTTAAATAATTTTTAATAAGTTCAAAAATGCTTCGGACCTTTAAAAATATATTGATGTTTATGAGAATTTTTTTATGAAAAATGTTTTTGATATATTAAAAAAAATTGGACATTTGAATTCAAAACCGAATCGAACCAATTAAAAATCGAATCAAAGATTCTATAGTTTATTGGACATTAGATTGGATCAATTTTTTGAAAACTGAAGATATTGGTTTGGTACAGAACCGACAAAAACGGAACTGAAATCACCCCTACTTGGCCCTGTCTAAGATCTAGCTGGATAATTAGGGGCCTCACACAATCATGCATGGTTGCTTGAAATCCAAAGTTTGACATAATCTCAATCATAGATGTAAAATCAAAACCGATGGATGTCTTCATAAATAAAGGAATTTTGTACATAATGCGACAGTACTTAAAAAACACGTCAACCTAAAACCCAACTAACCAACCAACCATCTAATCTCGACCCCTCCTCTCTATCTTTGGAAAAAGATTCATACAAATCGAATCTCACCCATCACCAAACATTATGTAATTAACCATACTGATCCATCACATGATTCAGTGTTCCAATGATGTTTAGCCAAATATTATATTGATTTTGAGAGACTTGAAAGAAAGAATATTTATGTATGCATAAGAGTGTAATTAATGTGTAATATGAAGGTAGGTATTTTGATCCTATACACGCTAGTGCTAAAATTTGATACCATTAGGAGAAAAAAGAAAGAAAAGAGAGAGGCCAATTTTGTTGTTATTCTACCCTAATGTTTTAGCCCCAACGAACATATATCTTCAGCCGCCGGAGCATCCCACATCCCACTTAGCCTTTTCATTTCATTAAAACCATCCGTACATTCATTCATCTTCATTTTCTGAATTCCCCAAGTGGCATCCGCCATTTTGGGCGCAACAAGATCCCCATATATCTTCTCCCATCCCATTTCCCATTCTCCATGCGCATCACACAGAGCCATGCTCCCGTTTCTCCACTCCGTCCAGCTCCACCCTTTATGCATCGCATCCATAATCATTCCCACGCACTCCCCCTCGCACACCGCCCTGCATGGTCGGCACTTTGCCCCGCTCAGCGGCCCCGGGCTCGACATGGCCGCTACCGGAACTCCAAACACCCTCGGGGGAAATTCGTATCGCCGTTCCGTCACTATACAAAACGGGAGACGTGTTTCCACGAAGGGGACTCCTGCAGTCCTCAACTGTTCCTTGAAGGCCGTTTCCGAGTTTAGGTTACGGAGTCCTGCGGCGTCCAGTTTGGGAATGAGAGCGAGGCGTGAAAGAGCAACGGTGGAGGTGTTGAGATCTCCGACGCCGATCCGGTCGTTGAGTCCGCCGTAGGAGGATCCTGGGGGAACCACGTACCGCCCGGAGATGAAGTTTTCGGGTGCCAGCGGAGAGCTCCAGTACCCGTCTACCCGAGTCCGAACAATCCAATCGTATGTGAAGTTGTTGCGTTCTTGGTACGTGCGGATCATCCTCAGGCATCCTTCTACCAGATCGAAATACTGCAAAAGCCCCTGCGCTCAACAAAAGCATCGCATTCATAACCAACTGTACAAATTAAGGCTAACTTCACACATATTTCATACTTTTTAATTAACCCTAAAAATTGCCACGCAACGTATCCCGACTCCGTGCTTATAAATTGTATTCATGAACTAAAATAAATGTATGTATCCAAAAAAACTGCTTCACATATATATTTGGATTAAATTATAAGTTCGGATTTTAAACATTTTGTGTCTAATAATTTGTTTTCATTTTTAACTCTCAGTCTAATCAACAACTTTGTGCTCACGGAAAACTTTATCAATGTGCTTATTATTCTCAACCAAAAAATAAAAAACATATAGCACATTTTTTAAAATAATTTATTTACTTTTTTTTATAGAAGACTTTGATAGAATCTATCAATTTTATCAATAATTGATTCTATCAGTCCTTATTGATAAAATATGATGGAAGTCTATCAATTTACATTTTGCAAATATTTTCATTATTGTGCTATTCATAGAATCTTTTAACCATTTTGTAATATTTGTAATATACATGCAAAAACCCCAAAATTAAAAAATATTAAGACTGATAACATTAATTTTAAATACTATGATGGGTATTTTTTAATCTATTAAAAAAAATAAACTAATAAATAGAGAGTTAAACTAAATGATAAAAATTAAAAATAATGAAATTTGGAATATAAATGTGTAAATCTTGAAAGATAGAACTATAAGAAAATTAAACTAAAAATTTAAATATTTTAATACTAACAATTAAACGATGAAAATTAAACGAAAAATGGTAAATGCTTCACATTTTGAAATATATGAAGTAAATATAAATGATTTAATGTATATATTTGCCGAAGATTTCAAATTTAGGAACTATGGAAAAAAATAAGTTTATAATCCAATTAAAAAAAAAATTACAATTTAAGTTTTTCTTAATAATAATGCACTTTTTAGAAGCTAATAATAATGTATTTAAATTGCACTTTAATGCTTATAAAAAAAGTAATAATAATAAATTGCACTTTACTGCGGTCCCCACCACACAAACGTAGCCGACCTTTCTTTACTAAAGATGAAAAGTCTCCCATAAATTTCAATATATAATAATTTTCGTTTTTTTTTCTGAGAAGTTCTTTGAAAATAAAGTTAACTTGGGGGTCGTTACTACCATTCAGAAAACGTTTTCTTATTTGAAATTTCTTACTTGCAAAGGAAATTTTTTTTTTTTTTGAAATGGAAATTTTATTTCTTTCAAAACTTATAAAGTCGTTCACATGGATGATGCATCTAATAATAGACCTACAAAACTTTCTAATAAACTTTCTTTCAATAATGGTTATTATTATTATATTTTTTTTTATGATTTGGTTTGAATGAAAAAAGAAAAGGAAAAGGAAAAGGAAAAGGAATGAATTAAAAGGCAAGCAAAGGTTTGATTAAAAAAGAAGGCAGAGAAAAAAGAGAGAACACAGTTAGTAACCGATACAACAGTTGTTATTCTTTGTTCCAAACCAAATAACGTTTCAACTTAAAATTTGACCAAATAAAGAAAAAAAAGAGAAGAACCTGGATGCCGTTGGGCGAGTTAGCGGCCGTGAGCACGCGGAGTTGCGACTCGGTCTCGGGGATGGGTTTGTGGGGGAAGATTCTGAGGGCTGCGAGTTTGGTAGGCGCAGCCTTGAGGAAGGATAACTTGAAGGAGTTCCGATCCAGCGGAGAGTGCAGAAACAGGTCCGCATTGGGATACACCTTCAGGATGTTCTCCACAATGGAGGGCCCCGTGACCTCGAACCTCCTCGCTCCCCCGACCAAGCACACCGCCATCCTCGAGCCCTGCAACTCCCCCGCGGAGGAGGAGTTCCCGAGCGGGGCCGGGAAAGTCGAGAAGGGAATGGGAGGGAGGGAGAGGAGGGCGATCATGAGGGACAGAGGAGTCAGGATCACAAAGAACACACGCCAATCCATCAGCTCTGTGATGATAACCCTTCTTCCAAACGCCATCGAGGTTTTGTTAGGGTTTTCTTTATATCCTGAGGGGGGATTTGGAGACTCAAATCTCTGTGATTTCTGTTTTCAAAGCAAATCGGTTAGATCAGCCATATTGGAACAACATGGGACCGCCTTTTTGGCGTGATTCAAACCTACCACTGTTACCATATATATGATTCGGAGGATATTATATGATTGGACCCTAATTCTTTTACCACTCCCCCATTTATTAACCATTAATTACATTTAAGTCATTTTTTAACTAAATAACAACGGACGCCAAACTCAGCCACTCCTATCCTATAGTTACAATAAAGATGCTAACATTTTCAATTTAACACCAATTTCCTTACTTTCTCCTATTAATTTTTGTTTTACAATTATTTAAAATAAGATTATAGTTTAACTAGATGCTAATTATTTTTAAAGGGTTTCAATCTTGATTTCAAAGACCATGTACACCAAACCTTCCTTCAAAAGACGATCTTCCATGTGATATACGCCACTCGCCTCTACATTTGAATCGAGTTGTCATAGACGCTCTTGCCATCTAAGTTTTGATATCACACTCCATATTAAAACCTACCATCTAAGTTGTGTTTGTTCCATACTATCTCATTCTAAAGAAGGTTCATTTTCCTTGTCGTTTCAAGTGCAGTTGTTCCTCTACTCCTATATAATTTTCTTCCCATGCAACTTGTTCAAAAGAATTAATAGTAAATAGCTCCTACACGTGATATGCGATAATAATAAATAATAATATGAACTATATATGATATTCTCATACATATGTACCCTCGGGTGAGGATGCACACAATGTTGCAACAAGAAGTGGTTTGTCTTTCTTTTGAAGTGTTGTCAATGGAAAGTTGAGAAAGAGAAGAAGGATCAAGTAACGGCCTTTGCGTGGACAATGAGGAAGGGAAGAAGACAAACTTTGATCCAATGGTTATTAGGATTTGGCAGTATGGTTCTTAGGATTTTGTATGATGACCAAAAGCTTCCCAACAAGGTATGACCTGCCTTTTTTCATGGTGATGAGCTACCATCGGCCGGTGGTGGCAATGTGTTTCTAAAATAGTAACTTACCGTCGTTCCTTTGATTCTAACCCCGTTTGTGGCTTGTTTATATTGTTCCTAACGAACTCTCAACGTTGTTTTATGTTTAGGTGACTCGAGAACCACTCTTAGCTAGTGGAGTTTATTTTGGTGTTCGGTCGAGTCATCGAGAAGGTAAGGGGTTTTCTCTATGTGTTGGGTGTGGCAACTTCATAGCAAGTAGTAGCATGACTAGGGTGTTTCAAGCTTTAGCATGATGGAATGTATGCTCGATAATGATTGTTTATGCCATGAACGTTTTGTTTATGCTTGGTATGTTAGAAATTGATCTCGATTCTAGTTTAATGGTTGTTACTTGCATATGATTATACTTTATGGTGTGTTGTTGATTTGTAGTGACTGTAGGGTTGCATATAGTTACTCCATTATAGTGTTTTAGGCCATAGGCCATACTATGAAAATCTTATATTACTAGATTAGGGACTCGTGAGACTTTTTTTTTTTTACTAGCTTTATCTTTTCTATTACACTTGTTGGATCTCATATGCCATGTTGTATGTTTTACTTATTTTTCCTATTGAAGTACATGAGAGGAGGAGCCAGCCATGACTCGCTTGAACCTGACACCTACTATTTGATCCATCCATTGTTGCACCCACCCTAATTGGGGCTGGCTTATCCTTGGGCAGAAGAGGCCACTGGAAAAGATGATGGCGCAGAGGGATGCCTATTGGTGGGCCTACATGCATTTCAGGATGTTGTCTGCAGGTAGTTGATCCTCACATGCTAGGGGTTAGTAGATGATACCCATAGCCCAAGATTTAGGAATCATGTATGTTTCCCTTACTCGTTGCCCTCCTTGACATGGCCAGGTGATCTTGTACGACATTTGAGTATGCCCTTGCTGACACGACATGAATATCGTTGTCTCGACCCAAAATGTAGGGATATTGTGTATCCTTCCCTTGTGGTCCATCCTAACATGGTCAGACGACTTTACCGTCATTCGAGTATGCCTCTGTTGTCACGACATGAGCACCGTTGACTTAGTAGTGGTTGACTAGTGGGCCAACCCTGCATTGTTTGACATGATGTTCTTAGCTCGAGTGTTCGAGTCTTGTTAGTGCTTGCATGATTTCCCCTATAGCTTCTTACTAGGTATATATATTTATATATATACTCACCCTTTATATTTTTCAAGTGTGAGAACACATCAAGGTGGCCGACTGTGGAGCCGTATGAGCATGGGCACGACGCTATTATCTTCCGAATTATTTTATTATGATTAATTATTTCGAACTCTTTTTGCGTTTTAGACTTTTTTTGGATATGTTTACTGCTTCTACGTTTTACGTCTTTCATGGGATCCCAAACCTTGTTTTAGAACTGTTTTCCAGCTTTTGAATTATCTTTTTATTTGAATGGTAAATATGCATGTCTTGCTCGATTTATCTTAATATATATTTTTTTCAAGTCATGCATTAGTAACATCCCTATTAGAGTTCTAGGATGTCGGGTCATTATACGCTCTCTTACTATTTAAATCATGAAGCTCGAGAGAGCATGTGTTAGAGCAAAGCAACAGTTCGCTTCTCACCTTAACGCCTTATCGCCGCAGCGTAATACCTGAAAAGTCGTAACCTTATTTTGATACCTTTAAGCGGTTTAACTTAGTTTCAATCTCCTTTGCATCTTTTTCATTTCAACTTTTTAATCGATGTTCTATTTTGCTCGCATTTTAATTTTAGCAAAGAGTAGTTATAGAACCATTTCAACTATATTTCCTCTTGTTACCATGACTCCTACACTTAGAAATGAAATGAATATTGTACAAAATTCTTGTTAGAGATGACATGTACTTATATTAAAACTTGCTACAACATGAATGTGTACACTTGCCTATGCTAGATTCAAGAGACGCACATGAATTAATTGATTTTCATATTTCGCTGAAGTATAATAGAAGCGTAGTTTTCACATCATAGTTAGCACCCAACAACAACTCATAGGATCATGGGTCATTGGACCCCTTCATTGGATTTGATGATTGATTTGTCTGTTCTAGCTAGTCATGCATGCTTAAAAGATCCCGAGCTAGGATCCACACTGAGTTTAACAACTCAACCCTCTTTCTTTCTCTAGGCTCCCACAAGTATTTATGGTTTCTACAAGAATGAATGACGACGTTGTATCGACCATGAGCTTGCTGCAATTATTTTCTCTAAGTCTTTATTTTGTTTTATGGTATATCCTTCTGCACAAACTTTGTTAGGACATGATACACTACTTTTTATTTGGATTTCTATTATTTGTGTTGGGTACCGAAAACCATTTTGGGTTTCTATTGTCTTTAATCTTTCTTCACATGCCCTTTGTATTTTTGTTCTTGTTTTTTTTAATTGCATGCATTAGGGTAAGGATCTAGGTTGAGATCCTTGTTTGGGTCGGGTCCTTACATGATATTGTCAATATATTTTTTAGGTTTCATTCTTTACTTCTCTGGGATTAAATTTCATTCAATCTTATTTTATTTTTTACGAATGTATCTTCTTAATTTCTTGTCGGAATCGTTAAATAATAAAGTCACTAAGACAATGTAAGATAAATGTGTATTGGAATTCATTTTCAACACTAGGATTGATATATCGTAATTTTCATCACCCACATGTATACTATGTTCATATAAAATTTATTGTTAGAATGAAATAATTGAAATATTCCTACCATCACCAAGATACCAAAGAGAGGTAGGCCATCAAGAATAGTGGCCGTTTATGCGAGACATTTGTTGTGAGATTTGGATGGGAGGTATAGCCATTCAAGATCCACGTCAATAAAACTCTCATCCTCCTAAATAACCCTTGTAACGCAAAAATCAAATCTTCAATAATCAGTATTGCAAAATATAAATTTTGCTAAAGAAAAAATATACACACTAATGATAGTATAAAAAATGAGTAATATCATAAATGATGAATAAGTATCTTCTCTCTTTTTTTTTTTTTTTTTTTTTTTGAAAATTAGTATCTTCATTTTTAAATGTAGAATAAAAGAATTCAATCTCGTTTTCAGCCATAATCATGAGTTTAATATAACTCCTCTTTACCCTTTCTATATATAAATATTTATTTTTTTGAGTACATATTGAAGGAGGAGGAAAAATACATATTCTCAGTCTTGAACTTGTGATGAATTTACAGACACTGACCATTAGTTATCCTTCCTCTATATATACTGTTATTTTACTGTCAAAAAATATATATACTGTTATTTTAAATTTTAAAATAGGATAAATACAGTTACAATATTTTTTATTTTTTTTTGTCATCCAAAAACTCATTTTTCTCTCGCCCTCTTTTTCTCATTTATCGTCCTGCTTAATCTCATCTTTTGTTTAGATTCTTCCTTTGACTACAACCAATGATGACTAATTATTTTGGATTTCGGTTTGGGTCACAAAAAACTAATTTTCCATGCATAGCTACATAAGGAATATACAAAATTGGAGTTTTTGTGCCGTGGCCTACCTGTACGCAATAGTATTGAAAATTAAAATTCGGTAATATCGACTTTTATCCTAAGAATTCAGTGACATTCAAGGGTGGAGGCTTTTGAATTAGATTAATTTACGGATCGTTTGATAATATTTTATTTTTCAATTTTGGTTCTTAAAATTTAAGATTTTTTATCATGTGTTTTACCTTTTCTAACCTCGGTAGTTCATGACATGTATTTTTTATAATCAAATTTTAAAAACAAAAACAAACAATTTTGAAAAGCTAATTTTTTTTCTTGTAATGAATGACAATGATGTAGGTCAGTCAAGTAGTTTCCGTGTCAACTTTTTTTTTTTTTGAAATGAATGACAAAGATGTAAATAAAAAAAAAATGAAATTATGAAACTATTAAAGTCAGCTTAATTATTTTATAGAGGCCAAATCAACCTAATTAATTGATTGTTCTACTTGAAGGCCTAACTTTTGGAGAGATTTGACATGTTTGAATGGTAGAAAATTCATATATACGAATTGTAGGTGAAGAAAATCCATATGGTCATAGAACTTTCCCCATCAATTAATATGAATGACCAATTATAATTAAGAATGAATATTATTCCCAACACAAATTCAAGTCAAACAACTTCAAGAACAGATCTGTTCTGAACGAGAAGACTTAGACATGTATTAGATAATCTGTTAACACAGCTAACACAAACTGATGGCTTGATAACATCACTTAGAAAGATTATCTAATCGAGTGTTTGAATCAGCATTTGATATAATGATAATTTGAAACCAAAAATAATGATAATTCGAAGTCTAGGCTTTCAGAATGCAGAAGTTGCTCTAATCTTAACTTTAATTGTAGAAAATTGATCAGCAACAAACAACACACAATGATGAAACCAGAACAGAAGGACAGACTGAAAGACGATAAGAGAAACAAATTTTGAAGGGGATAATGTCTTGAAAATAAAGAGAATGCAAAACCTAATCATCAACTACACCAAGCAAAATCAGGCAAATATGAACAACACTGAAAATAAATGTACAGACAAGGTTTTAAAGCCCTACCTGGGAATCTGACAACACAATTTCTCTAGTTCCTGCGCTTTCTTCAACACCCAACCTTGCTACCAAAAAAGCTTTCCACAGCACTTTGTTGAGATATTCAAATTGTTGATACAAGATCTGACTGTTAAAAGCCGCGGCCAAAAAATGTGCGAAGATTGTTCAAATCATGGGAGACATTTTTGGCTCTGGATGAGGTTGTTATATACATGATGATATGCACCAAAATCAACAGGTCTTGTTGAATGAAAAGTGTTATGTGGGGATCCCACTCTCAATCCGCATCCAGGTTGGGGGTGCAAAGTTTCTTTTTGAAAGAAGGGTTAGTGAAGTACTAACACGAGTAAGGATCGGCATACAACTAGTTTAATCAGAGAGCATCTCTTCCAATTCCGGCTCTTCAGGGTTACTTGCATCATAATCCAAAGTTGCATTGACCGGACCTGTATCTTGAAAATCAACTTGATCTTCATCTTCTTCCGAGTCGGGCCATTCTGGCTCATAATCATTGTTTGCGTCGTCTATTGTTGTGGGCTCATCTCTCCTTGTTGTAATATCACTCTTACCATATTTTATGGGTCCTGAATCAGACTTAACACGAGAACTGGCATCTTCACATATGCAAGGCGATGGGTTTTCATGAAATTCACCCCTGCCTGGCCGCACCTCTTTTGGCTCCCCCATGAAGCCTCTCTGATATGATCTAACCCTGGAGGAAAATGCTCCCCATGTCATGTTGGCTCTGTTCAAAAACAACCTGTAGAGTTTTTTGGCATTTGGACGAATAGTGGGCTTGTGTCCGAAGTATCTTCTGAAATAGAATTTAAATTACTCATCAGATAAGAGTTCTATATATGTTGGGGGAGGGGGTTTAAAGAGAGAGATTCCGCACCTTCTTCCCGCCAATATTTTTGCCATATTTCCATTATTGTTGGTGACAAATACATCACTCTCATCGCAGACGATAAAATCAAGTGCAGCCATGCGAGAGGAATACGAAGAAAATTTAATCAATTCCTCTTTGGAAGCTATGGTCTCTTTCGAATGAAAATTAGGAAAAAGTGCTTTCAAAGGAGCTAGGGTCTCTTCCCCTCCGTATACTTCTCCTGATGCCACATAGATATGGATGTCCTGCCCATATCCCAGTGCTCTCAGCATCAAACCAACCTCTTCTGGAGTTAGTGGACATTTTCCATGCCTCCTTTCCTTATCAGGATTGCTTACTTGCTGAAATAAATTCAATGCAATTTTATACATCATATCATACTAGACGTGTTACTTTGGTTGCCATATTGTGTTCGAATTACAACATTAGATATAGACCTATTTGAATATCAAAAGACTAGGAAGCACGGACACTTCTATTTAGACAAAGTATCCATGTCAGACACGTACCTCCGAACACTCTTCAGACACATGTCCGATACTCAAAATTCAATGTCCTTTATTATTATTATTTTTAATTTCGAACACTTTACGGACACACCATGGACACCTCATTTAAGACTTATTTGTTTCAAATGGTCGATAACATGACAACAGGTAGTGTTTGTGGAGGCCGTCGATGACGACGTGCATCGAAGATAGATGACTAAAATGGAAAAAGGAAAGAAAGAGAGAAAATAGAATGGATAGAAGGAAAATGAGATAAAAACTAAAATGTTTTGAGATTGTTAAGAGTAGACTTATAACTAACTAAGACATTTTGGATTGACCTATTAATAGTATATCATAAAAAATAATAATCAATAACGTGTTCAGGTGTTCTCGATGTATCCGTATCCTGCATTTTTATATAATGACGTGTCTACGTGTCCGTGTCATATCCGTATCTTGTATCCGTGTCCGTATCCATGCTTCTTAGTCAGAAGGTATCAATATCATGAGACAAATTTTGTTTATACATGAATTCTCTATAGAGTGCCCACTATTGTTACCCTATTTACTATATTCCCCCAAAAAAGTGCTAATTATATGAACCAATCCCAGAACCTGCAATATTGTTCCCATAATTATCCAAACACAAAAAGCCACTGGGCTGGTTGATTTAACTACAATTGTCTCGCAAAATTTTTGGTGATAAGCATTGGATTGTCTGTACATAAATCAAACGAATGGATTCACATAATTAAAACTAGAGCCTTACATGTAATGTTTTCCATCGCCTTCGAATTGCTCCAAGTTCTCTCCTTTCCTTTTCACCTCCACCATAATAACAACCTGAGAATGCCAGCATATCGGGTTCAAACCTATGGTAATACACACACTGATTAACGCCTTATTCTTCAATAAGCTTCGGTATGCTTTGCATCACAATGAGTCAAGAGTAAACAAATTATATTCTACAATAACATAAGAACATGAGAATTTAGAACCTTCACTCAGACTAGGAAATTTATTTGTTTGCAGAGCCATCTTGCTTGATGGCGTTAGCATGTGTAAGAGAAATTGAAATGTTTGTATATTTTGAGCTGCAGGAGACTATAAAAGAACACCTACAGAAAAGGCCGGCACATAAAAAATGTATAACTCGTTCCATCAAAGCAATTTCTGATGAATTAATAAAATATGTGGTCCATTTACTAAATGAAACAATTGAGAACTATACAACTTTTAAATCATTTGTGAACAATACACACCTATGAACAAGTGTAAAGCTGTAATAACCACCAATCAACAGAAGAGAAGCAATTATCAATAACAATGACAACTACAATGGTATGAACCAAGGGCTTATCACACATACCTGAGGTGCAAAGCAATGTAATGCTTGCTTCTTTCCCTCATTCGATTGACTAAATTTTCACCCATCTTCTGTATTGGATCTGTGAATTTCAAAGCATGGTAGTTAACTCTACATCTCAGTTTCTGTAAATCTGTGTCCAACTTGTTTGCTAGTCTATAATCGAACTTGGAGAGCTGAATAGCCTGACATTATGAAAACTTCTGATTATATATTTTAGAATTTTTAATCTTGAGACATAGCGAAGGCACAAAAATGAGAAGTCACAGACTTCACTGTGCAGAATTGCTAAGAAAAGCATGCAATTGAAACAAGTATAAATGAAATCTATACTTGCGTTGATAATTGAAGGTGAACAAGCATAAAAGTAGCATGTTTATGTAATCAAATGGGTGGTCAAGAACGGAGAACTTACATGCCTTTTCAAAAGAACAGGTAATACACGACTCTGATAACATCTTTCACTACACTTCCTTGGGACACGCATGGAGTGTGTATTCCATGTTTTCCCACCCCTCTTTGGTAGTTGATGAATGATTTTCACATCTTTCGACAGAAATGATATGAACCAATCAACATCGAAGATCTCTGAAAAGTTGCTATTGAGAAACAAAAAACACACTTCTATAGTCTAACAAGGATACTTAAAGCAGAAGTTACTACTATTTTACAAAATGTGACCAACCTTGAATCCTTCCAAAAGGACTTCTGATCAAGCTTAGGCACAACGAGTGTAGCATTTAATATGCGTGCTGCAACAACTGCATCTGTTATCTGCCATTAGGAACTTTAGTCAGCTTGAAAATAGCTGGAGTAGAAGAGATCAAATCAATTTTTGTACCAAAAGGATAGGCAATAACACAATGTTTGATAGCATTTGAAAGAAGGGTGTTGCATCTATAGAAGTTATACACAACTAATATGGCAATAGCCGCGGCCTGGCCTATTCATATTCTCTTTAATATAAATCTTGATGTGCACATTTTGACAACTCACAACACATCAAATTCAAACTAACATTGTCTCTGTTATCATTTATTTAATGTCAATATTCATTCGGATCCTCCTGATAAATCTTTACGGCTTATGAATAGCAATGCGAATATAAAATATTCAACAAATAAAATGCAAGGCAGTAACATTACCCCAGTTCTTTGTTGATTTAAACCTCCACTGGTTGCTATGAGCAAGTAACGATTCGAATGTGTAATAACATTGGCTTCTGCAGTAATGTGGGAAAATATTAGTTCTTCTGCTTCTCAGGCGAAAAATTAAGAACCTTATACCATGAAAACTCAGAACAACACAGCTTAACAAGAATTCAATTTCTTTCACTTCTATTTTCAAGATAGATAACATTTCAAAAGGCTAAGAACGATCAATGTAGGGATCTAATCATAAAAAAGAAAAAAGTAACTTAATTCCTACCAATTGTTAAACCGATAACAAAACTTCAGTTCTGAATACAACATAAACTTATAGTAATCAGCAGTGTGAAGGACAGAAAGAAGCTCGAAATTTTTCATAAACATACTGGGAAACTTGTTGCTAGCATCACTACATCCAGAGTAGAACTTGGCATTTCTGGAAGTCCAAAGATCACGGCCGGATCTGGCTCCTTTGCGCTGGTTAAAAAAGAAAGAAAAATGCATCACAAGAAAACAAAGATCTGTGAGCACCAGCGCCAACTAGCATAAATGGAAAAAGACACTAAAGTAGAAAATTCGAGAGACCCTAACCGGAACGCGAAAATGCGAAACTACAATCTCCCCATCAGAAGCAACACTGAACTGAACCTATTCCACGCAACAAAACTCAGCAATTGGAATCTAAAAAGAAAAAAAAAATCAAAACACAAGAATTACGAAAAGCGAGGAGATAGATACCGGAGGAACGCGGCGGTTATGAGCGGAATCATTGGGGAAAGGAGCGATAAAAGAGAGAAATGCAAAGAAGAGAAGCAGGCCACCAAGAATGGCCAAAATGAATGGGATCAAGAATCGAAAGCGATGATAAAAGTGGTTGCGCCGCCGCTGAAAAGCCATATCTCCTTGTGACAGCGACCACCGAAGCTGCTGTATCTCTCTGAATCAGTGCTCCACTCTGATTGGGAAGGAGAAAAATTGGAAAAGATCGAAAGGAGAAAATGGATCTCTGTCAGCTATGGGTGAAGAATCTTCATCTTCTTCCTGTAAAAAATGACAGTCCATAAACGACAATGGAATCACATAAATCAAATAATAATAATAATATATAGTCTAAACGACTCATCGGACAGTTATGGGCCGGCGGCCCATTTGGTCTGCCAATACTTCTTTAACGTATTTCCCATTCTACCCTTCTCTTTCTTTTGCATGTGACTTCCTTCTCCATTTCGTACCAATTTTCTACTTTTATTTATATCTTTTTTTCCAAATATTCAAACCTATTCAAATTTAAATATCAAACTAATTACAAACTTTTTTATTTTTAAATAATTAAAAATAAAAATATTATAGGCCCATCCTACCTTTCCCTCTCCACGCATTTCCTTTTATATTTTCAGCTCGATTAATAGTTTTCATCTAACACGATTTCTTAATTTATTATAAAATAAACTTCTATATTGGCATGACATATGTTAATGCAATTAAGTAATTCATATGGTCCATTTACATCATAGTTCAATAAAAAAATTGTTTCATCTAACCATTTTGCACAAAAAATGGTGTTCTCCATTTTTCTCACCAAAAATCATGTTCTCCATTCACAACAATTATGTTTATTTTTTTTGGTTGTGTCCACCATTTTATTTCTTCTTCTTTATCAATCAAACATTTTTGTCAATTTGCTTATATTTCACCATAATACCACAAGCTATTCTAACTATTATCTATTATTATCCCAAAAACATATTCAAATTGTATTTTGAATTCTTATTATCTATTTTTTTTATATCATCAATATTATAATGTTTGTATACTTTTTTCGTAATACTATTTTCTTGATATTACTTATAGATATACAATTTTAGCTATAAATACCTCTATTTCATGTAGGTCATAGCATATTTGTGTAATCGAGTAGTACATTTGTATTATAAATGATTAATATTTTGCTCTTTTATTTTGTTACGTAATTGGACAATATTATCAGATTATTAGTATTGTAGTATAATACTTTTTTGTTATATCTTTTGTATGCATGTAATACATTTGTATTTTTTTTATATATAAATACTAATATAATACTTGAAAAATACTATATATTTATACCATTTTTTCATTCGAAATTTTAAAGGTATTTCGCCTTATACTATATATATTTAAGGTTTTTCTCCAAATCTTCATTTTTCCGTATCTTCTTCATTTTAACTCTGATTTGCACGATTCAAAATGTGTTGGAATCGTCTCTCCAAGCTTCAAAAATATCAGTACACAAAATTCAAGTTTGTTATCATCAAAATATTAATGAATTAATTAGAGATAATTTTCCATAAAGCCAACAAACTTGAGAACTCTTCATTCATCAATGACAATTAAGAGTGAGAATGATCAAGATTGATCATCTCACATTCTGAATAGTGGAGTAGGCTAGTCTGAACCACTTAACATCTTATATGCTTTCTTTTCTCCATTCCTTCTTTTATTTGTACTTAATTACATCTCTATTGCTTTTGATTGATCTTGTAGAGTAGAATCTGGAAATTTAGATCAACAAGAAAGATGGAGAATACATTCTTCATCTCTCCCCATGGTAGAAATTATTTCTTCTCGCTTACTTCCTTTTTCCTTCCCTACTAAGAGCCGAAAAAAATGGACATCTCAACATAAGATAGTCACTATATTTTTTAACACCAAGATAGTCGTCACTTGTTAACAAGAGAGGGTGGTTTAATTTTTTTTTTTTTTTTTTTTTTTTATAGAAAAGAATGACCTTTCTAAATTATATTTTTTTGAGACTTTTCTAAATTTGAATGGAAGTCTAACTCAACTAGTAACAATATTAAATTAAAAAGTTTTGAAATTTTTTCTTACTTTATTTTTTAAAATAATTAAAAGTTTAAATTTAATTTGATGGCATTCAAATCTATATTTTAGTGAAACAAAGAATTTATTTTTAGTACAAATTGGAAGATGGAGGTCACAAACCTACATAAAGAGTATTACTCTTTCGAACAATGAAATCATCATGTTATTTTACTTTAAAAATAAGTTCATAGTGAACAAACATATCCAAGAAATGGAAGAAATCTAAATCGAACTCAATTTCATGCATCTCAAATCTAAAATTATTTTAGTACATTCACCTAATTTTGGTCAATTTAAGTGGGTGCAATGACCCTTCTAATGAATCATTTATTCGGTTTATTAAAGAGTTTATTTCTTCCAATACATTTTGATTTTTGAAGAATTATTTTGTAAACCTGTTTGTAAGGTTGCCAATAGCCTTGGCCTCCTCCTTGAGAATGAACTTCTGAATTTTGCCAGTGGAAGTTTTTGGTAAATCTCTAAACACAACACTCTTTGGAGCCATATAATGAGGTAAATTTTCTCTGCAAAACTCTATAATCTCTTCTTCAACAGCATTGCTTTCATCTTTCAACTTCACAAAAGCACATGGCGTTTCACCCCAATGATCATCAGGCCTTCCCACAACAGCAGCTTCAAGAACTGATGGATGGCTATAAAGCACAGATTCAACTTCAATCGAGCTAATGTTTTCTCCCCCAGAAATTATAATGTCCTTTGAACGATCCTTCAATTCTATGTACCCATCAGGATGCTTAACCCCCAAGTCCCCGCTTCGAAACCATCCGCCATCGAAAGCTTCTTGTGTGGCTTTCAGATCTTTTAGATATCCACACATCACAGTGTTGCCTCTGAGCATAACTTCCCCTATTGTTTTCCCATCAGCTGGAGCACTTTCCATGGTGATTGGATCCTTTATGTCCACTCCCTCCAGCCCAATATGCTGCAGTCCTTGGCGGGATTTCAGCTTCGCTTGCTTATCTTCGGGAAGTGAGTCCCATTCGGGTTTCCAACTACATGTTGTTGCTGCTCCGTGTGTTTCGGTTAAGCCATACGAATGGACAATAATGAATCCAAGCTCTTTCATTTTGTGGAGTATGTGAGGAGCTGGTGGAGCACCGCCCATCATCACGGTTACCGCCTTTGGAAGCAGCTTCTGCTCGGTGATGGGTGCATTGATGATCATGTTCAAGACGGTTGGTGCACCGCCCATGTTAGTGACCTTGTGCCGAGAAATGTTGGTGAAGATTTCTTTGGCAGTCACATTTCTTTGGCAGATGTTTGTGCCGCCCTGTGCAGCCACGCCCCAAGTGAAGCACCATCCATTGCAATGAAACATTGGAACAGTCCACAAATACACAGGCATTGAGGTCATATCATTGATAAGAATTGTGGATACAGTATTGAGATAAGCCCCTCTATGAGAGTAAATAACACCCTTTGGTCTTGATGTTGTGCCTGAAGTATAGTTAATAGATATTGGATCCCATTCATCTTGAGGACGTCGGATCTCAAAATCGAGTTTTCCAATGTCTAAAAGGCTCTCGAACTCGAAATCATCTGAGGTGGAGACAAATCCATTGGCGTACGAGGATTGTCCAGCATACTCTTCGATAATGACAACACGAGGCAGCTCTTTTCCTGTATTAGACATAATGTCGATTGCTCTTTTAACAATATGTAGAAATTGGTAGTCTACAAAAATGATCTTGGCTTCTGAATGGCTCAGCAATGTAGAAACCATTGTTGCATCGTGGCGCATGTTGAGGGTGCAAAGTATTGCACCGGCCATTGGTACAGCAAAATGAAGCTCATACATAGCTGGAACGTTCGGCGCCAATGAAGCTACCTACTCGAGAGAACTAGCGTATTACGCCACAAAACTAGATTAAGAAAATTTAATCAAGAAAGAACTTAATCTAACTAAATGCATAGACAGTTATTTTAGTGCCTTCAAAAGTTTGAAACTACAAATTCAGTAAATGAACATAATTAAGAAGGAAACCAAGAGTTCACCCATCAAAAAACAATAAAAACAACAAAGTTTGATACTAACAAAGCAAATGCCACAAAAGCAATGGAAATAGCAGAGAAAAGCAAGCATAATTACCACATCGCCGCGAGAGATTCCGAGTTGAACTAGCGCGGAAGCGAGTCTGGTACATCGGTCGAGTGTTTGTGTCCAAGTGTAGCTGACAGTTCCATAGACGAGAGAGAGTCTTCGGCCATAGACGGCGGCGGCCCGCTCCAAGAAGGTGATCGGAGTGAGAGGAGTGTAATTGGCAGAGCATCTGTCCATTCCATCCATTGATATTGAAAGGAAGAGGAAGCCAATTTGTTGTTTCTACTGCTCTGCACCCGCCAACTTATTATATATAACCAACATTAACAAGCACTCCTTTCTAAAATTTAAACATTAAACATTTTTTTAAGAATAAAAAAACGCTTCTTCTTATATTTAGAAAATAATAACAATAAAAAACCTATAACATATAATATCAGTTTTATTTAATATGATTTAAGAGGAGAGAATTGCATTAATAGTCTATGGAAGTTTTTTTCTAGAAAAAATATCATGGAAGTTTTGTTATTAAATTGTAAAGTTAATAGGAAGGAGATGATTTAAATATCAAAAAACCATTTCTTTTCATTGGCGTATTTAGAAACTCAACTTAATACTTTATATTCTATAAAGGTTAATAGTAATTACTTTTTATTTTCAAAAAAAAAATAGTAATTACTTTTTAATTCAACAATTATTAAGGTGGGAGAATCGAACTTTTGATTTAAATGTCATAATTGTATTTTTTGGCAATGGAATAACGATTGTGCAACACTTATGTCAGCCTTATTAAAATCGGAACTCTTGATTGTATGGATCAACCTTCCACTTATATTCCTAAGAGAAAATGTTTTGAAAATATGAGAGATAAATAATGTTTGAAATCGTGTTGGAAGACATTAATATGCTTCAACAATAAAAATTAACAACATCCAACAACATTTTAATAGCATAGTTGGAAGATTCAAATGACTAGTCATATTTTTTATAATACATTATGACACGTATTTAAAGTGACATTATTACGTATTAAAATGTTGTAGATTGATCGCTGGACTCAAAACAAGGAAATTATCATAACATATAACAAGACAACGTAATATGAAACCATGATGAAAATGAGTCTAAACAGGCATGTACCAATATGCCACACGAACTGAATAAACAAGACCGTAGTTAGAACTCAATTAACACTCGTTGATGTTGTTATCATAGATCTTCAACAACAACAACAAAAAGACAAAAGAAAAATAGTCTAAATATGACACTAAATTTTGTTGGAAACAAATTATATGAATGAAAAATAATTATGTTTGATGTTGCATGAGAAAATTTATTCGTATCACTCACGCCTAGCTTTTTTCAATCAATCTTGTAATTGATTAAATATATATATATATATATATATATATATATATATATATATATATATTAAATACTAAAATTAAGCTTGTCTAGAGCTAAGTTACACAGTTTAAGAAAACGACTCCGTCATTGCCAAAAATATGCTATAAGGGTGTGTTAGGATTCGGTAGAAAAAAGGGGATGGAGTGGAGTGATAGGGTTAACGGTAATTTAGTAACTTTACTCCTAGAGTGGAGATTGATGTTAATAATGATTGGGATAATTCAATACTTGTTTGGGATTGATGTCAATAATGATTGAAATAATTAAATACTCGTTTGAGATTGTTGTTGGTATTGAGGCAATTAACTACATACTCGATTGATGACTAATGTTAGCAGCGGTTGAGTGATAAATTTGGTGTGGAGTTTGATGAAGGATTTAATGTGGGGTTTGATGATCGATAAAGAGTAATTATTTACGATCAAATGCAAACAAGTGGTTGTGGTTCCTAGAAGAGTGATTGTTTACTGCTCTCCTTCTACCAAAAGCAAACTCACTATAACTTTTATGCTAAAAATGGTGGAATTATGATACATTAATTAAAGAACTAATCAAAGTTGGTTTTAATCTATTAATATAAATTAATTTATTTTAAATAGTCAATTGATTGGTTTAATTGCGCATAAATATTTTAGCAAAATGAAATTATACTAAATCATTTAATTTTTTTGTGAGAAGCTCATCAAACCATATGATGTAATTGGAGTGAAGATTCAAATCCCTACTAAATATATATAGGTGTTAACCGATTGAACACATAACTTTGTCTTATGAGAAGAGTTTTAACTCAACTAACATGAAACACAATCCAATAACCAAAAGATGAATTCCAATTAACAAATGGTATGTAATTGTGCCAGATTATGCTCATAATCAACTGAATTTTCTATTGCTTCAAAAAAAAAAAAAAAAAAAAAAAAACCGAATTTCCTAACTAATTTGATGGTGAAAAAACTCATAAAAATCAATTTTTAAATAAATACTGTCGTGAAGATTAAATTCATCAAAGTAGAATTAGACCAAAAGTAAATTTATAGTGTATTTTATATTTGAAAATAAATTAAAGTACATTTAGAATTTTTTTTTTATAACAAAATTGATGTTGGGTTCAGTAAGTTGGTTCATGAGATGGTGTTTGTTCACTCGTCAATTCGTCCGCAGCTCAGAGGATCGTATATATAAGAAAGTTGTTTTAAACATTTTCACGACAAATAAAAGGTTATTATAATTATTTAAATATTTTTTTTTTATAATATTAATAAATATTCGGGTAGTCACTATAGATTAAAGTAATCATCTCTTAATTTTTTTTGAAGTCCTCTTGATACTAAGTTAACTCATGATGGTAAAAGCATCTCTACTAAAAAAAATGAAAATTTGAAAGTCCTTCTCTAGTTAGTTGCTTTGCAAGTGATCAGGACAAATTCGACAATGAATTTAAAAGTATATAGCATAGAATATTAGGATGGTTGCATTTATTTCTCAGAACTAGTACAAAAACCTGTAACAACTACACTAGCATGTTATTATGATAATATGCTTAATTGATGTATTCTTCTTTGTGATTAATAACTTTATATGCAGTTGATTAGATTAGATTTCATCTGAATAAAGGTCGATTAGGAATAACTTCCAACATAAATAAACAATTTAATCATATCAATCTCTATGTAAAAGACAAAAAAAAAAAAAAAAACTAAAGTAAATTCCTCAACTTTATTAGATTTCATCAGAATAAAGGTTGATTATGAATAACTTCTAACATAAATAAATAATTAAAAAAAATGTTTTCAATAAAAATACTACTACATGCGTTTTTCTCTTTAAATCTTCCGAGAAACATGAAAAGTGTCTATAAATTAATATCATAGGTGAGTTTTGAACCTGGGACTTTGAGGAGAGCACATCTTCAAAGTCCAAGTCTTCAATCACTTGTACCATCCCTTGAAAATACAAAAGTGTTAGTATAATCAGTATAAAGTATGTGTGTATGACTAAGAAATCATGAGTTCAAATCCCACCTCAACTGTGTTATTGAACTAAACTAAAAACAAATTATGATACTGGCACTATGATCAAATTAACCTCCCAGTTAAGATTTGATGGAAAATTGCGGGAAAAGCCCTAATAAGAAAAATATTTCGTAAGCAAACATCTCAATTTTACAGAAGAAGCCTGGGGTGGTAGGTACCTAACCAGAAGTTGGCAAAGGGTTGTGAAATAAAACAAGAAGTTTACCTGACAACTCAATAAATTCACTATTCCAGGTATCATGTGGTGACCAGAAGGTACAAGAGACCTTTCAGATACTCTACAATTTCAGATCCTCCAAGCTTGGAACTTCCAAACACTCTATCAACAAAGGTAATTGGAACCTGTAGACCACAATTTAACACAAAACTCATCTCAAACTTACCCATGTAATATGGCCTAGCCCATACAGAAAAACAGCAAGAAAGAACATTAAAAAAAACACAAGAAAAATTGAAAAGACATTCTATTCAAACACTTCACCCATGACAGGCAACTAGCCAAAAGGGATTTTTTCTTTTTCTTGATATCAAGGGAAGTGTGTATGATTCAGGAAAACAGTTCGTAAAAGTTTGTACAAGCAAGACAGGAACTCTGCAAGAGGTAACCTTTCATTAATTAAAAAAACCACGTACAATGGTGCCAACAATTCAAGTGTCTATCTATCTCTCTCATGGGTTTTCGAGTCATCTTACGCACACTGTGACTATTCTCATGAGAAGTACCATCTAACCCTACAACATTTAAATATCAAAAAAATTTATAGGATTGTTTCCTAGATAGGTGGCTACCTTGAATTGAACCCAAAACCTGTTAGATCTCGAAGGCTCTCATAGCTACTAAGTCAACTTATGATGGTTGAAGTGTCTATCTATTCCATATTAATCATGGCTAGTCTTTTAGTTAATGTTTCCCAATTGGCCCTCTCATATAAGTCCCAGCTGGTCCTGACATATCCTTGCCCAGCTGCCGCTGGCATCTCTTTTACTAGTTGGCGACGCATCATCTCAATTGGCATCATCATCCAAGGACAAATTTTGATAAATTCAACTTCAAGCTTGGCTTGTTCTCTATATACAAGCCAGCTTGAGGGAAAGTGTTGGTTTATGGTTATATTATTATTTTATCATCTTAATTATTTTTTCCTTTTCAGATTAGATTAAATATTATTTTCTATATTTTCTTTTTATGACTAGATATTATCTTTTCTTTTATGGCTATATATTTTTTCCTTTTATAATTAGGTATTATGTTTTCCTTTTATAATCATTCCTTGTAGTCTATTTAAACTCAATATTGGGTCCATTATTGAATAAAAAAAAATACATTTTCTCTAAAATCTTTCATACTTTATGACTCCGGAACTTGAAGGTTTTCTCCTTTAAACCCGGGGGCATAACTATGGGTAGTCTTAAAATAATTATTCTTCCAATTCAGCAAGAAATTTCGTGCACTTGTTTTCTATCAGCCAAAAAACTAAAAATTTGAACCATGTGGTTGGCAGCACATAATACAAGGCACTATGTCAGTTCTAGGCACTAAATGCAGCATTTCATTAAAAACAAAATGCTCTAGAAGTAGCATTTTTAACTAGAACATGGTAGGCAAATATGGCGAGATATTTACACATGCAATGGTGTTTATTTCATATTAAGAACTAAAGCAAAAAAGATAATGTAAAATAACAATTATATTGTCACAGGGCACAGCTCTACCTCTTCAATGTGATAACCTTTTCTTGAAGCACGAACAATCATCTCCATTTGAAAAACATATCCCTTGCTTACAACTGAACTAATGATATCTTCAAGCACTGATTTCTTGTAGAGCCTACAACATAGGAATAAATTATAAATTAATAATTACAAAAGTATGAACGATTGATTCAATAGTTAAATTGACAAAAAGGAAAAATTGGAATACCGAAAAGATCCAGTTAAATCTGATACACCAGGCCATAGAAGTGTTTGGGCAAGAACATTAGCTCCTCTACTAGTTAGTTTGCGCATAAGATTCCATCCATGTACACCCCCATCTTTCACATATCGAGTTCCTGTAACTATATCAGCACCAGTTTGTAACTGTTTCCTAAAAGAAAAAAAATAAGTAAAATAAGTAATCATTAAAATCTAGAATTAATCAAGAAAGTGAAGTGAGAAGTCTGTCTTACCGAATGAAGCTAGGTAAATACTTCGGCTGCAAAAAAGGATGCAGAAAGAATGAAAAAACAAAGTTATTCCATGGAGAAAACATCATAAGTAAACTACTAAAAAGTGAAGAAAAAGAAATACAGCATTTCGAACTCCTCAGATGCTTATGGAAGTTTTTTTTTTTTTTGGAAATTGAGCATTAGAAGTGAAGATATGTTTGAAAAAAGTAAAGTTTGTGGCATTTGCAATTCGATGTCTTTTATATTGTTAAGAAACAATTTTCCTCTTTTTGTCAAACCATGTTAACAGCCACATCTTTTTGTTCGGTAAGGTGAAAAATTAACAGCCACATCTTTTTGTTCGGTAAGGTGAAAAAGAAGGGGAAGGCTTGTTTGAGGGGAGAACCAATGAGCCATATATCTTTCCAAAAGAGTGTTCCTCCCGTTGTTGACTCTATAAGATATTCTATCATGTATCAGATGAGCAAGAGTGAAGATTGTTTTCCATGGGCCCTTAGCATTGGCTATCGATGCTCTTCCCAGTCTGTTATTGGGCTTGATTGTGCCATATACCTCCATATCCATTTAGAAAGTAGGGCCTCAGTTTTTGGATTTCAGCTTTTCAATTCCAAGGCCACCGTGTGAGATAGGGAGGGTAATAGAATCTCATTTAATGAGCTGCAAGCCTTTTCCTTCTTTACTGCCTTTCCAGAAGAAATTTCTAATCAACCTCTCCATGATATTGATGACTTTGTTTGGCATTTTACTTAAATAGAACTTGGTCAAAAGATCAATTGAAGGGGGACTTGGCATTCCTAATTAACATTTTTTTTTTGGAACTGAAAAATCAGAGTTTCGCTCCACTATACCTGAAGTAACCACATCCGTCTCTAGACTGAGCACCGGGAGACATCAAAGGGATGGAGAGACGAGAGGTGTCTACAAATTAATGTCACGGGCAGTGTTTTAAAAGGCGCGTCCAGGCGCGCCTGGGCTCAAGTTGCACCTTTAGCGCCTCGCTTGGGAAAAGCAAGGCGCGGTTAATTAGATGCGCGCCTTTTAGCGCCTTACATGAAGCCCCGGGCGCCAAAACGTGCGCGCCTTGTGGGCTTTTGTGTTTTCTTAGGGTTTTTTAGGGTTTATGCCTCAATTTTTTGTGTTTTAGAGTCCCTATAAGCTTTTGGCTTCGGGGCGTTGCACCTGACCCGCCATCGGGGGTCACGTTGCGCCCCCGAACCCCCAAAACCAGGCGCTTCGCCCCTGGACCCTGACTCGCGAGACCCCCGTACTAGTCATTCGAAGCGCAACATAATTAATTCAAGACATTTCAATGCCTTAAATAACTTAATTTTTTAACTCACAAAGACAACATTCGCTTAAAGTGAAAGGGTAATAGTTGAATCTTATGTATGTTTTGTATAGATTCTTTGTTAAACTTCATTTCTATTCATGAATGAAGGTTAATAGTTAAATGTAATGCATGTTTTATATATTATTCTTGGTTAAAACTTCATTTATATCTATGGAAATGTTTTTATTGTGTATACACACACACATATATATATTTTTTGTGTTTTTTTTATATAGTGCGTCTTATGTAAAAAAGCCCTCGCCTTTTGGTGCGCCTTGTGCCTCAAGCTCCAGAGGGTCATTGCGCCTTAGTGCGCCTTGCGCTTTTTAAAACATTGGCCATGGATAAGTCTCAAACCTAGGACCTTCAAGGGAGCACGTCTTCAAAGACTAAGTCTTTGACCACCGTGCCACTCCTTGGAGACGTATTCCTGATGTACATTTAAAAAACCTATCTCTCCTAGCTAAATGGAATTGGAGATATGGCTTCGAACTATCAGCTCTATGGAGGAATTTAATCATGCATAAATATTCAGGTTCATTGAATGATCGCTTGTCGAGAAGAAGACATCTAAATCTGGCTAGAGGCCTTTAGAAAGATATAGATGATCTGATTATTTTGAATGTGAAGCATAAAGTGGGTAGAGGTGACTCCACATCTTTCTGGGAAGATTTGTGGATTGGCACAGACTCAAGGCAAATTTCTCTCTCCTCTACAACCTCCCTGTGAACAAAGGAGGATTGATAAATCAACTTTGGAACCAAAATTCTGAGGCATGGAACCTTTTATTCAGAAGAAATCTCACAGATCTGGAATTTATTGATTGGAAAGCATTGAACAGTTGTTTATCAGGGCCAGGGGTGTGATTGGTTGACTCGGATGAAAGGTGGCTTTGGATGCTGCAAAGATGGAGTATTTTACATCTAGATCCTTGATGAAGTTTCTCAGCACTAATAATTTACAGACCACCAAGCTCCATAGTGATTATTTCACCAATTTATGGAAGGGTCCCCAACCATAGAAAGTTAAATTCTTTGTTTGGGAACTTAGTAACAAAGTGGTCGTGATAACTTCCAAACGAGAAGCCTTTGGATTACCTTATCCCTTAGTTGCTACCTCCTTTGTTACAAAGATGCAGAAAAACAAAATTGCCTTTTTCATGATTGTGCATTTGCAACAGATTTTTTGAACTACTTGCTGTATTTGGATGGTCAATCTATGGCTAGACCGAAAGGGACATCCCTTCTTTTCTTCTCTATGTTCTGATGGGGTGTCCATTAAAAAATGAAAAGAAGATTTTATGAAAAAATTTCATTTATGGCTTTTCGTAAAAATGGTGGCTAGAGAGAAACAACCTCATTTTCAATCTTTTACTCATGTTTTGGAATCTACTGTCTTTGACACATTGGAATCATCGTCTCCCCCTATTTTGTAACAATCATCATAACACTTTGATTAATAAGTGGAAAAGTTTCATGTAACTAGTTTCGATAGGGCTTTTGTAAATGTTTCCCATGTAAAAACTAAAAAAAAAGTGTTTCAAAATTTTGGATGGTGCTTTTAGTTTCTAGTTACAATAATTTTTCAAGCGTCAAACTAAGATCGAGTAAGTTTATGTTTATCTACATCTTATTTTTGTTATTTTATTGTTCAGTTATAAAATAAATCCGATGTCAACTAATAAAATAGGAAGATAATAATGACAGGGAAATAGGCATTGACAATGCAGATGGGAACTTAATTAAACATTTCAATTCCCAAATCCAACATTAGAATATTGTTTACATAGTTCAATGCACTCAGTACTAAAACACTTACATGGTGAGATAAATCAGCATCCATTATAACAACAAAATTACCAGTTGCATGCTTGAGACCGTGACAGTAAGCCGTTCCTGAAATGAATGATTCATCAATAATAAGATCTGTAATATTTTCAAAAGAAGAAATGAAATGAAGTGCATACCTAAACCAAGCTTCCTAGGTCTGGCTCTCAATAGCTGCATGAAAATAAATAAAAAAATAAAATAAAGAGTAAACCTGTGATGCCAAATGCAGAAACCAAGCACAGTGAACTTACAATGCGATCTTCACCATATACCCTTTGCAACTGTTTCACAATTTCTTGAGTACCATCAGGACTTCCATCATCAACAACAATTATTTCAAAATCAACATCCCTGATATCGGCAATAAAATATTATGCTACGTCATTCACAATTTCCTACTCTTAAAAGTAGACAGTGAACAATAGAAGGATGTATAAGCTAAACTATTATCATTTCAACTCCCAATATTGTGAAGAAGAAAAAAAATTGATATAACTGTACAAACAGAATAACACTTGGATCCAAGATTCGAGATCATTTTGGAGATAATTTTACCAGAGAATCCTCCTCAACCTCCGGAAGAAAATTGATGACCTAATGTTTAATTCTCACTAATAAGACTAAGAAATTGAATCACAAGCTAATTCCAACTCTACAGAATGAAGTTTGCTTAGAAAGATTTGAGATCGTGCGCCTTTCCTGAGCAAGAATCTACCTCATCACGTAATAATCCAGAAAAGAAGAAATTAATTGGGATCGGGAATACAGAGAGGGATACGTACGGGAGGTGCTTGAAAATGAGGTAGACAAGGAGAGCAATGTTAAGACGCTCGTTGTAGGTTGGGACGATTAAACTGTACTTGTTCCTTTCCTTCTCCTGCTCCGCCATGAATTGAATTACGAAATCCCTTGGAGCTTGATCTTCAACCGGGAATTCCTATGATCGACGATCGGGAAATCAACTGGAAGGTGATCGGCGGAAACTTCGATTCGGTCCCTCTCCCTCCAGATTCTGGTCGCGGCGATGAACTCTCACAGGACAGAAGCTCCGACGAGCAAAAGTCGTGGCAGTTTCAGTGGGCCTTACCTGTGGGCTTTCCTAAATGCCTCTTTTGTTGGGCTTCCTTTCATTTAAAAAAAAAACAATTAGGTAATTGGCTAATGGTTTAAATTTATGTCTAAATTTAATATTCTAAAATTTAGTAATTAAATATACTATAACAATTTTATCCCTTTATTTTTTTAATTTATTTGATAATCTCATCATAGATATATTTTGACAAACTTCTTAAGAATTTGAATTAAAAAATTTTAAATTATAACTGATAAAATCGTATCATGCGAATGAAAAAATAGGTTGGATAAAAAAATATATAAAAAAATTAACATAATTTTTTTTCGTTTTGGTACCTAAACTTATAAATATTTAATTTTAATTCATAAATTTAAAATTAGTCCCTATGAAAAAATGTGATGTTAATATTGGTGGAACTTGATTTAATAGTGTTAATAGTTTTAATACAAATAAAGATAAAATATACTAATATTTATAAAATTTAGAGAGAAATATGTTAATTTTAAAATTCGATGGCAAAAATAGAACAAACTTAAAAGTTCAATAACCAAAATAGAATAAATTTAAAAAGGTATATGAGAGAGTAAAGAGATAAAAAAGAAACAAAACTCAACATCTCATTTTTTTTTTCTTTTTAATAATTTTGGAAACTTAGAGTTTTGCTTCTCTAAACATGTGTTACCATTGACTAGTCCCTAAACTATGTCATTAAGATAAATCAGAAGAGTTAAGACACAATTGAAGGTGTCCACGAATTAATGTTAGAGGTTGGGTCTAGAACTTGTGACTTCAAAGAATACACACTCTCAAAAGCCAAGTCATCGACCAACCATGCCACCTCTCGAGAACTATAAAAACTATTATTAAATTCAATTTCGATTAAAGTTAATTTTTTTTTGTAGTATAAGTTAGAGAAGGAGGACATAAACCTTGCAAAGATGGTAATTCTCAAATAAATAAAAGTTAAATACCGATATTGGATCGAACCCGTGACCTTAAACTGATTTTCAACCAAACAATAAAACTTTGAAATTACTTATTATAATTATCGAATTACGTGAAGTAATATGTATGAAATCACTTGAATAATATAATATGAAAGATACTTAGATTAAACTAATATTTTAACGATATAAAAAAAAAAAAACTAATATTTTAACCAATAATAATCTAACACGAAATATTAACTCTATAAGTAAATAATTATTATTCCGTTGACACATGCATTTTGCAAATTACAAAAAATTAACATTATTCAAAGAAAAGGAAAATGAAGACGACATCGTTTTAGCGAAAGGGAGAGAACGGCCCTTATAATTGGTGTCGCAGAGCTGCAAGTTGAAGGGAACGTTAGGGTTTTAGAGTGAGAATTGAGATTTGCAGAGAGGAGGCCATGAGCAGAAGCTTGGGAATTCCAGTGAAGCTACTCCATGAAGCCGCCGGCCACATCGTGTCGGTGGAGCTCAAAAGCGGCGAGCTCTACAGAGGAAGTATGATCGAGTGTGAAGATAACTGGAACTGCCAGCTCGAAAACATCACCTACACCGCTAAGGTTCTCCTCTTCCTTCTTCCTCCTAACATTATGCAATTTTTGTCTGTTAATCGCATCATTACGTTTTTTTTTTTTTGGGTTTTAGGGTTTAGTTCATTTCAACGTTTAATGGGATGAAACAACTGTTGCATTTAAACCCCATAGACCTACTCATATGTTCGCCCCAAACCCATGAGGTAACAACTTCTAATGAGACTGATAATCGGCTAGCAATAGTGACCCTAACCTCCGCACTGGGTTCAATGTGATGGCGTTAATTTGCTTCCCCAGATCTGCAGTGCTTACTATGTCAATAACTAGCTTGTGGTCAGGAAGCTCAAAATTACCCATGTGTTGGTACCTTCACCACACGGAGATTTTCTGGTTTTTTATGAGAGTCAACTTAGGGCGGTGTTTTCAAAGCGCAGGCCCAACACGATCGCCTCAAAGTGAGAGGCTATAAAAAGGCAAGGTCTAGTGAAGAGAGGCGCAACAAATAAATGCATAACTAAATAATATATTGAGCATAAATCGATAAATAAAACATATTTCTATTTCCATAAAATTTCAAATTCATACCTAAATCACACAAATTATGTTACTATAAGATATACCATACATATTAAACTATTGTTTTTTTATTATTATTATTATTATTATTATTATTGAACAAAGGTAACCACGCCCATCCCTAGGTCAGGATCTCGGAAACATTGAAAGAATGGAGACACAAATTAATGTCATAGGTGAGTATTGAACCTGAGGCCTTGAGGAGAGCACACCTTCATAACTCAAGTCTTCAACCACTTGTGCCACCCCTTGGGTACTATTAAATTATTATTTACATAAAAATTAAAAGTTAACCAAAAGTATAAAAAATCGAAGTACATTTGAAATAACAAATAAACAAATTCACTATCCTAAATAAAGACTTCGCACGGTTGTTAGATTTCTTCTTGAGTTAATTCTAGGTTATTTTGTAGATATTGTGCTAGTATATTGATAAATAAATAAAACTTTGACGAGCCTCACTCTGATGCAAAGGCGATGCATGGCGCAAAATGGTGAGGAAAGGCGAGGGCCTGATTGAAGGAGCTCGCCTTGGCATTTTAAGAGGCACAATACCCACCTATGTGCAAGACAATGACCATAGGCGAGGAAAGTTGATGGCCTTGAAAACACTGATTTAGGGACAAATGTTAATTATGGTTGTTGTTTCCTCAGTCCAGTGTGTTGTTTGATTGCCGTTACTTATTGGCTACGCAATTCAAAACCACCAAATCGAATAGGATTAATTGGCATTGTCATAGATTCATATCGATTAATTGGAAAGCGAATGTTTTGTAATTAATTTTGGAATTCATTAAGGTTTACTGATTTTCTTTGTTTAACCGTTAAGTCTTTTGTTTATTATAGTTGCTGTTCAGTGTCTGAGGTTTTCTTGCATATATATAGTTGTGAGTCATGTTCTTCATGTTCACTTAACGTGTTGTCTTCTGCAGGATGGGAAGGTCTCACAGCTTGAGCACGTTTTCATCCGAGGCAGCAAAGTCAGGTATTTGTACAATCCCTTGTAGTATAGACTATCCAATCTCTTTCTAGTTTTTTTTAAATTTTTTTTATATCTGTGACTGTTTGGCTCAGTTTGCGCGCATCTCGACTAATGTCGCAGGACATACTGACCATAATCACTTCCTAATTACTACTCTAGGGGATTCTTTTAGCATTTAATGGGCATGCTGACATCTGTTTGTGTATGGTAGGTTTATGGTCATACCAGACATGCTAAAGAATGCTCCAATGTTCAAGCGTCTCGATGCTAGAATTAAGGTATTTCAACTTAGTTACTATGAATTTTTAATCAGAGGGAATCCTTGGTTGCTTTATCTGTTTTCTAACCCTCGCTCTCTGGATCTTGAAGGGTAAGGGAGCCTCACTTGGTGTTGGCAGGGGCAGGGCTGTTGCGATGCGAGCTAAAGTAAGTTCTTTTGGATCTTAATTGAATTATGGTGATAATGTACTCTGAAATACATCAATGGAATTGTTTCTTATCCTAAAAGGACAATTTATTCCCTGAAATAAGTTTTTTTTTGGATAATTTATTCCCTGAAATATGTTTTCTTGGATAATTTATTCCCCGAAGTATGTTTTCTTGGATAATTTAATCCATGAAATATGTTTTAAATCGGTACAAAGATCAGCATACATCTCTTTTGAGCATTGTCATGCTGAGAGAGGGATATGATCGCTGCTTCTGTGCAAGAAATATAGGACTTACTTTATCGACAGGTTTCTGACTCATCAATCTGGTAGATATTAGTGAATATTTAATGGCATTGTGAAATTCATAATTCTCAATGTAAGTCCTGTTTGATAACCATTTTGTTTTTAATTTTTGTTTTTGAAATTTAAGTCTTCAATAACTAGTTGATCATATGTTTTTTCTTACTTGAATATCTATATCCTACTTACATTTATAGAAACCAAACAAAATTTGGAAACAAAAAAAAAAGTTTCTAAAAGCTTGTTTTTGTTTTTGAAATTTGGTTAGCATTCACATGCTTTCTTTAAGGAAAGATGGAAACATAAGAAAGACGAAACATATTTTAGAAAATTAGAGTAAGAGTAAATTTCAAAAACCGAAAACAAAACACCTAATGGTTGTCAAACAGGCCGAAGGAATCTGGAATTAGGTTATTTTACACAGCAGCAGGAACCCACAGAGAGAGTATGGGGGTGGTTGTGACGTGTGAAATTACTTATCAGTATATAGGTTTAAGAATTAGGTTGGTGATAAGATTAAGGGTAAACAATGAAAGTGCTTAAAAAATAGTGTACATTATAGATTTTCTTAAAATTAATGTGGTAATCTCTATTTTCTCTAGGCTCAAGCTGCTGGCCGTGGAGGTGCACCTGGTCGGGGTGCTGTGCCATCTGCCAGAAGGTGATGAAGCCATGAATATGTTCTGTTCTTAGTCCAAGCCTCGATAGCCATAGGAGTATTTACAATCAGGTTTCATTAGTGCTGGTATTGACATCCTCCACACTGAAATAGCTTTATGCGTAATTCCATTTTGTTGAAAGTGGGGCCTTTACCAACTTCATTAGTTGCTTTTTTACTTTTAAGCCCATTTTATGTTGAGAACGAAGCATCTGTTATAACCCCTTTGCCCAACTTTGTTATGTATGTATCGAACGTTCTTTGCATCTTTCAAAAGTTATCACTATAGGAGTATTGTCTTTGTGCTATGCTATCAATTCTACTCTTTAATCATTTGCTGTTTTTCATGGGGCGGACTGTGACACAAGGGTCCACCGATAGTGTGTTTCCCTTCATAATCATGCCCTATTATTATTATTATTATTATTATTATTATATATTATATATTATTGATATTCTTACCAAGTCACCAACAAATATTTGTATGAGATGAGTAAGAAGTAAATCTATGGAGAATCCATTTTCAACCTACCTCGATCGAATATTGCATCGTTCTGCTGCATGCAACATCACTGTTAAGGCTATATTAGTTCACAAAAAAACGAGGTAGTCCAGACCAATTGAATTCGTCTAAATTGATTTTCATCTTGAATAACAATTTTTTTTTTGGGAAATCGAGAGAAACTTTCAAGGCTATATTAGTTGCCAATTTCGAGGCTTTTGAGTTCGTTGTTTTCAATTTTTTGTGATATTGGTATAAATCTATACACATTTTTTTTCTTATTTCTTTTGTCTTTAATTTCTAATCGGAACTCTTTTTTGTAATTCGTCTGTTTTCATGTCTTTTAGTGTTTTGAAGCGTTCATTTTTTAATTGTATATTTATTTATTTACTATCATCATCATCATCATTATTATTTATTTTTATGAATTTAGAGTTTTCATTAAGATTTTATGTAATCCCTTATATAAACATCATGAGAGTTTTAATTTGAGCGAGGAGGAGAATTAAGGGTTTATGTCTTCCACTAAATTGAAATGACAAACTGAGATTAAGTTGAAAGACATAGGTTTTTAATTTTGAACGACGTTGCTCTGTTGATTGAAATGTTCTGGCGAATCAAAAGTATTTATTGAATATCGTAAATTCATTTGAAGTTTTCAAAAGGAAAACGGTAGCATAAGATCGTTGGTCTAATGGAAGTGAATTGAAATAATTTCAGAATTTTGACACGTGTCAAGGGTGTAAGGTTATTTTGGAGGTGTGGAATGTTTAAAGTTAGAATATAGAAGAGAGAAAAGATTGGGAGGCCATGGAAAAATGCATAAGCCGCGGGTGGTTGCTCTTATAAAATCCCCATATGCTATCTTTTACTCTTCATTCCACAAAAAAAGATCAATCCTCACTTCTTGTTGTTGTGTTCCAGTCTCTCTTGCCAATGGATCCTTCCAAGGTATTCACTATTCCCTTCTTTACGCCTTTAATTAATAATAATAAGAGAATTTATCATCAACATCACATTTTACCTTTTGTATTACATTTGCATTACAATTTCTAAAATAATTTCATATATGTCATATTAATTTCTATCAATGATAAAACTCAACTAGTGATAGAACTCAATTTGAAATTCTATCGCTAGTAGAAAATTCAAGTAGTGATAGAAGAAGTCTTTCATTGATTGAATTCTATCACTAATAGAATTCTGCTAGTGATAGAATTCAATTTGAATTTTTTGCTACAAATGAATTAGTTTTGATTTTATGCTATAGATGAAAATATTTTGTCTTTTTTTGTTATACATGCAAAATCTCCTAATAATAATGATGTTAAGTCTATTTTGCTTTTTTATATGTACTTACGCGGTGCAGCATATCCCTTCAAGCGCTTCCAACTCCCCCTATTGGACTACCAATTCTGGTGCTCCCGTTTGGAATAACAACTCCTCCTTGACCATTGGCCCCAGGGGTATATATACATATATGACAAATATAAATTTCCCCTTTCTCTCTTTCCTCACACCTCTATATATATATACATACATATATATATATATGTATGCAGGTCCTATTCTCCTAGAGGATTATCATCTAGTGGAGAAACTTGCCAACTTTGATAGAGAGCGGATTCCTGAGCGTGTTGTCCATGCTAGAGGAGCTAGTGCTAAAGGCTTTTTTGAGGTTACTCATGATATTGCCAACCTTACTTGTGCCGATTTCCTTCGTGCCCCCGGAGTTCAGACTCCCGTTATTGTACGTTTCTCCACTGTCATCCATGAGCGTGGCAGCCCCGAAACGCTCAGAGATCCCCGCGGTTTTGCTGTCAAGTTCTACACCAGGGAGGTCGATTCATGATTTAATATGATTCAACCGTAGTTGCATTCCTTTTGTTTTATGACCTCGTGCTAATAATGCGGATTCTTTTATTACTCTCTCAGGGTAATTTTGACCTTGTGGGCAACAACTTCCCTGTATTTTTCATCCGTGATGGTATGAAGTTTCCGGACATAGTTCATGCTCTTAAACCCAATCCCAAGTCTCATATCCAGGAGAATTGGAGGATCCTCGACTTCTTTTCGCACCATCCCGAAAGCCTAAACATGTTCACATTTCTATTTGATGATCTTGGTATCCCACAAGACTACAGGCACATGGACGGTTCGGGTGTCAACACGTATACTCTGATCAACAAGGCAGGGAAAGCACACTATGTCAAATTTCACTGGAAGCCTACCTGTGGAGTGAAGTGTTTGATGGACGAGGATGCGGTCCGTGTTGGAGGAACCAATCACAGCCATGCTACTCAGGATCTGTATGATTCAATTGCAGCTGGCAACTTACCTGAGTGGAAGCTTTTCATTCAGACTATTGATCCTGATCATGAAGATAAATATGACTTTGACCCTCTAGATGTAACCAAGACCTGGCCTGAGGATATTTTGCCCTTGCAGCCAGTTGGTCGCATGATTTTGAACAAGAACATTGATAACTTCTTTGCAGAGAATGAACAACTCGCCTTTTGTCCTGCCATTATAGTTCCTGGAGTCTACTATTCAGATGACAAATTGCTTCAGACTAGGATCTTTTCCTATGCTGATACTCAGAGGCATCGTCTTGGACCAAACTATCTGCAACTCCCGGTCAACGCACCAAAGTGTGCGCACCACAACAATCATCATGATGGTTTCATGAACTTTATGCACCGAGATGAGGAGGTATTGCTTAACTTAGTTTGTGTTGTCTTATCTCTAAAGCTGGTAATGTGATAAGAGTCAATATGGGATATTATTCAATAGGGACTTCAATTATGCACCGAAGCCTAATCCTTATATAGAATAATTGCCAACCTACATGAGTACCAAACTAGTTCTTATATAGGGACTTGACCTAACTAATAACTAATTACAAAGTAATACTAGTTAATTACTGACTTGAGGGGTCTTACCATAATGGTTTTTTTTTTTTTTTTTCTAGTTGTTGCATTTTAGTAAATCATGCTCATGACCTAGCTCATTGAGCATACCAGCTGGTGGTTGTTTGATTGTTCCATCATTGTCTTTGGTTTTTCTTTGCTTCAGGTCAATTACTTTCCTTCAAGGATTGATCCTGCTCGACACGCCGAGAAGTACCATCAGCCATCAGCTGTGTACACTGGAAAGCGTGAGAGGGTGAGTGATCGTAATTTTGCCTTATGAATGTCTTAACATCAGCTTCTTGTACTAATAATTGCTCAAACAAAAAGTAAGCTAACCTGTTGACATTCATATTACTGCTTAATTACCCCTACGTCAGGCCGTGATTGAGAAGGAGAACAACTTCAAGCAGCCTGGAGAGAGATACCGATCTTGGCCACAAGACAGGTAACTTTTCTTTAATCAATGGCTGCTTTTAGAGGATGCATGCATTGCTGTTGTATATCACATGAATGTGTTGGAGGGGTTTTGAACCATGATTTTTTGTTCGTTTATATCGCAGGCAAGAACGATTTTTCCGTAGATGGGCCAATGCTTTGTCTGAAACCCGTGTCACTCATGAAATCCGCCATGTCTGGGTTTCATACTGGTCTCAGGTACGTATCTTCTATTAGATAGTGTGGATATCCATCTCAAAACCAATTGGTGATGAGAGGAGTAGTCCACATTTCTTATATATTGCTACGAGGTCTCCACTTTTTCCGATGTGGGATCCTAATAACTTCGTTATACTTGCAGCTGCGATGATATGGAAGACGGTTTATTTTATCGTGTAGAGGTTTATGGGAGTTTGTGAGTTCTAATGGTGTGTGTTTTGATGGTATTTTTGCACAGGCGGACAAGTCTCTTGGTGATAAGCTTGCAGCTCATCTCAAAGTGAAGCCAAGCGGTTGAGGATATGTTGTATTCGTGGTTTTTCTATACACTGAGTTATTAAAGTATACGGAATTTGGAAGCCGTTTGAGATCATGCTGTTTTGATATTTGCATGTCTCTCATGTCAAGTTGGACTTAAATATGTCCATCTATTTTTCATTCTTTTATACATACAAAAATTGTCAATCCAAATATGCTATTATTTGAGATTTTCAATCTAATAAATACTATGGTTTGTGTTCAATCTCACTCAAATTACAGTATGGTCTCAATGGTTGTGCTTTTATCCTTCATTTATGTTATTGTTGAAAATCTTTTATGACTACCTTTTTTGCTCTACTCATTTTCTCATTCCACACCTCAACGAAAATTTAACGGAGTGGGTCCTCGCGGGGCCCGACACGAGAAAATGGACATCTCCATGTGGGAGGATATTGAGAGTACATATCAGTATAGTCAAGGCCCTGCTGGTAGGTCTCCCTGTGCATGGCCAGACGAAGGAGACCTAAATAGTTTTTCCCTGCACAGTAATTTCCATAGTGTTATGTAAATGAAAGTGTTGAAATTTGCTCTTTTGTCCTTTTCCCCTTTCATTTCTGTATAAAGAGGGAATGAGATTGTAACCTAATACTAATACTCACTAATTTGAATACAAAATACTGAGGTCATAGAGATCACAATTACAATCCCTTATTCTGATTACTTTATGGTGGTTTGTTGATTAGCTAATGCATTGATTCCTTTCTCAAAAAACAAATAAAAAATAGAAACCGATTAGATTACCTTTATTATAATATAGATACTGATAAGTATTTATAATACTAGAATTTTAGCACGGCGTTGCAGGTGATAATTTCTTAAATAATAAATTATATATATATATCTTACATTTTTAGGCTAAATTTAAATCATCAAATAATAATTTCAATATAATATTCAATTTTATAACCATTTTTGCATGTTAGTTAAATTTATTAAAATTCACATTTATATTAAAAAGTAGTTAATTATTTATTTTGAGCTTAAAAAATAATAGGTGTTATTAATAAAAAAAACTTAATAAAATTTATTGAATTAATTTTATCTCTGATTTTTAAAAATCGATACTCTTTAATTTTTTCTCAATTTATCTATTAATAAACTAGTTACTTTTGAATTATAAAATTTATAAGAGTTATATCATTATTATGATTATAAACATAAATAAGCTAAATATATTTATTAGTATACATCTATGAACTTACCTTTAACCTCAAATGATAATTTTATCGTTATTCAAGAAAACAATTCCCACATCTCCAAGTCAACAATTAAGCAACAAAAGATCCCTACAAAAATTATTGCAACAAAAGAAAAGTTATTAAAGTTAAGGTAAATAATCCAACAAAAATAAGATAACTAAATTTTTTATTATAAAAAAAATAATAAGAAAGTAACCTAAGCAAAAAGAAAGTTTCAAATGTATTTGTAAACAAAATATAGAGAACTATATATATATATATATATATATATATATATATATATACATACATATAGTAGGAAATCATTGTCACCAAACTTTTGAAATTGAAGAATTAATGCACTAACCTCACATGATAATCTTATAATTCTTCAAACTTTTTTTTTCCAGATCTTCAAGTATTTTTTGAAAGCCAACAATTATGCAAAACAAATCCCTACAAAAATTATTACACAAAAGAAAAATTAGATGAAAGTTAAGGTAAATAATTCAACATAACTTATTATAAAACAAAAAACAAAACAAAAAAAAAAAATAAAAATAAATCCAAGCATCCAAGCAAACAAAAAGTGTTATTGTAAATAAAATGTAGGCACCTATTTATAGGATTGAAAAATTCAATTTATTATTTTAATTAGAATATAAAATGTCAAATAAAATCTATGAGATTCGATAAAAATATCTTATTTTCTACATGAAAATTTAAATGACATTGTAAATATCTTCATTTGATTGTTGAAAGCTCTTATCTTCTAACTTAGTCATAAAATCTATGAGATTTGATAAAAATATTTTATTTTCTACGAATGAAAATCTAAATGATATTGTAAATATCTTATACGTTATTTGAATTTTGTGAAAAATTCAATTTATTATTTTAATTATAATATAAAATGTCAAATAAAATCTATGAGATTTGGTAAAAATATCTTATTTTCTACCTGAAAATTTAAATGATAGAGTAAATATCTTCCTTTGATTGTTGAAATCTCTTATCTTCTAATTTAGTCATAAAATCTATGAGATTTGATAAAAGTATCTTATTTTCTACCGATGAAAATCTAAATTAGTAAATAACAGTTTATTTGAATTTTTTTATATTTTTTTTTATATTCCAATAAATGGCATTTTTGTAATTCAGGGTATGACTTAAGGAATAAAATCGTTTAAAAATTATTTTTTCTCACTTTAAGTAGTATGATATGATATACAGATATTAATGAATATTTAGAATACAATATTAAAATATATTAATGATTATAAAGTAAATATTTTAGAATTTGTCTGGTTACTTCTTCATAAGAGGTCATCTAATTTAATTTTTTTAATAAAATGTTTGATTACGGGTATGGTGTTGACCGTTGTTAGTTGCACGATGCTTTTTTTTTTTTTTTTAAGTTCTCTTAGACGTGCCAATTATCACAAATTTTCTTCATATAATTTTAAACTATATTAAAAAAAGAAAAGAAAAGAAAAGATTTTTTTTCTTTTTTGGTATATGCAAAACTCATTAAATATCAGCAACTATAGAAAGAAAAAGGAAACAACTTTTGTTTGATTTGACATGTACAAATCAAAGAGCCTATTAGTGTCTTCGTATTTAGCTATTGGGTGCTGCAAAATTCACTCATGGCCACTAGTTGATTGGGACCGTTCTTCTAGCTATAGAAATAGAGGCCTTGATATAAATTTTCTACATTTTAAGTCAAATCATTAAAAAATTTCCTTCCGATTCTTTTTATGGGCTTTCAGCAATAGTTGTACAATTCATAGAGGCTTTCAAGAGGACAAATGGTTGTCGATCGGGGATGAATCATGGTGATATTGAGGTTCTTGGACACATGGCTTGGTTGCGGGAACTCTGCTGTTTAGGTAAGGTGTCGTAGACATCTTTGTTTTCATTGGGATTAAAATTGGTTGCTTTCTTGTAGAACTTGAAACACAAGTTAACAGAGATAAAAGTGTATGGATGTAGTTTTGTTGAAAGTGTGCATAATGAGAAGTGGAATTGTTGGTGTGAAGCTAGAGTGAGATATGTTAATATGAGATGGTTTTTATATGCCTAGTTTGTAGTGAAACAGAAATTAGTTTCCTAAAAAAGTAAGTTATCTAAGTAGTAGAGAATGATTTAGATTCATGTGTTAGCAAGCCCACATGTTTAATTGTTGTAGCTCGTCTTGCTTATGCGTGGTCATGACGGATTGGTAGTCTGCACATCATGTTTGGTTATGTTGATTGATGAGTTATGTGTTATTGTCTTTGTTTATGCCACAGTGGCATCTTTAGTGATAAGAGGGATCGAGAATGGATTGTAAACTGTTAAGTGTACTTAATATTATTCATGTTTAATGGTGTGACTTGTATGTTGTTAGTGTGATTCAAGGTGCACCGCGATAGCTTATATAATAATTAGTGTGATAAAAAGGGTGTACTTGGATGATATCTATTATGATAAGTGTGATAAAAGGGTGTGCCAGGGTGACATCTATTACGATAGGTGTGATAAAAGGGTGTACCAGGGTGACACCTACTCGATAGTTATGATAAAAGGGTGTACCAGGGTGACACCTATTACGATAGGTGTGATAAAAGGGTGTACCTAGGCGATATGTATTCAGATTAGTGTGATATAAAAGTTAACAATAAAGACTAGATTTATGTTTCATGATGTGAGTGGTGGGTGAGTTAGTATGGCACCCAGCGGTGGACGAGGGAATCTATGGGTGGAAACAAAGTGATCTATGAGCAAGACAATCACGTTACGGGGAGATAATAAGCTTAAATCTTTTAGCAAGCGACAACAGACCTCAGGTGGGCCTTAACAAAAGCTGAGGGAGTGTTTGCTCATGATAGAAGGGTGAACATTGTGACATAGGGGAGTATGGGTGAGTCTATTTGTGCGAGGCACGAGTTTGGAAGAAATGGCAGGATGATGTTGTTCCATAACTCGTAACACATTATTTTAGTTGATTTTTTACCCTTGGTTTATGCTCTTCTACTACAGGTACCACTTGGTGAGCAGCGACGAGACTTGCAAGTTGGGCGCATAAGCTATAAAGAAAGGATCGTTATGAGTTAAAATAAGTTTATTAAGTGTTGTAATTACCGAACTTTGGTTGCATGCTGATTTTTTAAATGTAGTGTAGGAAGCTAGAGCTCGCTTTACAGGGTTCATATTTTTCTTTGTCTTTAATTTTAATAGGGGGCGTTACAAATTCTAAACATCAACTTAGATAAATCATAATCCATGTAGAATCGATAATTTACTTATTACTTACTGCAGACCGCGTATACTTGCACGAGTGCGAGTTTATTGCACATGAAGAAACTAGGTTTTCCACAATCACCAAATAACTCTCAATTCTTGAGATTTATCACAAGCCAACGTTCTAGGGTTTCTGACTCTTCTTATATATGGTTAGGTTACTTGGGAGTCAAGTTAGAACGTTCTGGAATATCTTCATTTTCCCTCTAGATCTTCATTTACTTAATTCTCCTAGATTTTTGCAATGTCGTGCTACCCCGAGTGCGGTGGATTTTATGATGCTTTAGTTTCGTGGCAACATCCTTGTTACTTGTTGGAGATACTCACCTTATGGTGCAATTATCCCACATTGAAAAGGTGAGGAGCCTTCAACACATTTATAAGGGATATGAATTACTCCCCTCATTGCCAATTGGTTTTGAGGCGGAACCCCATATTCTCTAATATGGTATCAGAGCTCCATGTGGGTTATTGTCCCCTAAATTCCGATCCAACCCAAAATGCTTTGAATTCTAAAGTGGGTGTGGACTTCACCCAAGCGGGCATAAGCTTAAGCAGGTATTTGATCCTAAAAAGTTCTTATTTGACCCATTCAAGTAAGCCAAAGCGGGTATTTCGATCCACAAATTTGGATCCAATTCAAGATGACATTTTCCGATATGACCGCCATCTTGAAAGGGCATGTTGGAGATACTCACCTTGTGGTGCAAGCAATTATCCCACATTAAAAAGGTGAGGAGTCTTCAACACATTTATAAGAGATTGGGTTACTCCCCTCATTGCCAATTGGTTTTGAGGTGGAACCCCATATTCTCTAATACTACTTTTATCGCTTTGCTCTAATGTGGTAGTGTCTTTTTTGTTCGATCCTGCATGGAAAGTGCGTTCGTTAGTGTATTTATTGCTCTCTTTTATTCAGGGAATGTGATGTTGTCTTTCTACATACCTAAATGTGGATGTCTATAATTTCTAACATTTTCGTCCGTATTTTAACTTTTATCTTATTCAATTGCTCTAGAAATTCTAAGAAATGCCTAAGTTAATAACCTGAATTATGCTATATTTGAGAGCTATCACTACTCTCCATAAAAAAAATAAAAAAAATAAAAAGATAGGGGGGGGGGGGGGTTAGGTTGGGCAATTTGGGATAGCTTGGGGCAGCTTAGAGTAGTACACTCCTTTGAGGTCCTGAGGATGACCTATGTTTGGTGCTTAGAGATGCTCGCCATCAAGGAAGGCCTTTGGGCAATTGATGCTGGAACGACATGTCTTTGTTCTCCTATCTTGATCAAACCAGAGGCTTTAGATGTCATCAGTTCCTTTTTTGCTTGGTTCCCAAGATCTCATTGGAACCAGGTGATGTTATTTTCGATACAATCGAGTTGACGTCATGGGTGGGTGTTTCTTCCTTTATTCATGTCAGCAGACATTGTAATAAGGTTGCTCATTGTCTTGCGTCTTCTCTTTATTTTATGGAATCTCTTTTTTTTTTATCCTTCTCCTCTAGAGGATGCTAACTAGGGGTGTACATGGGTTGGGTTGGGTAGGGTTAAGGGTAATTTTTGGACCAACCCAAAAATTTGGGTCGATCAACTTTTTAACCCAACCCAACCCAATTAGAGTTTCAACCCAATCCAACCCAACCCTATATTTTCGGGTTGGGTTCGGTTGGGTTCATCGGTTCAAAAGAATTAAAAATTGAAGGCGAGATTACAAATTCGACGAAAACACTAATTATTTCAATATTTGAAAGTCAAATACCGGTATAAAATTTGACTAAATATAAAGCTAATTTTGTAAAGAGTATGAGATTTTTTAAAAAAAGATAAGAATTAATTTTAAAATTTTAAAAATATTGTATTTAACCTAATAAGAGATAAAAAGATTGGATAAATTATTGAGGGAAAAAAGGTTTGAGAAAGATTGAAGTTTACTTGCTCATAGAAGAAAAAAAAGCAAAAAAAAGAAAAAGAAAACATAAAATAAGAAAAGATGTACAACTACTAAGCTATCAACGACTTTACACTACAAAGATATGTTAAGAAATATGTATTTATATTCGGGTTCCGGGTTGAACCCAACCCGTGAACCCGCGAATCGACCAAAAAATCCGGGTTTACTAAAAATCTAACCCAACTCAAATTTTAAAAAACATAACCCAACCCAACCCTTACGGTAGCTCGGTTACCGATTTTTTTGTACACCCCTAGGAGGCATCTTCCCACCCTCTGCCTCTTCTTCTGCTCTTAGAGAGGATTGTCGTGGTGTGGCCTCAGGGCTTCTTAATGAATTGCTTTTTTTTAAGTTGTATTATCGGCCACTCAACACTCTCTAGAATAGAGCTTGTAGTCTAAGGAAACTTTTTTTCCTTTAAAACGATAAAAAAAAAAAATTAAAAGGAGGAAATACCTTTTTTTGTTTGAGATGCAATTTCTATTTAGTTTTTACTTTAGACATTTCAATAATAGACAATTTAAGTCGTCATATGTTTTTTTAGTTAACTTCATTTCTCTTTCTAAAAAGCTAATTCATAAAAGATTGAAAAAAAATATAATTTCATCAATATATTGGAATTTTAAATAGTCCAATCATCCTCTCAGTCAAAATTACCTCATAAGCTTATGTTTTTATTATCTCAAATTAAAATTAAAAATTATTTAAATCAAGAATAAAAGTATTTGACACTACACAACAAACTTACTAAAAAAATGCTTTCTTCTTCTAAAAAAAAACAAACAAAAGTTTTTATTTAAGGAAGCTGACATCAGAACAATATTTTCCGTGAAAGCAAAACGAATTTCTTCAAAGGCCCCTGTTTTTCAGTGTCGCATCGTATAGAAATTAAAATGGGACTTATGGTGGGCGTGAATGAAATGGGAAGGGAAGTGAAATTTTTCTTCCCGCCGTTTGGTCCACCGGGACAACCCAACTTCTTTAATCCGGCACGTGGAACCCACGCGCTTGGATAACCCGGCGCGTAGAGTTCCAATTTCTTTTCTTTCTTTCTTTTTTTATTTAATTTTCATTTTTTACTTCTTTTTTAAAAACGTATCCGGATGTTTATTAATTTTTTTTATTTTTGAAATTCTACTAGATGTTCATTTTTTTTTCCTTATTTGTTTGAGTTTTTCATTATTTGAAATTTTGGAGGTTTTCTTTATTTCTTTATTTGAGTTTTATAATCATATATTTAAGTCTTCACTTAATATAATTTTTGTTAGTTTGTTTATCAACTATATTTTAAATTTATTTCACTCATAAATGAAATGAAATAAAGCTTAAAATCCCACTTTTATTTAAAAGACATATTCGTAAAATATATCAAAAATTTTTAAAAAAATGTTTACGTTATTTTAAAAAGAAAATTAAATACATATTTGAATCATTTATTTAGATTGAGATATAATAATTTTAGATTAAATTAATATATAATTATTTTCCCAATATATTTGTATAAAAGATATACACATATATTTTTTATTTGATTTATTTATAAAAGTATATTTATATAACTAAATTAATTAACTTTTGATTTATTTTTTATATATATAATTTATTTAAATCAAATTATTTTGATTATTATTTTTTTAAATATGAAGTCTGATTATTTAAATTATTTATTTGATAGTTTTTATGATCTACTAAATTTTAAATAGTAAATTAAATGAATAAATTTTAAAATATATTTAATCAATAAATATAAATTATATATTTAATTATTATTATATTAAAAAACTACTAAATATCTACTTTTATAAATAAATCAAATAAAAAAATTACATCTCTTCCCTTCTCGTCTCATCCCACCAAACACTCATTTATTATCCCTTATCTTTTTATCACTTCCCACCAAACATAAACTTACTCTCACTTCTCTTCCCAACTCACCCTACCCAAACATGCCCTTAAAGAGAAATGACCCCTTTGTCCTTAAAACAGAGTTGTCTGTTTTTGGTCAAGAATGAAGGGCCTTAAAACCCCTTAACCCCACAAACATCCAGCATTATCATGTCCACCACCACCTCTTTTTTAAGATTAGGACATTTATTGATTAAAAAAATATCCAAATTTTATACTTATAAAGAGAAAAGTATCCAAAATTGAACACATTGAAAACCAAGAAGGAATACCATAATCATTCAACAGTCACCAAATGCAATGATGTCAAAACCACGTGAGATCCATACAAAACTCAAACCTTTAATTTGTATAAAATCCCACATAATCTCTGAGTTTAATTTTGCTTAGTTGTGAGCACAAAAGTTGGAAGTTGGAAATGAAAAATTCACATACAAACAAGGGTGATAAAAGTGATATATATATATATATATATATATATATATATATATAAATGATGAGTGTGTTTGATAAGAGGGAATATAAGAACTAATTTGCTTGTGTCAGCGGCTCACATGGAGCAGGAGTGGGACCAAATTTGAACTGAATTTTATAATGCAAATGGGTGATGAGCTCATCTTTTGATGAAATTTCTTTAGATTTGTTTATCCCAATAAAAATATATTATTTTTGGTGGGTGTGGCTGACGTTTGAATCTCAAACCAATTAAATAACATAATAAACAAAAGCAAAAGCTTAATCATGTTTGGCGTTAGAGTTAAATTTTAATGTAATTTGGTTAGTGGGAGGTCCATTGGATGCAGGTGCACATGGCAGTAAAAGTTTATAATTTTTGTTTCATTCAGTTTCAGGTTAGTTTTGAGTAAAATCAGCAACTGGGTCATCCTCTTTATCGACAAATTTTTTAATTTTGTTCACTTTTTCCAACTGGGTTATTGCTAAAAATGATGCCCAGTTCGTCCAATCATAATTTGGTATCGTGGTGGTAAAGAGAAGGGCAAACGCATTTGAAATTGGCTGGTAATTACTATTAGTTTTAATCCCTTTGATTTGAAAGATTCTGATTCTGATGGATACTTTTGAATTGAATAATTGTGCTTACGCAAATTAAATAATGATGAACAAGTACTCAAAGAGGTTAATGGGCAGAAAAACTTGCAGGTTTTATTGTTTTCATTCACAAATCACAAAGCGAGAGAGAAAAGGCTTTCCTTTCTGTTTAGAGAGTGTGTGTGTGTGTGTGCAAGTTGACTTTACAGCGACAATTCCTAAGCCCAACTTCAACTGGTGAGAATCTCTTGAGCATTAGAATCTCACTGAAATGAAATAAAGTAGCAGTTTCTATGGTTTAATTTGGTGGGGTTTTTCTGGTTTAGGCTGCAAAACAAACTTCAGTGCTCAAGCTTTTTCAGAAAAAAAAAAAACAAACAAACATCATTCCTTCATTCCCATTTCAGCCTCATGAACAGTGCTGAAATATAAAGTAACCACTTGGGAATCTTTTAGAATCTTTCAATTTTTGTGAGTTTCTTTCCTTCTTCTTTTTATCAGTGTTGTGTTGTGTGGAGGTGTGTTTGTTTGGTTTTGTCTTGTCTTTCTGTCAATTATTGGTGGGAGAATCTGTGAAACTTTGGCAAATATGATTCTGATGAAATGAAACCACTGATTCATGATTGTATTTGATCATCCTCCTTTCTTTGTACTTGTTATTTCTGAACCTGTCTTGTTTAGCATGGGATGAATTCATTGAATATGTTTCATATCATTTTCAACAGGTTGGTTGGTTGGTTCTTCCTAAGCATGGACTGGAATTTCTTATTCTGGGTTTGTATCTGATATTGGATTCATTGCTACTAGGTTTTTACAAAGCTTGAAGTTTTCTGTGGAGAGTTGCTTTTTATGGATGATGGTATGCTATCACCAGCCGATGACACTGCCATGGATTTGGATTACATGGATGGGCTGCTTTTTGAGGGTTGCTGGTTAGAAACTGCAGATGCTACTGAGTTTCTTCATCCAACTAGTCCCACAAGTTTTGGTGCCAACTTAGACCCTTTGATTGGATGGCCTGCCACAGACATGAATGCTGATTTTAACATGACCTTGATTACAAGGACTGATCAACAAGAACCAAGGAAAATCTTGACCGACGAGGCGTCTCTCGTGCAAGAGGGATGCTCTGGTCAATCAGAAAACAATGCACTTGTAGGTTCTGAATTGTGCAGAAGATTGTGGATTGGACCTGGGGAGAATCTGGGTTCTCCATCTTCTGTGATGGACAGATTAATCCGAGCAGTCGGGTATATCAAAGATTTTGTAAGAGACAAAGATGTTCTTGTACAAGTTTGGGTGCCTATAAATAGAGGGGGAAGAAATGTTCTCATCACAAATCAACTACCATTCTCTCAGAATTCAAGCTGCACAAGACTTGCAAAATACCGGGACGTCTCGGCGACATATGAATTCACTGCTGAAGAGGATTCTAAAAAAGCTTTGGGATTGCCCGGTCGGGTCTTCTCAAGAAAGGTTCCAGAGTGGACTCCTGATGTTAGATTCTTCAGAAGCGAAGAGTACCCGAGAGTCAAGCATGCTCACGAGTACGATGTACGAGGTACTATAGCACTTCCTATTTTTGAGCAAGGTAGCAAGAACTGTTTAGGGGTTATTGAAGTTGTCATGGTTACCCAACAGATCAAATATGGTTCAGAACTTGAGAGTGTTTGCAAAGCCCTTGAGGTCTGTCTCCTTTATATTTTTTCTTTGAATTATTACTTTTGGCCTTTTATTTTTTTTTTCGCTGTTGCATTTACCTCAAGATATGGATTTGTTACAACTGTATATCATTAATTTTGAGCATTAGACATGTAAAATCAACTTAATATCTCATGTATTGTTTCCTTATCAATCCTTGGTTGTTTAATGAGTGAAAAAGATGCTTGCCTACTAATTGCCTATAACTATAAGGACCTTAGTGAAGTGGTTTCAATATGCTCCTTTGTAGCTATGAGATTGAACAGAACAGTTAAAGGTAAAGGGTTCCTTTAAGATGCTTCTTTATGCCGTGCTCCATAAATCAAAATTATTTTAGCGGATTATGTGAATTTGTATCCTTTGATACTGAAGATGAATCGGGACTTAGCGATAACACCTCGTGGAAGTTCGAATCACAGTGATGAGAAGCCAACGTTGAAGCCAAATTATGGTCGAACATGGTTATAGGCTCACTTTTGGTTCATGAATATATCATATATGCATGTGTTTTAGGATTAACATTTTTGTAGAACTTGTGACTGCTTAAATTCTAGTTCACAAATTGTTTATTGATTGGAATTTGGAAAATTTTGTTTTGTCTACAGGCAGTTAAGCTTAGGAGCTCCGATGTTATTGGTCAACCCAATAAAGAGGTGATTGAATGAATTTCAGCTGACAATTGAATTATGCAATTTTTTTCCTGCTGTTCATTTGAACATCATAGAGTATTGAGACCTTTTATTTCCACTCAGAATGAAGAACAAAATTGCTGCTTTTTTGAAAAAAAAAACCTTGAAAGTCATCTTTAAATTCGTTCTTGTAGCAGGTATTTAACAGGTCCAATGAAGCTGTAATATTAGAGATTCGAGACACTTTAAGAACTGCTTGTGAAACACATGGCTTGCCCTTGGCTCAAACTTGGGCCTCATGTATCCAACAAAGTAAAGTGGGCTGCCGACACTCGGATGAGAACTACAGTTGTTGCGTTTCTACGGTAGACCGGGCCTGCTTTGTGGCCGATCCACAAATTCGAGATTTTCACGAGGCATGTTCTGAGCATCATTTGCTAAAAGGTGAAGGCATTGTTGGGATGTCGTTTAAGTCTAACGAACCGTGTTTCTCTAGTGATATTACATCCTTTTGTAACACGGAATATCCTCTCTCTCACCATGCCAAGTTGTTTGGATTGCATGCTGCGGTTGCAATACGCCTTCGCTGCATTTATATTCGTAGAACCGACTTCGTACTAGAGTTCTTCCTGCCTATCGGTTGCCGAGATCCCGAGGAGCAGAGAATCCTGCTCACTTCGTTGTCCACGATTATACAACGCTCTTGCAGGAGCCTGCGTCTTGTAACTGATAAGGAGTGTAGGGAGGAAAATATGCAACAATTTCATTTAGAACATCATCAGTTAGAAGTGAATCATCCAACAAGTTCATTGTTAGGTTCCTCAGCTCAAAGCATCCAAAAATGTGGTCGTTCTGTCTCATTATTCCAGGAGGGTAAAACAGCCCAAGTCTTAAATTCATCTGGTTATCAGCATCATGAACTAAATTACGATCTGAATGGAGTTGTCGACGACAGTGAAGACTGTGCAACTGTCGGTAATGGTAGTTTTTCTGATATAGGTATGGGAAGAACTTGTGAGAAAAGGCGAACCAAGGTCGATAAAACTATCACCTTACAAGTTCTTCGGCAATATTTCGCGGGTAGCTTAAAAGATGCTGCAAAGAGCATTGGAGGTACCATTACTGCCATAATCTGAAACTAACTTACTTTTTTCTCTGGTGGTTAAGTTTCTGTTGCAAAAACAACAGATGGAATTTCTCCTCCAGGCTTATTATCCATGCAAAATGTTCATTCCAGTAACTAAATATCCTGAAGCTTGAAAATGAGCTTCTTGATATGTTGAACTTGGAAGTGGTGGTGTCAATATCTTTCCTTTGTATCATCTTAGATGTGAACTTAATCATTTCTTTCTACCATATAAAAATGTTCATCCTTGACCCATTTTCTCCTTATTACAGTTTGTCCTACCACATTGAAAAGGATATGTAGACAGCACGGGATTCAACGTTGGCCTTCTCGCAAAATCAAAAAGGTCGGTCACTCGTTGCAGAAACTCCAACTCGTAATCGACTCGGTGGAAGGCGCGTCTGGTGCTTTTCAAATTGGCTCCTTGTATTCTAATTTCCAGGAATTGGCCTCTCCAAATCTATCGGCTACAGGTCCACATTTAAGTGGAAAGATGGGAGTTGGCCTGAAAACATCAAGCAATCAGAATGAAGTTGAGATGAGCAACCATCAAGGTGCAGCATCAAAATCTGCATCCTCTTCGTGCAGCCAGAGCTCGAGTTCGAGCCAATGCTTTTCTAGTCGTTGCCATCAAAATCTTCCCCATTGGAACGAAGCTGGAAGTGAAGATCAAACGGCCGGTAGAGAGAATCCAGTTGATGGAGAGCTAAAGAGGGTCAAAAGTGAAGTAGATATACATGCATCAATTGTGAAAGGATCAAACATCCCACGAAGATCCCAAAGCTGCAAATCTCTCTGCAAACATCATGACACTATATGTCTAATGCAAACAGCAAAAGAAATCGAAGTTCTCAAAGTGAAAGTCAGCTATGGAGAGGAAAAAATCCGGCTTCGAGTGCATAACTGCTTGAGATACGAAGAGTTACTGAATGAAGTCGCAAGACGGTTTAATATCAGTGACATAAGTAAATTTGATCTCAAGTATTTTGATGATGAATCTGAATGGGTGTTATTAACAAGTGATACAGATTTGGAGGAGTGTTTTCATGTTTACAAATCGTCTCGAGTCCAAACAATAAAACTTTCAGTTCAAGTGTCTCGACGCCATAAGAGAAACCTTCTTCCTCTTGCCAGCAGTGGCTTCTCATGAACTTGCAATGAAAACATTGCAAGAAGCCATGGAGGAGCCACAAAGCTCATATTTTCCATTCTAAAAGGACTCAAATTTTACAAAAAAATTAGTCCTGGTTTAGATTTGTGTGGAAAGGCATGATGAGGTTGCAAATATGTTTATTTCTCAAATTTGAAGACAATAAAGTCCACTCAACTGTTGGAATCTTTTTGCTTCTGTTTAAGAAGCAAGCCAGAGCTTGTGTCTTTTGGGGTTACATGTTGGCAATGGCAACTACCACATATTGTAAATTACCTCTTTCTTAGCAATTAGAAAATTTTCTCTCTTTTTTCTTTATTTGACTTTTGGGTTTTGTGTGTAAATTTGACTTGTTGAGGGTGACATAATTGTGGCTGAGCTGGGAAAGACTTTTTTGAAGAAACAAATAATTTATATGCTCTGATGTCAACATCTTTGTTGGCAATAAAATCATCAATTATTGCTTGGAATTATTATTATTATTATTGTTGTTTTTCTTTTAAAATATTCAGAGGAAGCCATTCATTTGAAAATGAGATTCGGATGGAATTTGAAGAACGTAAAGCAATCCAGTTGATATGGTGGAATGGGTGGCAGCACTAAGCCTGCGATTTTATTCCTCTCAAGAATCTCTCATATTCAATTCACTACCAATATTCTTTCCATTTTTTAATTAACCAAAAAAATTAAAAAAAATTCTCTTTTCTTCCATAATTTTAGGACTGTGTTTGAAAGGAGTTCTAGTTAAACCAATTTTAGCAAATATATATATAATTATAAGCATTATTAATGAAATATACTTTATAATAAATTATTTTGATGTTTGGTTTTTTACTCATAAAAGTATTTTAAAAAATTGCTGAATATTTTTTTTTCTAGATTCTTAGAACTAACTTCTGAAATTGTATTTAGAATTTTCCTAGCTACTTTTGATGTTCTGATGTTGAATACTTGAATGATGAGTATAGAAAGGACAGTCAAATACGACCTTGATCTACTTGAATTGTTAGTGGCTTTCTAAGGAAATTCAATTGCTTCATCAATGTTTGTATAATTGTTTTTTTAAATTCAACAATACTTGACATTCAAACCATAACTAGTCGGAACGATATGATATATGATGTCATTAAAGTACTATTGCACTCCTTGTAATCCACACTATTTTATACATATATGTATTTTCTATTACAATTTTTCAATAAATATTAATATAGTACTAAAAAATATATATTAATAATAATTTCCGGATCAAATAAGAATTTTGAATATTTTGAAACGGACGCAAGCTGATATGTTCCATTCAATGTAGAAAACATGTTTGCTTAATTTTTAAATATTAGATTCCATGGATGATTGCCAAGTCAATAAATTAAATAATAAACTACTCATAAAACATGAATTTTTAAAATTTATATGTTGGACCAAATCATAGATTCTTTTTCGCAATTTCATTTAGTCCTTAAAAAATCACATTATGTAATATTAAAATAATTATCTGTTAAACTATACGAAGAAATAGACAATTTTTTTTGCAAAACAAACTACATATAAAAACATTAAAAAAAGGCATAATTGAAAGGTGAATAATAAAAATATAAACCCAAAACACAATTTTTTTGTTTTTTTTATAATTAACCAAGAAGTTTAAGATATGCACGGATGCACCCATATTTTTTACTTTATTACTTTAAAAGTATGCGTGCACTTAAAATATGGTTTTTTTTTACTTATTCAAGGCAAAACGCTACGAGTTGTAATTTAAGTTTATGGCCGAAACCTCTAAGGTCATAAAAAGTTGAGTGAGCACTTTAAACTTTTTAATTAATTATAAAAAAAATAAATTTAATTAAACCGTAGCGTTTTGCCCTTCTCTTTTCTTTTTCTTTTTTCTTTTTTTTTTGAGAAATCGTTTTTCCCTTCCAATAGACTTCAACTTATATTGAAAAAAAAAAAAAAAAAAAACTTTTACTCCATTTAATAACCATTTCATTTTTTGTTTATAGTTTTTCATTTTTTGTTTTAAAAAATAAAAATTATGTATGTTTGATAACTCATTTTAGTTTTATGTTTTTAAAAATAAAAAATAAAAAAATATGTTTGATAACTATTTTTTTTGTTTTCAATTATCACATTTTACTTGAATTTTTTTAATATTTTGCTATTTATTCTTGTTCTTTTCATACTTTTTTAAAAACAAAAATAAATCTTGTTTTTAAAAGCTGATTTTTTTTAGGTTTTAGAATTTCTTTAATATTTTAAAAATATTTTAAAAATAAAAACAAAAAATAGTTATCAAAGCAAAAACAAAAACAAAAACAAAATAGATATCAGGGGAAATTCTACTTGGAACTTTCTAATCTTTACTGTCGCTGATCAAAGGATTTATGTGCACCAAAGAATATCCTGAATAGCTGCTTTAGATTTGCCACAATTACAACAATATTCATTAACATGATGATTAACGATATCAGAATTTGTCTGACACCGTCAACCTAAATGTCATTTTCTGATCACAAGGAAGCAACAACGCCTTATACAAATTATACAGAAAATAGCTTACACTACCTGCTATGGAAATTTCACTATACAAGTTAGAAGCTAATATAGATTTGCTCTTCCTTTTTATTGTTGCCAGTGAATCCCTATGTAACCTGTTCATCCAAACTTTCATGTTTGAGACGATGTCGAGGGCCGATTGTCTTGCTGCTCGATGAACACGCATCTTGATGGTGGACCAAACATGCTCAACAATACCTGCAATACAAGATGGTTTACACAAATTCATGTACAATGAGGCAAAAATACCAGAGATCATAGTTTTCCCCCTTTTAATATGCTCCATTGTGAAAAAGAAAAATTCAGCCCACATCTTTGTATAGAAGAAGCATGTCTGTACTTACCGGCAAGAAAACGAGGCCATGAAAAAATCCAAGAAGTACCAATGCCAAATACATTTTGAAATAATAAACCTGCAGTATATAGAGTGAAGATGTCAATAGGCCTGACGTACGGAATACTTAAAGTTGAAGATTAGGGGACGTGAAATTAATACCACAAAAACTTCAGTCCTAGAGAAGCAAAGTACAAGGACCCCGACCAGCTTTGTTAGCGTGATTCCACTGCAAACACCAGAATAAATGTGGATGAAATGAATGCAAATTGGCTGATAAATTTGATAAAGAAAGATAGTAACTACGCCGAGCTAAATTTCCAAGATTTCATATCTAAAAAGCATAGCTCCACTATAATATATGGAAAATGGTACCTAAGAACAGATGCTCCCATTGTACTGAGAGCCTCCTTCATGCGTTGGTTTTTATCTCCACTGCTTACCTGTGAAAGGAAACTCACAGAACCAATTAAAACAGGAAGAAACAATTTCATTGATAGTTGAAACTAGGGAGCCAGCCAATGCAAAGCAGTGGAGATGAGAGTAGATAGGTTGTAATCACAAAAAGGAGAAATATGATGACTCCAATGCAAAGCAAAATAAGCGAAAGATTTCAAGAAAACACTAAAAGGTCTCTTCTTGTCATTGAAAATAGGATAATTTCTCTCCAACCATAGCTTCAAAAAAAAAAGCATATATGAAGTTGCACCATAAAACCTTCTTCTCATCTTTGAAGTGATGGTCAATTAGAACAGGAAGATGAGAATTGTTTCCAAGAATACAGATTGTTCTTTGTGGCAATGGTATGACAAATGGCTCTAGTCACTTATTTGAGGTTTAGTAAATGATGTTGCACTTTGATGGGTAGCCTAGTAATTAGAATGTCGATTCTGATTAATCATGCAAGAGTATAATCTGACTAGTTGGGGATCTTTCGTATAACACTTATCACCGAATTATAAATTTCATTGCACAAAAGAATTTTCTATGAATAGATAATAACTACGGCTGGATTTAGGTAGAGTAAACTAGTGAACACTTGTCACCGAATTATGGATTTCATTACACAAAAGAATTTCTATGAAAAGATAATAACTACGGCTGGATTTAGGTATAGAGTAAACTAGTGAAAAGTGAAATCATGTAAAAAAGAACGATACTGACCGCAAAAGCATGTGTCAAATGAACACAAAATTCAACAGCAATTCCCACAGACATGACAAGATTGACAACAGAGATTGCATTCAATTGGATATGCAAAATAGCCATCAAACCCTGAAAAGTATTATCTTGTCAGCAGGCGACAAGATTGTTTAATTATATCAAAATAATTAAGCTAACAGAAACTCCATATGATCGTAAGCATTCCCGAGATAATTAGGAATAAAGGAAATACCAAGAAATTAAAATTAAAAAAAAAGAAGGAAATACCATGAGATCCACAACAATCATGGCCAACACCAACAAAATGATAGCCGAGGTCCATAAGCTACAACAAAAAAATCAAGCACGCACGAGGAAGCCTAGTTAGCACATTAGAAGAAGAGAACAGTCTTTGTCTACTTCAATGACAGAAGCACCATCACTAACCTGCACGTGATGATCAGACACACAATAAACACCGCACCTGAAAACAGTAAAAGAATATAAAATCAATGCTTTTCAGCACCATCAAGACACTTTTCATAATCGTACCTTTATTGGGATGAAAACTGCCCCTAAAAAGGTACTCAAATTAAAAAGAGAAAAACAGAAGTACAAAGCATTTGATAGCAGCATCATGGTAGACAAAAGTGTATCTGCATGGTAACATTCTACACTATATATTGAACAAATGTCCTTAATTACTGACCAATGGCGATGGCAAGATTGATCAATGCTGTTCTCCATATATTGAGGTATTGCTCAAAAAACATGTAAAACACAGAATACGGAAAGACCTCAATCTGCAAATGACAAAAGGTGTCAGTTTAAGATCAAGCTGATGGCACCAAAGCAAATAGTTTGAAGAAAGAACTAATAAGGAAAAAGTGTTCGAAAACAGTTTGCCACTCTTCTGTCCAATCAAATGGCAAAACCAAGATACATGTACGTCATTATTAATTGAAAATAACATGATAAAGAGAACCAAACGAAAATTATAATATAAACCTTCAAAGAATCTGAAACCCTTGAACTCAACTCTTGAGCAGCCCTCATCGAATTAATATAGTCAACCTGATAAATTTAGTCATTTTACAAAATTCAACGATTATTATTATATTCTTCGAAACTGTCTAAATTACAATTATTAACTAGCCACATCACACCTGCTTGTTCAGGGGAGTATGATATGTTCTGAGAGAAGATGCTTGAATAACACCATTTTCATAGCCTGATGAACAAAAACAAAAATAAGTGTTGTTTACCTTTAACGTTCCAAGAAATCTTCTGCTCTAATTCAACATAATAGTATAAAATGATGCAACCAAAGGTATTCAATCCTGCAAACCTTTCAGTTCAACACTGCTAGTGTAGGCCCCATGACCTCCTTTAGCACAGTCAGCAGAAGGTAGAGCACTAAGGAACCACGGCAATTTCTCCTTAAATTGTGCAGTAGATGGCCTACCACCGTGCAGATCCGAGTGAAGAAAGCACTGCATAGTTCCTAAGCGTTAATATGTGAAAATTCTAAAAATGAAAATCAGGACCCATAGCTCGAAACGAACTCGTAATTTAGCAAAGAACTAAAAAGCAACCAGGCAGAAGTTTTATTTTTTATTTGCTATACAATGTAATGGGAGTTGTTACCGTTGTACAATCTTTGCATGCTCCATTCAAGCCACAGGAACCATCATTTGAAGCACAGCAAGGGGGCTGAAAAGACTCAATTCAGTAATTTTAAGAGATACCATATAGAGCGTAGAATATATCAACAATTCTCATATATTTCTAACAAGAACAGACCAAGTGTTATCACTGATGTATTTTAGCATACAACAGCAGCATAGTAACGAGTAAAATGAACTTCAAGGTGTAAGTCATTGCACTAGAAGGAAGAGAATTGAAGATAAATTCAAAGAAGTGAAGAACAATATTCTGCCTATGATAACGGTGTTACAACTATGATATTAATTCTCAACAAAATTTTCAAAGGAACCACATGACCTGATCATCAGGGGGGCAGTAGCTCCCATTCATGAACTTCCGACAGCATCCAAATGCTTCTGGAGATACCCACACAAGATAATCATCAAGCCATGAAGCAGCTGGTTTAGCAATGTAACTTGAGTCTGGTATTAGTGAAGCTTTTGCAATCTACAATGAAGATAAAAAAGAATGTTATTCTCCAACACATTGGAAAAGACTTTTGAAGCATATAAAAAATATTGGAAGATAGAAATACCTCATTTGAAAGAGAGTTCAAGTCACATTGGCTGATGGAGCATAACTGGTTTGTCTGGCTTGATTCTGAGCTGAGAATAGTATCAGGATGGAGTGATGCAAACAGAAAAGGGTGAACTCTCTTGTATAAGGTAGGCGGGCACAGTATTTAATAAAAGTTAAAACCCATACTTACGGGACATTTAGTGAAAGGACACCTTCAATATATTAAGCATACTCTTCTATTTGTAAGTTATATTAGTAGTTAGCTATTTCCTTTGTAACTTCTCTTTGTTAGAAGTAGTTAGTTAGTTTCCTACAACCTCTTCCTCTACATCTCTTACAAATAAGATCGTAATCTCATTGAGTACTTACTCATGAATATTGGAAATACATAATATACATTTGAGGAAAGTTAGCATGGTATCAGAGCTACACTGTCACTTTTACTTTCCGGTCCTTATTCGTGAGTCGACACTTTCCTCCTCCATTTCTATATTTCTCTTCTTTCGTTACTCGATACTCCTCTTTTCCATGGGTCATCGTCTTTTTCTGTTGCCTCTGTGATTTGGTTGTGGATCACTCGTCTTTACCTCTTACCAAAGATGGGTTTGTTACTAGCTCCAATAAGGCAACCAAACAATTCCTTTGTGATGAAAGAAGGTAATGTTACCCACAATGAGGATCCCAAGTACATCGACTAGTTAGCACAAGATCATGTGATAAAAGATTCTTGTCAATTTTACTAAATCTCCTTTCGTTCTTTCTTTAGTGATTGGCTTTCTTTCTTCTGAAGATACCCGGTTATATCTTGAAATATGATTATTTTCCACATCAAGATTTCATATCATTCAACTTCGTTCTTCGCTACAATCGTTGACCAAGAAATTTGACGGTTAGCTTTCACGAGCAAAAGATCTCCAAGATCGTTTGTCAAATGTTAGTGTGTTCATCAATGATAAAAAAATAAAAAAAATGTTATTTGTTAATCTACGCACTCGATTGTTTACCCTCTGCGAGTTTCACTCATTTTGAACATCTATTAGCACTAGATCAAATCTGATAACCTTCAAGCATCTATTTAATTTCTTGAAAACAAAGGAAATGTCCATCGACAATTTTCACAAGTCTAATGAAACTTTGATACAAAACACTACAATGGTCTCGTTAAAAAGGGGAAACTCCTCTAATCGTAATGAATCATGGCAACCGTAGTCGTAGCCACTCCTCTGATATGATCCAGTATCTAGATTATATCAAAAGTAAGAGAATAAAGATAAGTCAAGCTTTGATAGGTCTTGGAACCTCCCATCTCAAAAGAATCTCTTAAGCCGTACAATAAATCACTCAATAACTCAATAATTTGGATGCCTAAACCCTACCCTAACCCACTCTATTTATAACTAAAATCCTAACTTACTCTCCAAGTAATTGCTAACATAGAGCCCTAGGCCCAACCGAGCCCTTGGCCCAACCTTATCAGCCTCTTCTTCTTAAGGACTACGGAAATTTCAAAACACACAAATCGTCAACCTATTTACTATGGACATTAATCTTCTGAGAGTCATAATGGTGAAAGAATTTGACCTTTGTGTAAAATCTATCAAAGAGTGGGTCATTATGCTTTGAATTGCTATCAATGGATGGATTATGTCTTTCAAGGACGAAATCCTCATGCACAAATTGTTGCAATGGCAGCAAGCTATCCCAATTCGAATGTGAATAATCAGAGAATGTGGATTGGCAATTCTAGTTGTTATGAACATATCGCCCAAGATGCCTCTCTACTTGCTAATGTCCAACCTTCTACAAACGATGATCAAGTTGTTGGTGTTGTCAATTCTAGTTGTTATGAACATATCGCCCAAGATGCCTCTCTACTTGCTAATGTCCAACCTTCTACAAACGATGATCAAGTTGTTGGTGATGGCCAAGGAGTTTTTGTTCAACACTCCCAAAATGATAATCTTCCAACCTTTACCCATACTTTTCAACTTTAAAAATTCTCTTGTTACAAATATGTCCACCAATCTTCTTTCTATCCAACAATTGTTCTATTCAATTTACAACTTCTTATTTCCTTATTATGCTCTGGTTCTCTGGTTTCTGCACTTTTTCTAGGCTTTCCAACTTCTAGGTTCCACTGGTTATTGTGGTTTTGTTGTTTGCCATGCTTTGGAGTTTTGCTTCGCTTCTTCTTTAGGCCTGTAGTATTTTTTGGCAAAATGTTTAGCCTGTTTTGTTTCTAGTTCTATTAACCTCAGACTCTTGTTTTGTTGATTTTAGTTCCTTCCGTTCTTGTATTTTTTTTTTACTGATCTTTGTATCTCTTTCATTTTCTTAATAAAATTTTGTTTCCTTAACAAAAAAAGCTTGTTATTTCCTTCTTTCCTTCTATCTTGTTTTAGGGTCCTTTTAAGAATGGATTATATCCATTGCCTATCATACAATCTCTATTCAAGGATCAACCTCAAGCCTATGTGTTTAACCAAGTACCATCATTTTCTTGGCATGGTCGTCTTGGCCATCCTACTGATTCTTCACTTAAAGGTGCTCTTCTGCAAGCTCACATTCCTTATTCTCCATCCAATAGTTGTTGTATCAGTTGCCGAAAAGGACAAACGCATAAATTACATTTTAGCTCGTCTTCTAGTGTTACTACAGAACCTTTGCATCTTATACATAGTGATGTATGGGGTCCTAGCCCTGAACCTTCTATTGTTGGCTATAAATACTATATTTCTTTCATCGATGACTTGTCTCGCTTCACATGGATCTTTCATATGATAAATTAGTCTCAAGATTTTACACTATTCAACCTTTAAATCAATCATAGAGAAGCAACTTTCCAAAATTATTAAAATACTTAGAACCGATGGTAGTGGTAACTATGTTGACACTTCTTTTGAAACTCATATCTTTCAACATGGTATTTTACACCAAACTACTAATCCATATACCCCTCGGCCTGAACAAAATGGGGTAGCCGAATGCAAGAATAAACTCTTGTCTGACATGGCCATCACCTTGCTCACACATGCTTCTCTTCCTTTATAGTTTTGGTATCGTGCCTTCACTGTCAATAGTTATCTTATTAACCATTTACCAACACCCACACTTAGCAACATTTCATCGTAGAGACAGCTTTATTCTAGTCCACATGATATTTCACTCTTAAAGACTTTTGGTTGTGCTTGCTATCCTTTTTTAAAACCTTTTAACCTAAACAAACTTCAACCTAAAACCAACTTGTATGTTTTCTTAGGCTAGACACAAAATACGAAAAGGTCTCATATGTTTTTATACTGAGACTAAAAAATTTATAATATCGAGACAGGTTCTTTTCTATGGAAGTCGTTTTCGTTTCTCCATTAAATCCAATCCCTCCCGTCCTTCCTTATCTCCTTCTTTCTTTTCAAATCTACCCTTATTGTCACTAACCAAAACCTCAAATCAATCATCAAGTCCTAGTTTGTCACCCATATCTACCAAGACTATTACGGTCTATTTCAAATCTACCCTTACTGTTTCTACTTCTATCTCATTGCGTGTTGATACAAAAACTCATTTAGTTAATAATCATCCAATAACTACAAGGGCCAAGAACGATATTTGTAAAAAGAAACAAGAAACAAGCTCGCATAGCTACAACTCCAATTCCGCCCAAACATCGAAAGAAGATATCTATATGTCCCAACTCTAAAGATTTGTTGAACTTGATCATCCTATCTCTGTTTGTCGGCTAAAGAAATCTCTCTATGGCTTGAAACAAGAACCTAGAACATAGTTCGAATAGTTTACTACTCATCTTTTGTCCCTTGATTTTGAAGCCAGCAGACACCTCATTGTTTTATCACACACCTTCAGGTACTACATTCATTTTCCTATGTGTTGAGGATATCACCATATCTTAAAGTAATCCTACAAACATTGATGCTCTCATTCACAATATCAAGTGTGAGTTCGAGATGACAGATCTGGGAGAGCTTAAATACTTTGCTTGGAAGTTTCAAGGACTAACGTCTAACGATGCAGTCACAGTGTGTCAAGCTAAGTACACATTGATCTTCTAAAAAAAGCGAGTATTCTTGGCTGCAAAACATGTATCACCTCACCCCTTATACTACTAGTTTTGTCATTACGCAAGCTAAAAGTATGGATGATCTAAAGCACTATCGAAGTATTGTTGGTGCTCTTCAATATCTTATCTTCACACGGACAGACATCTCCGTTGTTTTCAATAAAGCATACCAGAAGAAGCACAAGCGTGATGACAATTATCTTGTTGCCATGAAACTAATATTGAGGTACTTACAAGGTACATTTATTGTTGGTTGTAATCAAGAGCGTGAGACTAAAGAGTCGTTCTACTTTTATTAGAAGAGGCATTTGCCTAGAATACATAACAACCCTAACGGGCCTATTGGGCCTGAATCTAGGAAAGCAGTAATATATACAAAATACACATATACATATAATCCTAACATCAATTTACTTAAGGTACTATGGCTCGACAAGCCTATTGTGATGTCGATTGGGCAGGGATCCAATAGATTGATGTTCTAGTCTATTGCAATGTCAATTGGGCAGGGATCCAATAGATTGATGTTCTACCATTGGGTTTCATCGTCTACCTTGGCAATAATCCAATCTATTAGAGTGCTAAAAAGCCATCCACTGGTACCTGTTAGTTCAATCAACATATAGTATTGCCAGATCATTCACTGAGGCAGAGTATAGGTCTCTTGCCTCAACCATTGAGGAACTTAGTTGGATCTGCCAACTCCTATGATATGTGTTGCCAGATCATCCACTAAGGCAAAGTATAGGTCTCTCTTGCCTCAACCATTGAGGAACTTAGTTGGATCTGCCAACTCCTGTGTGATTTCAAGATCCATTACTCCATGTTCCCAACTTGTGGTGTGGAAATATATAAGCCATCTCCCATGCTAATAACCTCTATCAAATGCCCAACAAAACACAAGAAATGAGAGAGAAGGCAATTCACAAGGATATCAAGATCAACTACTACATCTCTACTATTGATCAACTTGGAGAGTCCCCAAGGGGTGGCACAGTGGTTGAAGACTTAGGCTTTGAAGGTATAGTCCCTTCAAGGTTTCAGATTCGAGACTCACCTGTGGCATTACTTCTTTGATGTCTCCCGGTGTCTGGCCTAAAGATGGGCGTGGTTACTCTTGTTTCAAAAAAAAAAACTTGGAGATATTTTCACTTCCTACTCCTTCGTGGAAAACCTTGACTTCATCAGCCTACAATTTGAAGGGAAATATTGAGCATATTCTTGCATTTGTTAGTCATGTTAGAAGTTAGTTGTTTCCTTTGTAACTTCTCTTTGTTACGAGTAGTTAGTTATTAGTTAGCTCGCTAAAAGCTCTTCCTCAACATTATGTCATCTACAAAGCAGATTGGTGTTGAGTACCAACTCTGTGTCGGAAGGTGACTATATGAATTAAGCTCTTCCATTTGATAATCATTGTGGAAATTTTCTGTTTCACACTGTAACCTTAGGGAGGAGACGTGAGAAAAAAAAAAAAAAAAAAAACCTCTTCCTCAACATCTCTTATAAATAGGATTGTAATCTCATCGATTACCTACTCATCATGAATATTGTGATACGATCCGGACCTTGGAGTTTTTAGGAATATTAGTATTAGTATTTATTATTTATTAATTAATTGTTATTTCAATTGTATTGGGCTTTTGGGCCTTATTAAAGATTATTATTCAATTAGGTTATTTTGGGGTTTACTTGGGGAGCAAGTAAAAGACTAGGGTTTAGAGTTGATATAAATAGGAGAGGTTAGGTATTTGTTATTCATTCATTCAGTTGTCGTCTATGTACTTTGGCTCTTTGAGAAATTCTCTCGGGAGATTTATCGTAGTTTAATATAATATTGTGGTAGTTCTTATCATATTGGAGATACATAATATACACTTGAGGAAAGTTGTCACAATAACTAATAAATTTTAAATAATTCCTCTAACGTTTGCCTTTGCATAAAACAAAATAACATGAATAATTGAAAATCACTTGAAGATATTATAATCCTCATAAATTTCTATGCCTCGTAATATGTCCATGGTAAACAAACAAGAACCCATACTTTTTCAGCACTTCGACTAATAAATATTTCAAATTGCAGAACCTACACTATAAAACAATGTAGAGAGCCATATAAATCCATCAAACATGAATATATACTTCCCCCTGTGTCCCCAGCAACTGTTATATATTAACCACAAGATAGAGTATGTAATTCTTGTACAGTCGTACCTGTAATTGTAGTTCTTTACAACGAAATATACTGGTGGACCTATTCTTAGATGCTCTGAAATGTTATTGAAGTACCCCTGCAGAAACAATAGAAAGCAACTTTAACATGCCAGGTAAAAAATCACGAAATAAGTGGTTTTGGGGTGTATTAAGACTGAAAGGCATCCCTTGAAATTATATAATGAGACGAACAAAAATAAAAACCTGAAGATAAGAATCCTTGGGGAGAACAATTTTTTGTTCCAAACCAGGTTCAATTCTGGTGCATAGTGCCTGTAAAGTTTAAAATAATGGAAAATTAGCATCACATGTAAGCATGGTCAGGAAAACTGATAGCCTGTAAAGAGATGAAGAACTCACAATGCTCGCCAATGTAATGCCAATAAAGATGGATATGACAACTATTTTGACTCCCCAGATGCTAAGTGCTGGTGCATGGATCTCCTGGTTGGACAAAACATGGGGCAGATAATGAGTTAACAAGTATTACGCAGCCTTTGAGGATAAAATAATTACTTCAAATAAACTGGCAGTGTAAGAGGCAGACACCAATGAGAAGAAGCTTGGACACTTACGTCAGCTCTGATGAATTGTAACAGAACTAATGAAACTTGCAGCCATCAATAGTAGGTTTGAAGTGTGATGGGAATGATTGAGAATACAAATGGCATCTAATATTTTGATTGATATAACTAAAATGTCTCCTTAAGTGGAGAACAAAATAAACAGAATCGCCTTAGATTCAAAGCAGAAATAAAATTCAAGAGAAGAGAGGAATTGAATGGTAAGAAGACACTGAAGCCCACATAAAATTGAAAATAAGATGGGACTTCTCATTCATCCAAAAATTAGTAACGCTCTTGGTTTGAGTGTGGACCAAAGAAGACAGAAATAATAGCTAGACACGTAATTTAATTGAATTTGGACTACGAAAATATGCTTCCTGAATAAAAACGAATTAGTCAGATTCATATTTTATCTGATCTTCAGTTTCTATAGAAAGTCCTCTTTGTTACACACCCATAAAAATACCTATCTAAATGATACAATCCCAAGTTAATATTATACAGCGGTGGATTGAGCCTTTATTTCGCATGACAAAGAAAAGTAATATTACAATTCGAAAGTTACCTTCATGTAACGGGCTAACAAGCCAGGATTCCTCTGAGTGATGCCTAAATGATATTCAACAAAACCATGCATCACCCAATAAGTGCAATAAATTTGAGCAAACATACTTAGAAAAAAATACAAGATATAAAAAGTAAGATCTACCTTTATCCCTGCCAGATAATCCAGAGCTCTTAATACATGGAAAACAGTCAACTCTCTTATCCTCGGTCCTTAAAAAATCAAATACTATGAGAGCAACAAAAGCTGTAACTTGCAGCAGAAAGTCCAGAAGAACAGCTAATGCTGTATAGGAAAGTGAAAATGGTGATTGGAAAACTATGCTAATCTCAGTTAAAATATATATCTTAAGCATCCTTGAGAGCATTGCAATGCACAAATATTTAAACCTGCAAACATGGAAAAGACACGGCATGCTGGCATAGGAATAAAACTTCCAACTGCAAATGCAAGAACCTCAGATAAACTTGCTAGTGTAATGGATGGTCCAACTTCTACAAGTGCGTTGCTAATTCGTCCTTCTAATGGCAATTCTACTGACTGCCGTTTAACAGCATGTACCAATATACACATATTATCCACCCCAACCTGATATTTTAATGATAAAATTTATCAGAAATGAAAAGTAAAAAGGAATTATAAAAAGACTGCATCAATATTTACAGATTTGACAACTATCCAAGAAGATGCTAACCATCAACATTTTACAATATGTTACCCTGCAGAGGATGTACTTTTTAAGAAAGATGTAGATCCATATATAAAGCCAATGAGAGCCAGTCATATTTAACAAGATGGATCCAGTTTGTTTACTTAAAACAAAATTGTGATAAGATGAATAGAAGTAGAGCTGTCACCGGAAGACATTTTCTATTCCCAAAATTTTAAATTCTGAAATACTTGCCAAAAGCATGTGATCGAGTCGACAAGTAATGGGACAATCTCCTTTAGCCGTACCAACTTCTGAAGGTTTGAAGTTTGAACAAAGTTTTAGGTTATACAGATAACAACCCCCTCCCTTTATCAGTACTAAAAAAATGAGCATTTATGAAGAAACGAAAGAATAATCCTAGCAAATATTGAAAATTGTATTGACCAGATTGTTCTTTGAGGACATAAAAAAGCACACAAAAGTTCATCAGAGTTTGCACAGAATGTTGAAAGTTAAAAGTTAACAAAGAAAGATCGAACTGGTCTTTTGTTCATGGAGTCCAAGTATAGCAAGTCAACCAACCAGAAAAATAATTTCAATATCAAATCATAAGCAAGAGTGCAACGTGGAAAAAAAACAGATGAAGAAATAACTTACTGCCAAAACAAGAAAAGGAATAACTTCCATAATGATCAGAGTAGATTTAACTCCAATTGCACTGAAAAAACCTACTGATCCAAGAACCGACAACATGACTAGAAAGACTCCGAAAAGACCAAGTAGTACCTGATCAAAGAAAAGAATCATAAACTGCAGAAACTCCAATAGTTGTGAAGAAACGTAAGTTGATTAGAGAATAATCTAACTAAAGAAAAGAAATTAAAGATAAATGGCCAACGTAGTATAAATTATAAGGGTGTCCATTACGTACCTTTGATGAAACATAAAAAGTAGATAAATGTGGTTTATCACCCAAAGTAAGAGATATGTAAGCAAACATCACAAGATAGCTTATCTGCAGTTTAATAAGGTAAACAGAGTGAATTGGAAATTATGAAGAGAAATGGGAAGATGTGAAGCCACTTCTTGTTTCTAACATTCACACTATCAAATATATATATATATATTATAGTACAAATAACAGGAGCTAAACTAAAATAATCCACAAACAAGGACACAAAAAATGATAATTTAACTGTATAACACAAAAGATTATCTCTAGAAAAGAACTAACCAAGATTGTGATGACATCTGCAGTACTCTCTCTTTTTAATTCTTCTTCAATGGAGCTTTCCGAAGAAAAAGCTAGCGTTAAATTTTGTGATTGCACCATTGTCAATAACTCGGCCTACACAAAAGTAGATTAATATTGAGAAACTCCACACTCCTAGATGAAGGAGAGACACCAGAAAATTAAAATCAAACTCAAACTATAAACAAATAAAAGAAGAAACTAATATATAATCCAAATGATTAGAGTCTAGGAGTTATAAAGCCTACGATTAAGAAGAATGAGACTAGTAAGAAAAGCATGGGAGTTGACAGCGGAAGTTTTGATGCATGTATATGAGATTGGGACTCATTAACCAGAGAATGTAAAATGGTGTTTGTTTTATGTGGGGTGAAACTTGTAAGAATTCATTACTGGTTTTTTTATCACTATTACTAATGTAATAATTATTCATTGATGAGATATAGAAAATGGACAATTTTGTCTAATCTATTACTTTATAATTACATTACTTATTTTCAATGCTATTACCTAAATATTCTTACATTTTGGTTTAAATTACTTAAGTATGAGTAAACTTTTAAAATATATAATTGGTTAGTTATTTAACGCATTATATCTAATTTTTATAAAAGTCAAAGATTGCAAAATTTCAAGCCAAGGATTAATAAACCCAACACCAAACACCATCTTAGGAACAGAGATTAAAGAAACGTAATGAAGATTGATTTTGAAGTAAATCTACTTCTAAACTTCAAAAGTACGCAATATTTCACTCCACGAAATTGCAAAAAATGAAATTGTTTCAATGCATTAATTTCATAGATAGATGCAATTGTTTCCCACAAAAAATGTGAAAACATATTTTCCCACAATTTACAATGAAGGTAAAGTATAATATGAGAATATAATTTAAAGAAAAGAAAAGTCACGGGATAAAAGGAAAAACCTTAGCCAACTGAATAAAGGCGTTCTCCCAAGCTACCGCTCGACCAAATTCATTCCCTTCTTTATTAATAGCATTGTTCACTGGATATGTTATTAAGAACGCAGAAGCCTGTCTTGAAAATTCAATGGTAAGATAATTGGAGATTAATTTTTTCAAATTGGATTACCAACTAACATCCAGTAAAGTACAATAACTTACTTCTGAATAATTGTTCCCAGAGTATCCCCCTAATGCAGTGCTTGGATCAAGAGGAGCTTTAAATGCACTCCTGCAGCTGTCTGCAGTGGAATAATGCTGAAATAAAAAAGCCCATACAAGTAAATACAGCATTGTCAAATGCGACAAGAGGAGAAGTCATTACAAAAGACTTCTTGAACCGTTCTAGTTTAATAACTCACAAGCACTCTAATATGGCTCACGGATTTAATTTTTCTACATCTAACAATCAAAACTGAATCATAAAATGGAACGCATATATAATATACCTCAAAACAATATTCAAGATGTTGGACTCCTCCATTGTTATCAAAATTTTCTGGATTCATCTGAAAATACTGTCAAATAGAGTGGAAACTTCAGTACAAAATAGTAAAATTATGCTTATAACCTAAAACCACAAGAAATATATATATGTGTGTGTGTGTGCGTTTCTTCAATGAAGTGTTTCAGTGGACTTGTATTTATCTTTTATGAAATAAGATCAAACTAGCAAACCAGACATCCACCTGCAGGACACTCTGGGTGGCACATTCCTGATCCAATGGCTTCAAGCAAATATCACTTAGAGATATACTTGAACCAGAATAATTAGCTCGAATACCATCTATCTGTAAGAATTGACACATAGAGTCGAAATCATGAGAATGAGACCATTGTATGTCCATAATACATTTAAACTATGGGAAAATATCCCAAGTGATAGAGTCTGATCCCTTAATATAGAAATCCATCCTGAAGTACTATTCTTTCTAGCCACATAAATACCTTCTTTTGTACGTCAAACAGCAACTTAACATTGTTATCATTCAAAATACTTGGCGGCTTTCCATGCACAGAATCTGGAATTGTGGCTATTATAATCTAGAAAAGAAACAAGGCATTAGAAATTGTCTGAAATCAATTGCATAATCCATCTCCAACAGAGCTTAACAATAGATATGATAATCCAATCAGTTTTTAAAAGTTCAAGGCGCACTTAAGTGCAATAGCCAACTCTAGATCTTAGGAGCAAGGCACGAGGCACAAAAAAAGTGCGACTTTTTTTTAAATATACAATTTTTGTAAGTAGAAGAGTTGGACTGGGAATATTAAAAAAAAATCCTACGGGTTAGTAAATGCTAATTTTTCAGTTAATAAAGAACAAAAATCCCTAAATGTAAAACTTATTTTTACAATTAATCACACAATGACGCACATTTTTTTTATCTGAGACACTCAAGGCACAAGGCATGCACTAGACCTAGGCCTTGAGCCTAGGCGCGAGCCTTTTTAAAACATTGAATCCAATATAATATTTGATAGTAATTAAAAGTAATACGATTTAATAGTTTCCTGAAATAGTAAACGATAGACTCTACCTGTTCAATCCTATAAAAAGGGGCTAGATGTGTATCAAAAAAATTCTTCTCTCGGGATGCTTTGCTTCCTGGTCCTACCCATAGCTGAAACAAAATATAGAAGTCATCAAAGGACTAGAATATGCCATTTAATTGGAAGTATAAAATAATTAGAACAAGAAAAGAGTGGGGGATGGTTATAATTCAAAGGTCTTCATGTAAACTATTGTAAATATAAACTACTTGAAGTCAAACATGATAGCATGTTTTAAAAGGGAAATTACATGTCACCCAGACATTGACTTGAAGCACTTGTGCATAACAAGGAAGACTAACAGCAATCAAATAGAGGTAGTAAACGAAGATTTCTGCCACTAAACTATCTCCATATCATAAGTGACCCTCTGTTACCCTATGCAGCTCAGAAAAAACGGCCTCTTGATTGGTAAAATGATTTATTGTTTCACACCATTTTAATTACAACCAAGTAAATTATTATCGTCCACATGTTTTCACCTTTCTACGACAAAATCGTTACATAATTTTCTTTTCATTAACATTAACCCATAAATAAAAATAAATACTGTGCATGGGCACATTTGAATGTACAAAAAATAGCAACAAATGGATAGAATAAAAAGAAAGAGGGAAGAACAGTATTTCACTTCAACGCACACACAAAATACTTGCATATGTGCAGGAAAAAAGAAAAGAAGAAAAAAAAAGACATGAGCAGGAGCAGGAGCAGCTTTACAAGAAAAGGACCGTTATAAAATAAAATAAAAATAAAGTAGCAATAGGTTAAAAAGGTAGCATTTCAACTGATTGAAACAAAACTTTTCCTTGTCATTCATATGAAAGCTGGTATCAACCATTCTATACCTTCTCAGGCCTCGTCTCCACCTTGAAACGAATAAGACCTAAACACAGAAGAAGAACCACTGCGACGGATGAAATCAACACCGATGTTGGATTTCTAGCCACCCATGCCCCATATTTCCTGAGAAGGCACATGAAATAAAATAATCAGAAATATTTTCTACAGATGAACTAGTAATGCAGCATTGACCCTTAGGTTACCTATAAAAATTGGACATATATCCCTGGACAACTGAAAGCTGAATCCTACTTTTGATTTGAGGAGCACCTTCAAGCATCTAAGTATATGAACAAACAAACAAACAAACAAACAAACAAGAAAAACTGCAGTCAATTGCAAAATTAATGTTCATTTTATAATTGAAAGAGCTGGAAGAAATAAAAGGCAAGCAACGGCTGGGAGCTTTGCATGACCTATGGTAATTTTGGAAAAGGGAAGTAACTATAAGTATAGCAACACAATTGTTTATAGTTGGCCAATGAATCAGCATAACTCGCAACATCATGAATTAAAAAGTTTTAGCGTATACAGAATTTTTTGAGAGGAGACTTGTGAAGTACGATACAAATCACCTTTTAGCGACATAATAGCATGAAGAGCTGGAGGTTTAATGGAAAATTAATCTAAGATTTTTTATGTTAACTGAAGATGTAGTTAAAGAAATATCACATCTGAACAAGTATGAACCTGCATCGGCAAACTTTCATCTTTTTTCCTAGTAGAAGAATGGAGACTACTCCCGTCCATGATATTTGGCATTGCTTTACTACCAGAAGAAGGGCTCTTTTGTGACTTGCGATAAAACAAACTCCATCCAAGAAAAGCAGAGGCAATTATAATGTACAGGATGCCCAGAGAGAAGTCAACACATTTGACCTATAGTATTCAGAAAAATATCTTTAAATACAATATGCAAAACTATCAAACACAAGAACAAGGTGACCATCCGTGAGTTATTTCTCACCATAAGAGACCCAATTTTCATTGAGCAAGAACTTTTACGATGGGAAACTGGGATTGAAGTACTACTGCAGACAGGGGATGCAGGGCAGTCACCACAGGAACATCCCAGCGAAGTATCTCCACAAGAATAAGCGGACACATTCATATGCTTCATTCCAGATGACACAGCCACAGTAGATGGAAATCCAATGGCATATGGTGACCCAGGCATGCTGGGGCTTGCCCTTTTACCAATAAATGCAAACCACTCTGCACACAATTATACAAATGTTCAAATTCTAGAAGGAAGAGAGCACACAATAAAACTAGCTTTTACATAAAAGAGATGATTTGTTCACAATACGAAACTGAAAAGAACATAAAACTTCAATTTTTCACACTTGGAATAACTCTACATCTTCCACTTTGATTCCCCCACGCCACAGAAAACTATTACAAAAATACTTTCAAATTTGGGTATATGCAACATGTAATCTCCACAGTATCATCTTATCCAGCAACCAAATGGTGTATGAGTGTGCACATGCATGCATGAGAGAAAGAGGGGGTAACCTTTAAAATTTTGAGCACCAGCACCAATAAATTGCATGGCTAGAGTGTTCATTGTACCAAATTTTACATCTTTGCAAGACTCAAATAGCCCTTCACCAAAAGCATCAGCTACATAATAATCAATGGCATCAACTGTAAAGCTTTTATTAACCTAAAAATAGAGACAAGTCATTAAAATTTAATGTAGTCTTCTAACTGCTCGATATATGCAGAGGTCTAACACTCAGCTAAAATAAAGGGAGAAAATCATAAAGCGGTCAGTGTTGGGAAAGAGCATGCATGGAAATCCTAAGCAAATCCAGCAAATATGCATAGTGATTCCAGATAGCAATTTTTATTTGAGCTGTAACTTGTGTGGTCAAAATTGGAATTTACTAGCATACAATCTCTAATCTCAATTAAGAATAATCAGCTTATAATTTATTGACAAAGGACTGACGGGGGGGACTGGAATTTTTTTGCATACAATGTCAAATCTCTAGTAAGAAAGGTCAGCCGACAATTTTCTGAAAACTAAACTGGAACGTTGAATTAACAATAATAAAATATGTAAGAGAAAAAATGTCATTAATCATCGTTTATATTAAAAGTAAACTACACAATAACCTTGCTCTTGGATAACCTTATCTTTTCCAAAGCCAAACATCAACATGCAGTTACTTGGTAAGGGGGTGCATAAATGACCTCTTACTAGTCTTATGAATAGAAGAGAAAAATTCTATGGGAAGTGCAACTAGTATCTGCCTCTGTTCTAACCTTTAAAACAGAAGTTACATTGATGAATAGGCTCTGATTTGGAGAACAGGTAAGCTCACAGAACAGGTTCAAAAAGTTTCTTAAGCATGCCGGACAACCTACAAGAAATGGAATAGCCTGCATGTAATACACAAGTATATATTAGGGGCCAAAAATTTTAAGTAATCTCAACGAAGGAAAACACGAGAAAGCAAAAACTTCAAAGTTCCTTTAACCAAAATGTAAAATACTGCATATTCAATTAATAAACAAATATGAGCACTGTAAGAAACAAAAATCAAATGTAAGTTGAGTATTCCATGCAGGATAATCAAAGTAATGCCCTGAAAAGGGTTGTACGATGCCTGCATATTTTCTATTCAAGAATACAGGGGCATGCATTCTAATATATTACGGGCATTTTAACCAGGAAGCAACATACATTGATTTTAGATGAAAATTGGTTATCAAAATTCACATGATGCATAATCCAACCTGATATGAGTGCTATCAGTGAGCAATGAGTAACAATCTACACGCCAGTTAGAGATCTTACTTGCATAAGTTGTGATCGTAGGGTGTCAAACTGTGCTTCTGTGCAACAAACATTGCCAGTAATAGATGGACATAGACTCTGGATCTTTGATGAAAGAAGATTATCTGGCTGGGAACACAATAATTAATTGTGGTCATAAAGAAAACCGTGCAAGCAAAACCAATGTTGAGATTTTGATGGAAACATCAGCATTACTAAAATATGGATTGTGCAACGACAGAAAATCTGAAGTGTACCTTCACAGATGGGGTACCAGTAGGACAGTTCAGCACTTTACCATCGGGTCGCTTTCCACAGATATCATACATTGCACAATATCCTTCAGAATGTTTTTCCCTTCAAAAGGAGGAAAAAGAATTGTTTCTTATTTAGAAATGTACCGTGTATGTCAAACCGTATAATCCACACTACAGACAGTATTCGCAGCCAATGCTTCAACAAAATAGGGGGTGAGATATATGTAGGCCAAAAAATATATTCTAATGAAACACGGCATCGCCAACCTAAATGAACTACATACCCAGATGTATCATTCGTAGATAACAGCAACCGAATATCAGACCTCTCTGCATACGCTAGGACAAAGTATAGAACCTGCACATGTCTCAACTTTCAGTAAGAAATCAAGGTTAGCATTCAATTCCATGAATTGAAGTCCTTGCAAAGAAAACGATTAGTTAACTGAAGACGCTAGACAACTTTGACACTGATTTCACTGCAATCGGCACGTGATTGCAGATTAACGTCATCCACAAATTCTGGAAATTAATACACGAACCACCAAACATTAGTTTAAACACTTTTGGATTCGTGAGGCAATCTCACAGCCCCTAACTGAAAGTATTCGGTATGCAATTCTTTGCCAAGCTCGTCCTATTTCACCCTCAAGTACTTACTCCAAAGAAGCAAAACAAAAACAAGAGTGCAAAAGCAGAAAAGTAGGAGACGATTGTGAGTTTCCATTTCGCAACATTGGTTGAGAGAGCAATCGCAACAAATACAGAACAGAAAAACAGCGGATTAAGAGAGAAGAGATTGAAGAAGCAAAAGCGTTAGAGCAAGAAGAATCCATGCCTGGAGGACAGAAATTGAGGCGACAAACCCTAGACGAAGCCTCATCGCGGAGAAGAAGGTCCGATGAAGGGGAAGTGAATTGGGAGCTGGAGAGGTTGAGCGGGAGTGCAGACAGGCGTATATATACATAGTTGTTACTCAGAAATAAATAGTAATAAATAAATAAAAGTCTACTGTGCCTGGCGCTGGCACCAGCTTCGCCGTTTACAAATAAAACGGCGTAAGAATCGAATAATTAACCCTATTTACGTCAATGCCACTGCTTTCGGTTTGATTGCCCAACGGGCCCTTACACCAATGATTTGTGTGCTCCATAAATTTAGAGCCTTTTGGAGGAGGGTGTTTCTGTAAATGCCATTTCTAAATTAAACTGCCATCATTATCTAAATTAAACTGCCAGGCTGGCTTTTCAAAATTTTATTTCTTCTTCATCTTTTTCTGAAACTGAGTAAGGGCATGTGTCTGTTGACTACCGCTCTTAAGGAAGGATGCAAAAATGGGAACAAATTAATGTCAAGTGGAATAAGAAGAAAAAAAAGTAAAATAACAGTGCAAGAATTTTCTTCTTCTTTTTTTATGTCTATTGATGATTCGGACCGCTTTCACACATCTCAATTAATTAAGAATTTTATTTCTTCTTCATTTTATTTTTATATAATTTAATAATTAATGGATTACAAATTTAAATTATTTACTATTTCTACAAAATCAGGAATTTTGATGATTGTATTTTTTAAATCAAGAAAAAAGTAAAACTATATAAATATTTGTAAAAAACAAAAAGAATTACTGGGAATAGGAATGCTCATCCATCTATACAAATTGACCCTACAAATAATTTATCGGTTGGTTTGAAAATATAACTAAATAATAAAAATAAAATTTAATTAGAGTAATTGAGATAGATATTCAAATTTAGAAACTTATTATATATTTTTTAATTAAAAAATTAATTTTAAATTATTCCCAAATATACCCTCCACGAATTCCATATTTTATAGTTTCCATTTTTTAGTTTCTATTTAATTTTTTTATTTAAAACTATATTCCTTAATTAATGCCCAAAATCTCTTAAAATTGAAATGGCATGCATAAAATTCCTTTTTTTATCTCACATTGTCTTTTTCTTTTGAGTATACATCAATTTTCATCATTGATATATATTTTTATCAAAATGTATTGCGTTCTCTTTACAATTTTGTACTAGTTGAACGAAAAACACACAACCATTCACAATGTCCCTTCTTTAAAAAGTCGTCCAGCTTAATATTTCATGTCGTGCCATCTTTTTTCCTCCAACAATTAAATGAAGATTGATTCACATCAGCAGTATTATACACTACCCACATATTAATGTGAGATCATATAATACACATCGAAAAGACTACTTAAATTAAATTTTCATCAAATTTATTTTTCGTTCAAAAAATGTATTACAAAGTATTATATTACATTCATTCAGACACACTAAATTAATACGAAACAATAACATTCAAAAGAATTTCAAATTTTAAAATAGTTACATAATTTTACAAACGTATTGATTGAGTATTACATATAATACTGTTCATACAAATCAACGATATTATAAAATATTAGTGTATAAAGTTGATATTATATAATACTAGTGTATAAGCTTAATAAAACTAAGAAATGCCTACATTCATCAAGTACAATATTACAAATGTATTATATAAGTATAATTATTATATAAATATAATAATATATATTCCACAGTATTTATATAGTCATAATACAGTTGAATATCAAAACATTCAACATACTAGTGAAATACTAATGAAATACTAGACATGCATTAGTAAAAGAATTAAAAAATAATAATAATAAATATATATTAAAACTCGTAGGAAGCAAAAGGCGAAAAAACAAAAATTTTGATAGAATAAAACTTCAATATTGATATGTCAGTCATGCCATTTTTTAATTTTAGGAGATTTAGATATTTTGATTGTTGATGGAAATTGGAAGAGTAAATCACGTCAATCAATGCAATTTTCTCTCTCCAATTTATTTAATTAGATACCTTTAATGAAACTGAGGGTCAGTGGCGCAGTTGGTTATCTTGTCTGGTGTTAATCCATTTCAATTCCACAGTCACGAGTTCGAGCCCGGAAATCGGTATTTGGCTCTCATATTATTTGAGAGCAGTTGTGCCCTCTATGTAGGGCGTGTTGTTCCCCTCCCCCACTTTGTACTAAAAAAAAGATACCTTTAATGAAGATAAAATTTATTATTAAGCATCATACTACCTTAAAATGTGACTTATGAAGAAAATCATTTTTGGACGATTTTACCCTTAAGTCATACCCTAAATTACAAACATGTCATAATCTTCTATTATTATTATTATTAATTATTAAAATTTAGTATCTTCAAACTAAATTATTAAAATTTAGTATCTTCAAACTAAATAAGTATAAAATCAAATGAAGATATTGAGATTTTTTTTTTCAAATTTAAAGAAGATCTTGGATTTCAACTTTTTCTATAAATATCATAAATTTATTATTCTTCAAAATTCAAATTACTAATAAGTCTTGCATAGATGTACAGATTTTGTTCGGGTTGGGAGTCTTAGCATTGGTGCACTGATTTGTGTTCGTGGGAGCGCTTGTCGTCGAAGGTAAAGAAAAATATTTCAATCTGTATTTAATTCGTTGTACATAACATTTTCTTCTTCTTCATTTATTTTTATTTTTATTATGTTTTCTTTGTGTAATTCTATGTATTTTATGCTTCAACTTTAATTTATAATTTTCTTTTAAATTTATGGAGTATTTAAAATTTTGAAGAAGTGTTTATCACATTCTTCCATTAATGAAAGGTAATTTTTATAATTATTATTTTTTCATATTATTATTATTATTATTATTTGTTATTATAATAAATATGACTTAACATGTAATTTGTTGCTTATTATGTGATACGTGATGTCATTGGAGTACTACTCATATTTTGACATACGAAGCTACTTAATTTTATCAATTTTACTAATTATATATTTTGTTTTAATTTAAATATAAGTCTATACACCATTATTATTATTATAGAGAACAATAGATTTAATAAAATATTATGTTTTAAATTAATATTTAAAAACTTATGTTTCATCAAAATTCGTATAAGAGGTACATGATAGATTTTAATCTTTTTTTTCAATATTTTTTTTTATTATTATTTATAAAATATAAGATGAAATAAGAAAGCACAAATATGATTTTTAAGATTTTAGAGAGGTGATGGTTTCGAGGTTTGTTTTTTTGAAAAGATGGCTTTGATGTTCGTAGATTAAACCAAAATAATAAATTAATGAAAAAACAAATTGTGTACAAAGTAAGATTTTAGCATGACAAAAACTTATTTCTTAAATAACTTTAATTCATTTCATAATTTTCTTTAAAAATTATGATATGTATATTTTTTATTTCACTTTTATCTTGAACTAAGTTGTATAAGTTTTTTAAATAAAGTATATAATAAATATTATACTTACTCATTTAAAAAAAATATATATATTATAAGTATTTTAGTAAATAAAAATATAATCTCACATGCCAAGAAAAAATCTTTGGTGCAAGGCACGTTCCAAAGTTCTAGTATTTATCATATGACCTTTAAATGAAAATTTTAAAATAAATTTTAAAAAATTGATCATACTCTATTTTTTTAAAAACACGTTTAAATTTAAGATAATATATTAAATAAAAAATAATGTAAAATTAAAAATATGAATATTATATAAAGAAATTTTTTTAATTATTGAATGGGTTTATACTTAAAAACTGGTCAAACCTGTCAATTTGACCGACTATCTTTTATTTAGTCGTTAATTAATCGGTTTGATTTGTTATTAATGTATGAAGGTCTCTAAGAGGATGCAAGTGATAAAATTTGGAATACTATCTTTTTAGTCTTTTTATAATTATAACCCATAATTGGGCAACTCAGCAGTTGAGATTGTTGAAATATCAGTATTCTGTTATCTCATTAACAATTCTATTATCCCACTGAATAAAATAGAGTATTATTGAAATGTTAAAATTAAAAATGTTAAATTTGGGAATTTGGAGACTGAAATGAAACTACCATAAAAGGTCTACTAAAAAGGCAGTTTCCTTATAAATTGTGTGAAAATACATACATTAGTCAAAACCGATTATAGAAATTAGTCAAAATCAATTTTTTTTTTCTTTTTTACTATAAATTGGGGGAAAGGAAATTACAAATACGGATTTCAAGAATCGAATTATGGAATGGAAATGAATTAACACAAAATCACATATCCAATCAAGCTACCGTCCCATTCGGTAAATTAGTCAAAACCAATTATAAGACATACCTATCTTTTTAAGTAACTAGAAAATAATAAACAACTAAACAATTTTGAATCTTGAAAAAAGGAAGAAAAGGGTGAAGTAATTAATTTTATTTTAGCTTTTAAAATAATTTGCTAAGCACCCTATATAAAAACAATTGAATGAGGTAGATATAAATTTAAGAATTGACTAAGGAGAAATAGATTACAAATATTTTTTCTAAATCAAGATAGTATGAAAAAAAAAGGCATAACAATTGAGGATAAGGGATATAAACTGTCTGTTGAACTATTATGGCATATTTTATAAAAAAAAATTATAACGATTGAAAATAAGGCTCTATCCGTTGAACTATGATATATTTTTTATTAATTTTTTAGAATAATCATAATTATTTTAACAACAATTAATTATAGGATTTGGAAACATAAGCTCAACAATTTCCACTTTATACCTATGAAATTATGACTCATTTAAGATTAGACTGATAAAAAAATGAAGAAACTAATTAAAAATATAGGTTAAATAAATTAGTTGCAATCTATTTTTTATTTATTTTAATTAATTCATATTTAATTTTAATAACATTTTACCTATGTAGTTTTTAAATTATATTAAAAAAAATTTAAAGATATTTATTTTTCTAATTAACTTATTAGATTTTTTGAATAAATACATTTTCTTCCTTTTCTCTCATTCATTATTCTTCCAAACAAATTTATATCAGTTATAAACCTTCAATTGTCATGGACAAGAGTTTTATTTGTCGGTTTTTGATTAAAAAATGTTTATTTTTACAGCTAGTTTCAACTTATATTACACTATATTTTTATCCATGAAAAATAATCAGATTTTATTATAATAGTGTGTTATTATATTCATATTATAAATATTGATATTGTATTACAATACGCATTATACATAAGCTGGTTGTATTTATTATAATATTTAATATATATTATTTGTAAATTTTTATGTTACAATAAATATATGGAATCTTTTATGTCTTAAGTACTATATATTTTTTACTTATTTATGCATAACACCACTAAGGGAGTTTGTTTGACATATTTTGATATGATTTAGCTTAAAAAATTATATTAAGTAGTTAAAAATTTAGGGTTGTAATAAAAAATTCGTTTGAATTTAATTTTTGTATAGATGAGTTAGAGTCAAAACCTTATTTTGATGTAGATTTAAACTGAATATTTATTTTTAGTAGTTAAAAAATAAATGATTAAAAATGAGTAGTTAAAAAAGAGTTATTTTGATTGATTTGAAATGAATGACTAAACATGATTGAATAACTAGTTATAAGTGAATGATTAAAAATGCATAGTTAGAAATTAGAGTTATTTTTAAAAGTAAAAATGAGAAGTTAATAAAAACTTGTTTTGATATAGATTTTCGAGAAAGAATTAATAAATCTTAAAACTAAATTCTATCGCTCTATATAATTATAATATGATGTATTTAGTTAGTATTTTGTAGATATGGTGTCAAACGGAGCAGAACTTATTAATATCATAATTATAATATGTATAAAACTCATTAATATCATAAATATTTTATACATGTTTCATCCAATTGAATAGATACCCAAAAGTAAATAATAAAGTTTTATTGAGCTACAATTATTGCATAAATTTGATATGTTAGTTAATTATATGAGCACACAATGTATTTTAATTAAATATAATATTAATACTGTTTACAATACTAGCGATAATCTTTATTTTTCTCTTTGTTTTGACATTTAAATCTCTATTATCAGTATAGTTGGTTTAGACTAATCATCTTTTCCAGATATTTAATAATAATAATAATTAAAAATGATCCCATTTTTTTTTTATATAAAAAAAAGTAAAACGAAGAAACAAAGAGAAGAGAAGAGAAAAGCTATGGATTGTGATCCTTGATATATATTCCTTGTTGTAAGTTGTAAGAGAAAATTTGATAGTCTAATACCAAAAGTTGTGGGACGTAATATAATTCCAGATGTAGGAAAATCCAAAAGCCTCAACCACCACACACTTAAACCAGTACGCAACAAATTTCTCCAAATTCTAGAAACCTCCTTCCCATTACAAAGTGGATTAACCACCAAACAAATTCCACCCAGCCCCACCTTCCCATTATATATCATTTTTAATTAGTTGCCTTTCTTCCATACGTTCATATATATTTCTAAATATCTAATTTTAGTCCTTTCATGTTTATATTATTCATTTTTTTAAAACAAAATCATTTATATTAACATTTTCTCCTTTTATTTATTAAATTAAAGTCTACATTTTTTTTTAATTTTAAAAAATAATGAATTTTATTGAAACTAACCTAAATTTTGAAAAATAAAACTACAATTGAAATCTTTTAGCCAAACAATATCCGTCAAATAATGTATAATAATCGAGACAAAATTTATAATCAGCGGTCAAGAACAAAACAATTATAGAAATTAAATAGAGAAAAAAAGAATAACACTAAATTTTAAAGTGGTTCGATCAAAGCAATCTACTATATTAGTTGCTTTCATAAATAAGTGATAGACAAGCTTTAATAACTTCTCACGTCAATCGGTCTCAAAACCAATTCACCAGCATTTTCTTGCCAATATGCACAACATTTCATTCCTTTGGTAAGACAATTCTATCTCACACATAATAAATCAGTCTCTCAATTTCTAAAACTCTCGTAAAACTTCTCGCTATCTGAATAAACTCTATCTATATTAAGTTTAAAGTTACTAAGTTTTATAAATCTATTTTACATTTTTCACACAAATACACTAAGGTGATCTCACACAAAAAGAAAAAAAATATAGAGGTCTATGATCTTTGTCGAAATACATTAATTTAAACAAATATAATAATTTATGAAAATAGAGCATAATCAAAATTGAACATGTTTTAAAAAAACAAATGTTAAGATATATGTTAAAATAGTATTTAAATTTTTTTTTAATTATTATTATTATTTGTTTATCTTTCTCTTTGTAGCCTTTTTTAATAATATTTTCTCAATTGAGTAAATTTAAATTTGAATTATTATTATTATTATTGTTATATATTTTTTTTGAAGAAAGCTCAACAATAATTGAGAGTGAAAGGATTCAAACACACATGTCCCTTAATCTAAAATAAGACTTCGAGTAGATCAAGTCTCTTGAAGCGTCACTAGATGTAGAGCAATGGGTAGTACTTTCGTTTTTATCTCTTTGGGTTTCAACCTATATAACTTTCACGCATATTAAAATCAATTTCACCTACCATGTAAGAGAATATATTTAAGAGAGTAGCATTGATTCTTACAGCATAGGTCATCGTGAGTGAGAGGTTGACACCTTTTTCTTTTTGCCTTGTTACATTAATGATACACGTGAATTTATATTCTAAAATTAGATAGGTTGGAATCTATGTATTTTTGTATTGAACTAGTTGGTTTTGTAGAGCCTAAATTAAAATAGTAGGAAGAAAACATAAAATTTTGGAAGTTTGAAATGAAGATAGGCATAGCATTGAAAGCACAATGATTTAGAAGTGGGAATTGGGAAAGGGGATTTTAGGGGGTTAGGCATTTGATGGTGAGATTTGTGAGTGGGGAAAGAAGAGGAGGAGGGAGTAATGATGAAATAAATAAAGAAAGGAAATAAAAAAGTGGGAGTTTTAATTTGGAGATTGGGGGAGTTTTGAGCCATTTGGCATCATCATTGATACTCATTGGAGGCCATCATGAGCATCGGCGCCACGCCAGGATGATGCACAGTGCAGGGAATTTGTTTATAGGGAATTGGCGATCCCAATCCCACATGCCCATCACGCCCTTCCCACTTCCTAATTTCTACTTTATTCCTCTTCCATCTCCCATTATTACCCATTTTTAAATTCCATCTTCATAATCTAAATAAAACCAACTTTTCAGTTATAGTATTTTAATCACTAAAAAGTCATTTTGATCTTTATAAAATCAATTATTCAATTTTAGTTTTATACTTCCAATCAGAGATTATTTTGTAATCTATATAAAAAATACATTAATAATAATTATTGGTACATAACGGGATTTTGCATGAATAATAAAAATAAGAAAAATATTCATTTGATATCACCCGATTGAATGTTAAGCTCTTGATTTCAATCGAGCTTACAAAATTAATTGTTCCAATCAAATGAAATTGATGGTTTTCAATCAAATTAAACTAGTTGAAAATAATAGATTGAAATGGATGGAAAATAATAAATATTATAAATCCTAAATATTTTGTGATTATGAAATATTTTTAAAAAACTTTTATAGTTTAAATAGGGATGTTAAGATCAAATGGGTTAGTGGTTGTTTGATGTTAATCTATTTCCACCCTATGGTTACGGTATTTGTAATTTCCCTCACCCAACTTGTACTAAAAAAAATGTTAAGAATTATATTTACTATTTATAACAAATTTTCATGAAATAAGCTACCAAAACTAAATTAATATATTTAACCTTTTAAACATTGGGTTTAAGTCACTTTTATTATAAAAAATATATATATATTAGGGTTATTCAAAAACGCATTAAGGGCGGTTTGAATATGAGTTTTTGAGGGAGAAAAAGGAAGGAGATTGGGTCTTGAGGGAGGAAGAGGAAGGAGAACAACCCCTCTTTCCATCCTCTCTTTCTAACCTCTCTTTCCATCCTCTCATCCGGCCAACCTCTCTTTTAATCATCTCATTCAAACTCAATTGACATATTTTATCAAACAAATATATATATATATATATATATATATAAAATTTATTATTTAAAAAATTATTACGTGGAACGCCATGTATTTTTATTACGTAGGTTGTCAGCATGTCACTAAGGGACTTCCAAATACTATCAATGCACCATTTGTCTATTTACAAGGTTCAATTAGATTATTCGAAATTCAATAGTTTCTTTTTTAAAATATGAAAAAATTAAATAAATTGTAGTAAATGACCTTTTTACAAACAAGATATTGTTTGCACTATTAAAATAGTATTACTATACTTGGTTAGAGACGAATGGTTACCATTTCAATGATTGCACAAAAAAATTTCCCCATGGCAACGGACTAGGGTTGTGGAGGTGGTTGAATTTAGCCGCAAATGTGGTAGAGTGGTAAGATGTTGAAAATGACAAATTTTATCTAAATGACAATTTTGTCCATCTAAATTAACTTTAAAGGAAGTTTATCGCAACATTAATCAAATTTCAAGAGGTAATTGATCAAATTAAACATTTAGGAATATAATTGTTACAAACTACATAATTTAGGGGTGGTTTGTGCCAGTTTTTCGTTTAGTAATCACAATTTGATTTATGTTGTGTCAATAAAATAATTAAAAATACCACATACAAGACACATATTTTAAAATAGATATATAGTATATTGATAGGTTAGCATGAACATATATAAACTAATATGAATTTATTTAGTTATTAAGGGGTCGTTCATTTCGTGGTAATCCAAGATTCCTATAAGATGGACATGTGTGTTACCACGTTTATTTTGGAGTAATGGAAAAATATCCAGGCATTTTGAGATGCACGACATCTTAGGATGACAATTTAAGAGTAATTTGGATGTCTTCCTACAACATGAGTTTTTAGGATGCTCATGTAAAGACATCCTTAAATGATACTTTTGCCCTTACAATTTTTTTTAATAAAATTTTATATTTTTATCAATTTTTTCTCTATATTTTGTACCTTAAAAAAACATTAATATCGTATTTTATTTTAGTATATAATTATTATAGATAAACAACTAAGTATACATAATCAATTGTATATATATTTTACATTTTGTTTTAAACTAATATGCATTAAATTGAATAATATTTTAATTATTTTCAACAAAAATTTAAAGTGCATTGATTTTTATTATATGTTTCAAATATAATTAGATTCGCTTTCTATATTTAGCAAATTTTCACTTGCAACTAATAAATGAATATTAGTTTTTTGCTAGGTACTTTTATTTTTAAAATATAATATTCAAATAAATAAATAAAAAATGCGTTATATAAATTTTAATTACATAAATTAAGTTATGAGGACATTTAAGAAATTTTCATGGACAAAACTTATAAAATAAATATAGTTTTCTAAATATTCATGAAAATATTATTACAAAACAAACATGGTTATCTAAGAATGTTGGACATCTGCAATTCATGTGAGATTCTGGGCATCACAAGATTCCAGTTATCGTGATTACTACAAAGTAAATGACCCATAAATGAATTTTGGAAAACCAAAAAGTTACGAGTTCAATCCATAACTGTGATCTACTTAAAAATTAATTTTATATCAATTTTTTTTTTATAATCAAATGTGGTAGGGACAAGTCATTTGTCTTATAAAAATAGTAATGATGCACGTAAATTAATGGAACACTCACGAATAGTAAATATATATTAAAGTCACGTAGATTAAATAAATGAGTATAGTATTTTGTAAAATAGTACCAATCAGGACGATAATAAAATAAGATTGTTTAAGTTTAAATAGATATTGGTGATTTGAAGAATTAAAACGAAAGAGTAAAGAAAAGCGCGCGAGAGGAAATAAATTGAAATTTACATTCCAATTATAGTTTGGCGGGCTACTGTATAGCGTCGACATGTGTAAAAATTAGTAACGGAAACATTAAACAATGGGCGACTATAGTGAATTAAACAAATGGCTATCAAAAGCTTCTTTCAATTAAAAAGAAAAAAAGAAAAAAAAGCCACACTCTGGCAATTGGTGGTTGCAACTGAAAGTGATGAATATGGTAACAAACCTGAGAAACGTCCACACAATTTGTTCAAACCTCGAAACCTTGGAAAAACGCATGTCCCGGTTTGCCGGTCGCCGCTCCACGCGCTCATGCACCTCATCTCAAATTTACCATTTTTTTTTTACATGATGCAATTAATGCCCAGACTTTTTTTCAAATCAATTATTCATTTATTGTATACTCAACTGACTAATTAATATTCCCAACTAATTTGTATGAATATGTATGTATATATTGCTGAAGTGGTCAAATGGAAACAAAATTTATTTTAAATTGATTAGTTATTTGAATTTTTTAATATTTTTGTATGAAACCATATGTTTCTTAAAAATAATTAAGATGCATGTAAATATATATATATATATATATATATATATGATGGTCACCAAAACAAACAACCAGGCATGTACGAGTTATTTAAAAGCATAGTAGCTTGTACTATACACTTATAAATTTAATAGTAAAAAAAAAAAAAGATATTATGGTTGTCAGATTCGTTTATAATTATAAGTGTTGGTTGGGAGGAAATCTTAAATTCTACAGCTTTTGATTTGAAAACACTTAAAATTGTATTAATTAAGCATGAGAGTTTTTTTACAAAAGAAAGAATAGTAGAATAATTGAAAACCAATCCTCCAAGTCCTATATTAAACCATTTTTAAAAAGTAATTATTGACATGCTTAAAAAGCTAGAAGATAGCATTATTGCACCAAGTCTACAATCATATCATGATCATTATTATTATTTTCCTTTCACTTCAGTTCAAAATTGGAACTCGTGGTCATCACAGTATGATGGTAAATGAATCACTCTTCAAATTAAATACAATTAAATGAATCATAGGTGAGATTTTTGTTTTTAGGTAAGACTTCTTTTTTTTTTAAAAAAAGAAATTCATTAATCAACCAGTAACCGACAACCTCATACAATCGCACTCAAACTTAATTTTTGAAAAAGACTTTTATCTTTAGTACATCGACCATTAAATGAAGGGAACCACCAAATATAACTACAAAACACAAGCAAAAAAAAAGAGAAATAAGACCGTAATGAGTCAAACAAAAATAGTAGACGGACTATCATTCAAGTTTTATACATCTATTACGTCGAACAGTAAATTTATGACATAGAGTTGAAAAATGTTGTATTCTTTATTTCGAGGCTAAAGAGTCAACAAAAATTTGAAGAAAAGTGAAAAATTAAGTTTGTGTACCGTATCAATTATACTCATGAAAAAAGTCTCGATCATAACTACACGCACGAACTCTCATATTGTTTTTACTCTTACAATTATAGGTAATTAAAGTTGTTGAAACTAGAGATGTTTATGGAATGAGGTTGGAAAATGATTTTTCCATCTATGTTTTCATCACCAAATGTAACTTACGTCTTCATGAAATTCTCAATTCTCCTCTCCCCAAAATTCATTAATTTTTTTTTTGTTGAAATCAGCTTTTTACATTAAATTTTTCTCTATTTAATTTTTTTTTTTAAATTCTAACCTGTATATTTATAAGTACTTTTAAATAATATTTTCAAATAATTAATTTTTAAAGAAAATGTTATATAAAATTTCAATTACATAATTAATTATATAAAAAATATTTCGATAAATAAAATTTATTATTTTAAGATTAAATGGAAGTAGTTTTTTTTTAAGAAAAAAAAAATCAATGGAGCAAAATGAAAAATAGACATCTTTAGTGGAAATTTAAGAAACATAAGTCAAAAGAACATCATTCTAAAGATATTTTTGTAGAACTCAATAACTGTGAGATTAGAAATTCGACATCCAATCTCAATATTTATTTAAATTGTAATAGGTTAATTACACATCATGTATCAACCCTAAGATAAGTTAATGTTTAACTAGGTTAATTAGAGGATTAGTTATAACTAATCATGAGAGATGTATAGGAGCTCATATATAAGCTCATTTGAGGATTTTCTTAAAGCTTGAGACTGATAGTAGAAACCCTAGCACCTAGAGAGCTCTTGTACAAATCTTGCAATGACATTATGATGGTGGATCGATTAAGCTCAATCGATCCATAACAGTGGAGTATGAACAATCCCTAACCACTATAAATTGGTGTACTTTGTCTCTCTTCTGCTTGATCCTTCTATTTATTTTTTATTCATCTATATGCAACTCATTGTTGGATTAACTTAGATCTCGAATTTGCATCTAAAAAAATAAATAGAAAAAAAAACTTAGAAACACAAATTCTACTTTTTAGTGATTCTTAAAAAAATAAACAATAAATAAATATTCTACTTTTTAGTGATGGGCTTCTGGAAGCCAATGGGCCTGGTAGCAAGCCCAATCCAATTAGTTGGTGAAAAGAGTGGTCTTGGCTGCTGCCGCAAAAGTCTTCATTGTTAACCACGGCCTGCCATTTTGGTCAAAGTCCTTGTTCCTTAATATCAAAGTCTTTTTTGCCATTTGAGTTGGGTTACTCAACTGACAATCACTTCGTTCTTTTAGTTATTATTATGAAAATTTGTTTTTCATAGCGTATGTTTGACTTTTCATTATAATTGTAGTACATTTTTTAAAATAATTTCATTCATAACACATTTTGTCCAAAATTCACATTATAACATTATTAGACTTTTATCAGTTCAATTGATAGATTTTAGATTTTATCAGCTCAACTGATAGATTTCAATCGATTTTGAGCGATTGAACACTACAAACTGATAGACTTCAAAGATTTTTATGCCCCAAAATGAATAATTATGGGAAATGTGTTATACATGGAATTATTATTATTATTTTAACATACATGCAAAATTTCCTATTATTATTATTATTTGGATAAAATACAATTTTTGTCTATGTGTTTGAAGTTCAATTTTGGTTAAACAATAACTTTGTTCCAATGATTTCCAAAAATAATAACATTTTCACCGTTGGACGGACTTTAAATTACCCCACCGAGAATTGTACAAATTTGGTGCAAAGCTCGTCTATACACTTTTTAAATAATGGTAAGGAAATTCGATCGACTTAAATTAAATAAAAAGTATTTTCAATAAATATCAATTTACCATCAATCAATTTACTAATTTTATAATTCAAATATTAAATTCTTAAATTAAATTTTCTTTAAATATTTAGATTCTCATTTACGAAATTATCTTTATAAAATATTAAATTCCTAAATAAAAGGTTAGTTATTTTTAATTTAGATTTTTATTCATAAAAATATCTTTAAAATAAGTCCATTAATTTGGCGAAATCTTTCTTTATTCATGATCTTATCCCTGATCCTCTCTACAAACACGTCGAAGCTAAGATTTTTGCACATCTCTTCCCACAAAAAAATTTGCTTCACATTCCTACATTCTAAGAATTTAGGCCACCAAATATGTTCTTCGTTCAAAATCAGGTCATCTTCTCGTCATTGTTTGTGCACATTCCCTCCTTATTGTCTCTGGTGTTTTATATACATTTCAGATTCTAGGTTTTCTATTTTTTTCATTTATAGATATTCCTTTCAGACATGCATTATAAATACATAGTGAACTTTCCCAAAGTTTCACACAATCATGTGTTATGTACTTAGTTAACTTACGTATATGATATATGTTTTTCAACGTGTAATACAAAAACTTATATATAAGATGAAAATTCTTATTCATTGATGTTTCAATACAATACATGAGTCATTTATATAATGACTATTCTTTTTTTTTTTTTTTTTTACGGGTATATATATAATGACTATTCTAATAAACTACTAACAAACTACTCTATAAATAGCATTGTTTCAATATGGATACCAAGTATATAGAGAATGTTGAAATGAGAATGAGTCACAACTTGAATTTCTATGCTTTTCTTCAAGTTAGGTGATATATATTTGTCATGTCGAAGAATTAACTCACTAAAGGCTAGGTTGATGTAGTGCTTTAGTCAAGATGTCTGCAACTTGTTGCTAAGAGGGAACCTACCTCAATGTAATGACTTTAGCCTCAATCTTCTCACTAATAAAGTGACCATCTATCTCAACATGTTTTATTATGTCATAATGTACTAGTTTTCGCAATATGTATACCTGATTGATTGACGCACGTCATTTGTATAGGGCCTTCTGTCTTTACTCTTATTTAGTGAGAAGACATTTTAGCTAAGTTCCTGCACATATTCAACGAGCTAATGAACCAAACTCAACTTTTGCACTACTCCGAGCTATAACTTGGTTCTTCTTGTTGGGCCAAATGACAAGATTTCCCCACACATAGGAGCAATGTCCAGATGTGGACCAATGATCAACGAGAAAGCTGACCTAATTTGCGCGCATTAGTGAAAACTTCTAATTATCGATTTATAGTTTTTATGAACATAAGACTTTTTCCTAAGATCATTCATGAGATACCTCAAATATAATATACACAACTTCCGTATGTTCTTTTGAGGGTTTGTTCATAAATTGACTTACTACACTGACTGCAACACTAATACTTCTTCGTGTATGAGTTAGATAGATTAACTTTTCAACTAGTCGTTGATACTACACTTGTCTACTCGTTTACAATCACTTATTTCATAAGGTCTAATGTGTACTTTCATTGGGTATAAAGATTTCTCGACTTGACATTGTTACCTTCATTCCTAAGACCTACCTTAGATGAATTAAGTCTTTGACTTCAAATTCTCTTAAAAGCAGGTTCTTGAGACGACCTATTTCCATTATTTGGATGAGAAATAGTAGGGCCCGTTTGGTAACGTTCATGTTTCCTGTTTCTCGTTTTTATTTCTCTTTTTTTTAGAAACAAACTTGTTTGGTAACTATTCTCGTTTCCTGTTCCCAAAATAAAAAAGAAACGTTTCTAATTTTAGGCTTAAAAATGAGAAACTCCCAAAATGAGTTTCTCTTGTTCCGTTTCTGATTTTTTGTGTTTGTTTCATTTATTGTTACTTTATCGGTTTATTTAACACCATCCACCTTGTCTACATTGTTAGCTTATGGCCTAGTGGCAAGTAGGTACAAGAATATTTTTAATCACTTGGACATCCCAAGTTCAATCCTTGAATAAATCCTTCTTTTATTTCCTTTTCAAACATTTTTTCAATTTTAGCTTCTTAAAATAAACTTTTCATTTTTCTTTCGATTTAAATTTTTAAAAATCAACTTTTACTTTTCAATTTTCACTCAATATATATTCATATATTATTTTAATTCCTAAAAAGTCAATTTTTTTTTTAAATATATTATTTCAATTATATATATATATATATATATATATATAAACATAAACTATTTTTTTTTATTTCAATTTATTTTAGAATAATATTAATATATATTAATTTATATAAAAAATAATATTTATATTTCTCTATTATTAATTTAAATATATACTAATTTTCTAGAAAACTTTTCGTGAATGAAAAAAAAAGAAAAAAAAGAAATCCCTTGAATACCAAAAGCTTAAGAAAAATAAAATATAAGAAAGTCAAGTCAAACAAGTTAAATTTGATAGTTATAAAATTGCTTGATTTTTTTTTTGAATTAAAAAAAATGGCTAGTGAAATTAATAGGTTTTAAATGAAAATTTGGATTAATAAACTTGTATCAAGTTATAATAAAATACGAATAATAAAATTTGTTATCTACATCAAATTTTCAATTTTCAATTTATAAATTATCTTAATTTGTATACAAATATTATTTTATAAAAAATTGTGTTTACTTTATTTCTTAATTTTACTATGCATATATATATATATATATATATAGAATTTAAAAATATTTAGTATGTGTGTTTATATCTTATTTCAATCTATTTATTTATAATTTTATTTTAAAATTTTATAATATGGATATTCTATTTTTCTTTTTCTTTTTTTAAATCAAAATTATAATAAATTTATTCATTACAAAATTGTTATTATTATGAATTTTTTATTTGTTGAACAGGTTTTTATATAAAAAAATGATTAAGGTTAGAAAATACAAACTTTTGATTAATAATTTTTAATTATATATATATATATATATATACTTTTTTAAGAAAAAAAAAACGGTTATTATGTTTATGTTTCTTAATTTTTGTAAGAAATAAAAAAAAGAAATAGTTATGAAACTCATTCTTGTTTCTTGTTTTAAAAAAATCACAAAACAAGAACTAAGAATAAGAAACACGAAACGAAAACGTTACCAAACGGCCCGTTTGGAAAATAATCCTGTGAACTCAAGGCCCGATAACATTGTAAGCCCATACTAAAATAAAGCACATAAAAATATTAATTTTGAATATACAAAAACTCTGAATCAGACAAACTACCTACCCAACATGTACTTACCGGCGAGGTAGGTGGAAAGAGAGAAAACCCAGGCCGCTTCGCACTATTTTGACCTAACAACGCCATCCAACTTGACTTCCACGAACTTCACAATCACATCCCGCCATTGCTCCATCACCAAACCTATTTCTGTATGATAGCTTTAGCCTTTCTCAGATGTTCATACATTTTTTTTTCTTTCTTTGAACCATTTCAGGTTTACTGCAGGAACCATCAATTGTGGGCGGATCTAATCGGATCTGAAATCCGGTATCCATTCAAGGGGATTGCAGGGTAAGCTTTTTCTTCAATCTTGCTTTAGAGTTGTAGGCTTTGTACTTTTGGTTGCTGATTTCCTTTTGTTGTGTGACCCTTTTGCGTATCTATTTGTGCGATCTGTTCTATTTCTAAGTGTAGAGGGAGATTTAGATAGGTCAACAGTTAGTCTATGCAATTTCGTTTGAACCATTTGAAATGGACACTTAATTCCCTGTTTGCTGCATACTCAACTTGGGTCAGTTCCATGTCCCATTGTTTTGGTTTTTGGATGCTTAAGCATATTCATAGACAATATCTCCTCCCTTGCTATTACTTGGTGTAACAAATCTCCATGCTTTCATGCATATAGTTATGACATGATGTTATCTAACTGGATTTATACTTTTTGAAATCCCTTTGGAACACTTCTAATTTCATTATGGTTTCTTATCCAAATAAAAATTGTAATATAAACAGAACCCCCACCCCCACCCCCTCTTTCCATGCACTTGTGAGATTTTTTACTTGAGTTGTAAATAATTATAGAAATAGAATTAAATCCCGTCCTAGGAAGCCCTAAAATGTATTTCATAGATCTTCCCAATTTTCTTTTGCAAAAGGTAAAGGCATGTACGAATCTCTTCTTTGTGATTTCTCATTGCAATTTGGAAAATGTAAAAACTAAATTCGAGACATTTTCTTTCAGTTGTGGCCAATAGAACTTGCTGGAAATTAATTCTTCTGAATTGACCAGCTAGTCCCAGCATGCATATTTAAGTAATTCCCCAAGAAAATATGTGGTATGCTGATACGGGCCCAGTGATTAAGTTTGTGTACTCTAGACGTAAGAAGCAGGGTGCTTAGGTGTTAGCATTGGTTAGTTCGTGAGGAGGTTGTAACCGAATTAGAGTATAAATAGTTTAGGCGGGAAAGTGGTTAGGCATTGAATTTCATTGTGTTAGGTATCTCTTTTGAGATTGGAGAGTGAGGAGCTCTTGAACTCCTTGTGTTCTTGGCAAATTGTTAATAAAATTGGTAGAATCTACCAATTTTGGTATCAGAGCACAGTGACGATCGACGATGACCGGGAAATTGGATCAGCGTTTGAAATCGGTGGAGGACATCGCGAGGAGTGGCGATTTAAACAACAGAACTCAAATTGCGTATCAAATCGCAATTCGCAGATATGGAAGAGAAGCGAACGCAATGCGGAAGAGAAGCGAGAGCAATGGAGAGGCGATTGGAGATGAAATTCGACGCGGTCAGGGAGGAGATGCGAACTCTGTTCTCGCGATGCGAAACAGAGGCGTCCGGCGAAATCAATTCAGCGATAGCGAAGGGGAAAACGATTGTATCGATCGATTCAAGACAAAAGCAATCGGAGATTGGAGCAATTCCGCGGGAGATTGGTGTGAATTCTGGAGATCAGAAGGCGATGACTCAAAGTTCGGGTGAAGCGGCTGTTCTTCGCGATTCTGTACAATCTGGAATTCGTGCTCCGACGAACAAAGATCAAGCTCTGTTGTTCGATATGCGGCTTCGTAAGCTTGAGGTGCCGGTGTTTAAGGGAGAAGAAAACGAGGATCCGGTCGGGTGGTTACATAGGGTAGAACGATATTTTTTGGTGAATCGATTAACCGAGAGTGATAAATTGGATGCTGCAATCATGTGTTTGGAAGGAGAAGCGTTGGATTGTCACCAATACGAGTAAGATCGTTCGACTATACATTCGTGGAGTGATTTTCGGGTGTTGTTGGAACGATCGTCGCAAGTTAACAAGTATGCTAGGTTGATGAAGCTGCAACAAGTTGGAACTGTGCGCGAATATCGTCGTTTGTTTGAAAAATATTCGATTGGATTGAAGGACTTAAGCGACAGCTTGTTAGAAGGGAAATTCGAGAGTGGTCTTAAAGAGGAAGTACAGAGCGAGTTGAGGAAATTGCAGTCGATTGGGTTGAAAGCAAAAATGTTGATGGTCCAGTAGCAACATCAAGGGAGAAAAATAGCGCTACATCATTCTCGTCTAGCTCGTTCAGTTCAAGTGGCTCGGGAGGTTCGAATTTGCGATCGTTTGCACTATCTCCTCAGCGTTCGCATAATAGCAATTCGACTACCATTAGCCCAAATGTTTTCGGTATCAGGGGGCCGTTTAAAAGGTTAACTGATAGTGAAATTCGTGCTAAGAAAGATAAGGGCCTTTGCTTTCATTGTGATGAAAAGTTTTTTCCGGCACAAATGTAAAAACTGCAGTGCGTGCATTGCAAGTTTTGATTGTAAGAGATGGAGTTCCATCGCTAGAGCCGGAAGTGGTTGTTTGTGGCCCAGAGGAGGTTGCGGAGGGTGTCGAAACTGTGAGTGTTGAAGGAGATCATGAGATGGCAGCCTTATCCCTGAATTCATTGGCCGGGCTTAGTTCGCCGAAAACTTTAAATGTGCGTGGTAGTATCCAGGGATTGGATGTAGCAATTCTGGTCGATACATGAGCGACACACAATTTTATTTCACAAGAGGTGGTTTCAAAATTGGGTTTGGTTGTGTCCCCTTCTGACGAGTATGGTATTGTGCTAGGAACTGGGGGTTCGGTAAGAACGGCAGGAGTATGTAGAGATGTGGTGCTCCAGTTGGTGGAATTACGGATTGTACATGATTTTTTACCATTGCCTCTGGGAAGCGCGGATGTTATTTTGGGGGTTTCGTGGTTGGAAACCTTGGGGACAATGGAGTTTGACTACCGAGCTCTTCAAATGAGGTTTGCGGTAGGACAGTGGAGCGTGTGTTTGCAGGGTGATCCTAGCTTAGTTAAAGCCCAAATCTCTTTGAAATCTATGATGAAATCACTCCGGACTGAAGATCATGGATTGTTGATTGAGCTTAACTTGTTGGATGTTCAGGGCAAGCCAGAGATTGAGCTAGCATCATCAGGTGATTGGTTAGGGTTCCTCCCGAATTACATCCCCGTTGTCGGATTACTCCGTGATTTTGAGCCCTTGAAAACTCTTCCTCCTCATCGAAATCTGCGATCATGCCATTGCACTTTACGCCGTAAGGACTCGCTTAATGTGAGTCCTTATATCGGTATCCACAATTTCAAAAGAATGAAATTGAGAAGCTAGTTCGGGATATGCTGTTAGCAGGCATTATCCGCCCTAGCACGAGTTCATTTTCGAGTCCGGTTTTGTTGGTTAAGAAGAAGGATGGGAGCTGGCGCTTTTGCGTGGATTATAGAGCGTTGAACTTGGCCACTATTCCAGACAAGTTCCCTATTTCGTTGGTGGACGAATTATTGGACGAGTTACATGGTGCAGTGATTTTTTCTAAGATTGACCTGAAGGCAGGTTATCACCAAATTCGGGTGAAACCGGCGGACATCCCAAAGACGGCTTTTCGAACGCATGAAGGTCATTATGAGTTTCTGGTAATGCCGTTTGGGTTGAAGAATGCGCCGGCAACATTTCAGTCTGTGATGAATGAAATTTTACGTCCATACTTACGTAAATTCGTATTAGTATTCTTTGATGATATTTTGATATATAGTTTATCGATGGCAGAGCATATTGAACACTTGACGAAAGTGTTTGAAGTGCTTAAGACCCACTCGTTTGTGGCTAATGCGAAGAAATGTCATTTTGGGGTAACTCGCATCTAGTACCTAGGACATTTCATTTCGGCGGAAGGTGTTTCGGCGGATCCGGCAAAAATTGAAGCGATGGTGAGGTGGCCTAGTCCGCTGTCCATTAAAGATCTTCGCGGGTTTTTAGGGTTAACCGGGTATTATAGGCGTTTTGTGGCTAATTACGGGATGATGGCATTTTCGTTGACTCAACTACTCAAGAAAGGGAAGTTTGTGTGGTCAATTGAGGCAGAGGATGCGTTTCAACGTTTGAAACATGCCATGATTAGCATTCCCAGCATTTCGCTTGCCGATTTCACTCGGGTATTTGTTGTCGAGACTGATGCTTCGGGGATTGGGGTTGGCGCGGTATTAATGCAAGAGGGTCAGCCCCTTGCTTATTTCAGTCGTGCTTTACCAGTTACGCACCGTTGCCAACCAGTGTATGAAAGGGAATTGATGTCTTTGCCGTTCAACGCTGGAGAGCGTATTTACTTGGTCAACATTTTATAGTGCGAACGGATCAGAAGAGTTTGAAGTTTTTGTTGGAACAACGTGTGGTCGTGGGGAGGATATCATCACCGGATCACTAAGTCGTTGGGTTACGATTTTCACATTGAATACAAGAAGGGGTTGGAGAATTCGGCAGCTGATGCTTTGTCTCGTTTACCATTAGCTTGCGAACTGGGCATGTTGAGCTGTGTGTCCGGCATCAACACGGACGTGTTCCTGTCGCAGGTTAAAGCGGATCCGCATCTGATGGTAATTTATACAGCCCTGTTGGATGGTGCGTCTGTTCCCAAAGGGCTCTCATTGCATCGCGGGTTGTTGTGTTTTCATGGCCGATTGGTTTTACCTCCGGATTCCCCAACTATTCCTTTACTCTTACAAGAGTTTCATGCGGGACCAATAGGGGGTCATCATGGTGCGCTTAAGACGTATCAACGACTTGCTAAGGAGGTGTATTGGGCGGGTATGAAAAATCGTGTGCGATCATTTGTGGCTGAATGTGCTATCTGTATGCAGGCTAAACATTTGTCGTTATCACCGGCTGGGTTGTTGCAACCTTTACTGATTCCAGATCGGATTTGGGAAGATGTGTCTGGATTTTGTTGAGGGATTGCCTCGTTCGGATGGGTTTGACACTATTCTGGTAGTGGTGGATCGGTTGTCCAAGTATGCTCATTTTATTTTTGTGAAGCACCCTTATACTTCGCTGACTATTGCGTTAGTGTTTATTCGGGAGGTGGTGCGTTTGCACGGTGTTCCACGAAGTATTGTGTCGGATCGTGATAAGGTGTTCACTAGCTCGTTTTGGGAGGAATTGTTTCGCGCCACGGGTACGAAACTTCGGCGAAGTACGACATATCATCCGCAGACGGATGGACAGACGGAGGTTGTTAATCATTGTTTGGAGTCATATTTACGTTGTTTTGTTATGACTCAATCGAAACTCTGGTCTAAGTGGATTCTTTGGGCTGAATTTAGTTACAATACGTCTTACCACTCATCAGCGCGTGTCACACCATTTGAGGTGGTCTATGGTCGCGCACCCCCACCCATTTTGGGGTATGACAGGGGGCAAAGCCCATTGTCAGCAGTGGATTCTTTATTGGTTGATCGTGACAAGATGTTGGCTTCTCTTAAGGCTTCGCTTTTGAGAGCGCAACAGATCATGACTAAACAGGCCGATGGGAAACGACGAGATGTTCAGTTTGGGGTTGGGGACTTGGTGTATCAGAAATTACGACCTTATCGGCAGCTGTCTGTGGCTCGGTTCAAGCATCCTAAGCTTGCTCCACGATTCATTGGGCCTTACCGTGTGTTGGCCAGGGTGGGCAAAGTCGCTTATCGTTTGGAGTTGCCAGAATCGGTGCGCATTCATCCCGTTTTTCATGTTTCGGTGTTACGAAAGGCGATTGGAACTTCGTTACCGGTATTTCCAGTCCCTTTAGGGTTGCAAGATGACTTGGGGTTTGTGTTTCGGCCATTGGCGGTGCTTGGTATGCGTGAATCGGCTACCATACCGGAGGATCGTGAAGTGTTGATACAGTGGTAGGGCGGCTTGCCGGAGGATGCAACATGGGAGTCTGCTAGCTTCATTCAGACTCAATTTCCTAATTTCCACCTTGAGGACAAGGTGTTTCTTTGGGGGGCGGGTATTGATACGGGCCCAGTGATTAAGTTTGTGTACTCTAGACGTAAGAAGCAGGGGAGTGCTTAGGTGTTAGCATTGGTTAGTTCGTGAGGAGGTTGTAACCGAATTAGAGTATAAATAGTTTAGGCGGGAAAGTGGTTAGGCATTGAATTTCATTGTGTTAGGTATCTCTTTTGAGATTGGAGAGTGAGGAGCTCTTGAACTCCTTGTGTTCTTGGCAAATTGTTAATAAAATTGGTAGAAAGAACTTGCTGGAAATTAATTCTTCTGAATTGACCAGCTAGTCCCAGCATGCATATTTAAGTAATTCCCCAAGAAAATATGTGGTATGCATAGGGTGTTTCTTTTAACAAAACCCCATCTAGAAAATGAAAGTCCCCCCAATCGGCCAATCCTACATGGGTCTTACATTTTTCCGGAATAATTTTATAAGCAGGGTTGTCATAATAGAAGTCTTTTATGCAGTTTCTCCTTTTAAAACCGATAGTAATCTGATTTTATTTTAAAGCATCAATATTTGGCTGTCTAAAATGTTTTCTTTCTTGCCCTTATCCTCTATTGACTCCCGAATTTTCCTTTTTATTGACCCCACTAATCTTTGTAAATATTACGTACTCATTTGTATATTGTCTGCAGAAGTTTCGACTAGCAGCAAGTGATTAACCATAGCCTCTAGAAACGTTTTCTTTTGCAGTTGTTAACTGAGTACCACTGTTTCAAACTCGATATCAGTTTGATCCATGTCGTCACCTGTGTAGATCATTTCATCCCGGTCATCAAGAGTCCAAATAGCTTTGATACCAACAAACCTTTGTCATCAAGTATTTGGTAAACATCAGGTATATTGACAAGATAGGTTTGTGTGAGCAAGGAAATTTTGTTTTATCTCAGATCGCTGTTAGTTTCTGTTGCCCTGCTTCACTGTTCTTATGGCTCTCCAGACCTCTGCCCACTCCCAGCTCGTAGGCCCTTGCCTCCCTGCTTTTTCCTCCCTTTCCTCTTTCTACTCTGTTAATGCTGTTCGACTCCCCCAAATTTCTACGACTCGAAGACGCCATTTTCCTCTAGTTTGCTCTAGCAGGGATGCTGGTGGTAAAAAGGGAGTACCAAATTCCAACTATTTTGTTCCACTCAATAAATCTTTTTCCCCAGCTAACTCATCCTGCATCACTCGACCCTTAGCTGAGATCCTCCGCGATCTAAACAAGAGAATCCCTGATAACATTGCTCAGAAAATCCCTCAATCCGACACCCAAGATCATCTTCCTGCTAATATCATCCCCTGGTTTCATGCCAATAGAATGCTAAGTTTCTATGCCCCTGGATGGTGTGGAGAAATACGAGATGTCATGTTCTCTGACAATGGTAGCGTGACTGTGGTTTATCGTGTCACCGTAAGGGGATCTGACGGAGAGGCACACCGGGAATCGACTGGAACAGTGTCAGCCAATGATAGCCATATTGAAGACCCTGTAGCTGCTGCGGAGGAAATTGCTTTTTGCAAGGCTTGTGCAAGATTTGGCCTCGGTTTGTATCTCTATCATGAAGAATGAATGCAAGAACAACAGGACAATGTCATGCTTCCACAATATGTATTAAAGTTCTTAGTTCAACATTTTGTAGAAATAGGGTATAATGTTGGCTTGGTCGCTTGAAATGTTTGCTTGTGTGATAATTCAGTGGAGATATTGAACTTTATCAAAGTCCTGTATGATGCTTCCATGCTTTGATGTTGCTGAACTTTCAAATAAGAACATTTCACACATACCCTTTAACAAAGAGCCTTTTCAATTTTACCCTTTAAAATGTGTATTTTTCAATATTACTTTTTTCAAAGTTTGAAATTATATGATAGTTGCCTTTTCTTTTTCTTTTTTTCTATTCTTTTATTATTATTATTAATGGATCAGATCGTGTTGAATTGTGGGTGGTCGTGTTGCTTTATTTTTTGGTTTCAGGTCAACAACACCTTTCCTCCATTGCGGACCGTAAATCATATGCCTAATGGCTAATGGAGATGGCGAACCAGACACACAACACTGAAAGCTCATCCACATAACATGCCTTAGAATTCTTACTATCTATAAACTACTTTGCTATTTCTTTTTAAAGCTTGATGAACGGATATGGGTAAAAGCAAAGTCGTTGAAGAAGAATCTAAGATAGGATGCTGACTGTTTAAAACAATAAGCAAAACCCCATTTAAAAAAAAGAAAAGGCAAAACCTCAATTCAATTTTTTTTTTGGTAATGTCACTGGTAAGTTTCGAATCTAAGATCTAGAGGGGAGCACTTTCAAAATCCAAGTCTTCAACTACTGCGCCACCCATGGAACAAACCCCAATTCATTTTCAGAAAACAATAACAAACTACCAACTTTTATGACTCGTAAATCAAACATGAAATGAATTATTATAACTTAATCTAATTTCATTTAAAATGAAACCCCAATCGCCATCCTGCTCAAACACCCCCAAGATGGGAAGAGGTCAATCTAGTTTACTTGAGCATTCAATGTTTGGGTGTATATCAAAATTATATGAGATGGCCAATAGATCTCACCTAGGCAACCTAAAAAAAACTTATGGACTAATCATTACAATCAAAAATTGAAAGAATAGTAATACAAGTGCCATCAGATGCTGAAAGTCAATGGGATAGGGAAGGCAATAATGCTGACAAGTAAACACATGAATGTTATTAAAATTTTCCATGTATATTGATTTCGGTTTTGGTTTGTCCACGTAAACAGATAAAAGAGGCCGATCAAAACAATAATTGCACGAGTCCCTACGATCTACTAGATCAGGAGGTAAACTGAAGTTACTATCTGTACAAAACTGCATCAAATACGGAGAGTTAATACATGTATAGTATAAATCCCAAACAACATGTCTTCAAAGCTGCAATACTAAATCGGGTTGGATTTGTGAAAGAATCTGCAGGGTAGAACTGGGTGTAGCAGATGAGCCTAATCCAAAATGAAGGTCAGGATTGAAGGCGAGTGAATCTAGCACAGGATGAGTCGACAATTCTTGCCAACGAGCTTTTTCACCAAGCCCCTGCTCTTGTTTCGTTTCAATCGGCTCCTGAAAGTAGGCACGAGACAGTGAATAATGCAAGAGTGCATGTGACTGAGAGCCATTTTCTGCAAGTTTTGGCATTTCAGCTTGGCTTTGTACAGAAGCATTGTTGAGAGCTGGAGATGAACAGTGCATTCGACAAGACACAGAAGAGTCGTTTGAACAAGGCATCCCACCAATAATGGCATCAAGTCTTACCATTTTCATATCTAGTGAAACATGGGGGGGAAAATCAACATTAGTTTTCTGCTCGTTTAGTATACAAGTTGTAGATCCTATCACACTTCTACTTCCGTCTAGCACTGTCTCACTTTGGGAGCTTCTCTCTCTGTCAATTTCAGCATCTTCTCCTTGTTTCTGAAAATGATTTGAAATACCAATGTTACATCCAGATATGGTACTACATGGAAGAATGCCTGTGCTCTCCGCTGCTGTTTTTGTGACAAATGAGCTTCCATTCATATGGAACATGCGCTGCTGTTTTAGTACTTCAATTTCTTGCATAAATAATTGACTCAGTTCCCGACTAATACTATCAATTTTCTTAGAAACAATCTTCCAAACTACAGGACCTAGATCGGCTGCAAAGAGAGCTAGGCTTCTTATATAACCAAGGTCAGCATGCAACCCTACCTGCTTTGATATTCAAAGAAAAGAAAGAAAAAAAGATTATGAAGTCTACCTGATAAGAAGAACAACTCCTACCACAAAGTAATGGACTCTCCCCAAACGAAAGAACCACCTCACACTCACTCCCAATCACAACAATCTTCATGACAATAAATGAGAATTATTGTAGTCTCCCATACTTCCTTTTTCTTTGATAATTGGGAATCAAAACTTCACTCCACTAAATATTTAGGGACCCCCACACCCGTGTTCCACCAAGGCTTGGATCCAGAAGACAATAAATAATTTTACAATTTAACTCACTCGTGAGTTTTGAACTTAGGACCTTCAAAGGAAGGTACCTTAGAAACCCCAAGCCTCTATAGACTGCCACCTCGTAAAGATAATCTCCAATACATATATGAAAACATTGAATAGAAACAGAGAATGAGTGACACTACATACAGCAATTAGTTGCTTCAAGTCTCCACCAAGGTTTCCAAAGGCAGATGGCCAATTCCCACGGGACAGTGAATGATTATAGGTCTCGCGTCTATTCTCATCCACAGCCATAGTATCATTCTTTCCACTTCTAAGAACACCCTTCAAAACTGAAGCTGAAAACAAGTGGATAAAATAGAAGCCTCAGAAATGATGGATAAAACTCTAAAGATGGCCATAATATATTTTGTAGGAAAAATATTGAGTAAAAGAAACCTGGAAATTCATTTCTCCATCCAGGCAACCAGCTAGCCAAAGTTTCGCCATGTTGAGCTGCTGTTGATGTCCTAACTAAAGGATCTGCAGACAGAGCCGTAAAGGAAGAGCGTGCTCTTCTCAAATTGTACCCATTGACGTTGTTGGAATCATCGCATCCAGAAGCAAGCGCAGCAGCACCAGAGCAAAAATCTGCACTAGTGCTTTCAATAGGGTTACCAAGACCTATAGATTTCTTCTGGCTCTTTCCTGGTGGCCTACCCCTTCTCACAACTTTCTGTTCTGGTTCTGGTTCTGGTTCTGGTTCTGGTTCTGGTTCTGGTTCTGGTTCTGGTTCTGGTTCACTTTCATCACTGCTTTCTCGCCTCAAATTCTCAAAATCCTTCTTCGCAAGTTCTTGTATGGATCGTGCCTAAAACATGTAAACAGTACATCCAAAATTTACTTTACTTTCTATTCAATATAAAAGCCATAACATTCAAAAAGACAATTCCAAACTTGTCTAAACCTGACGGAAGAAAACAGTATCTGAAGCGTTATACTTCTTTGCATTTGAACATATCAAAAAAATGTCTTCCTGCAAGATTAGAATGATCAAATGCCAATACTTCACTCTGTATTAAAGCATTAGAATATGTTGAAAAATTACTTAAAAACAAAAGAAAATCAAATATTCATTTAGAAACAAATGTTACAGAGGTGAAAGAATTACATCCAAACCACACTTAATAAAAAAAAAAAATAAAGGCAACAATGCACTTAAAGGAGCTGAAAAATGCAAAGAGCTGCAATAGCTATCGAGAGAATAAGTAGAGCAATTATAAGACCACATTCACAAGTACAGACCTCAAACTGTTCCAAATTTGCGTAAGCTCCTCCATCTAATTTCGCCCTCACAGTCCCAAAATCCATAGGATTCTCAATAATGGCATGGTAATCAGGAAGCTGTAACAATGAAATGACCAAACATGAATCAAATTTGTACCTGGAAATTTAAAAATTGTCGAATGAAAGATAGTTAAAAATAAAATTCCACCTCGTTTGGATCCACGGGTTCTGAGAATACTTCATGTGTGTCTTTTCTGCATGAAAACGGAGCACAATACTCAAAAATGATTTTTAAATGGCACACAACAACGATTGAAAAACGATGAGAATCAAATGAACAGTTTTACTTTTGGAGCCTATCGAGGATGAAAATCAATAACTTTTTGTCTGGCAAAGTGGTCGTGGGACCAGACTCCACCTGCGACTCTATCCACGCATAAAACAGTATCATCAGCAAATAAAGCTCACGAACAACAACATCTGAGCTTAGTTGAGAATTATATACCATGCGCAATGTCTGTCACTTTCGAAGCTTTTTCACTCTGTAAATTAAGTTAGATAAAAACAAGATTAGAACTTCACTATTTCGAAAATTGCAGCAAAACCCTTTAAGATACAGCTTTGATACATGAACAGAAAAACCATATTCGTTTAAGAAAAGAAAAATTCATTCTTTTCCCGTTGACAATGCATTATTTATTTCGTAGCATAAAGTTTCCAAGCAGTTAATTAATTATAAAATAAAGAAGTAAGATATATCTAAAACTACCATCTTCCCAAAATCGAAAATAAATAAAATAAAGGGGAAACTAAACCGACCCCACATACTTCCGATCAGACAGGAAGTTTGTGCACAATCAATTTAACGAATAATTAAATCTTGTTTGGATAACACATCAATTTAACAAAATAAAAAAAGGAAAGAAATAAAAAAAAGTTTTTTTTTTCTTTTTTTCAAACCGGTTGGGAAAAAAAAGAAGACAAATCCCTCTTCACCCATGCTTTAAATATAGTTCAAGAGGAGCGAATAAAGAGACAGTTTATCACCCGTTGATAAGATGGGAACTGGGCGGCGTGGATTCTGCGGCGTTTGAGGGCCGCCTCGGAGTCTTCGCCGAAAGAATAAGCGGGCAGTGTTGGATAGTTTTGGGAAGAAGTTAAACCGAGTAAGGGCTTATGCTTCTTCTGGATGCGCTCGTCGTCGTCGTCGCCGGCGTGAACGCACTCAACCGGCGGGCGAACGTTGCGATTCCGGCGAGATGAGGAAGTCCTAGGGTTTGAGGGGAAGTGGAGAGGGACTAGGGGTTGTTGTTCCTGCAACTTTTGGTGTTTGAGGAAGCGCTTTTGGAGATCTAAGAGAGAAGGACGGCCCTTTTTCTTCCTCTTCTTCATCGCCGATTTGGCAACATCGCCCATTGTCGTTCCCTCTTTCGGAGGAATTAAGCGCTGCCAGTTGATTTGATTTCAGTTTTCACGGCGGACGATGCAGGGATCTAGGCACGTGCGACGAACCATTTTAACTGGGGGCCCACCATGGGTGGGCTTTTTCTATTTTCTGACCCATCATCTCGTCGGCTTTTTTTTGGGGGAAATAGTAGTGTATATCTAATTTTTATATATTCATTCAAAAATACGTCTAGTTTGTTTTGCCTTTTAAATAAATGTAACTAGTAATTTCCTCTCTAATATACCCTTCAATTTAGGTTGATTTAAAAAAAACATCTACACGACCATCAAACCTAGATTTAAGGAATAAATTATGAACATTTCTATTTTTTAAATAGATTTCTGTCGATGTAAATTTTTTGAGATATATCTCTTCAAATATTTAAAATAAAATTTAAGATCTATATATTTTAAGAGCTTGAAAATTTTAGATTTTTTTTTCTTTATAAAATTATATATAAAGAAAAGACTAAAATCCTTTCAAAGTTGAGAATAATTTGGATGCAGCCAGCACCTCACTCATGATGTCACTCACATACACATTTTAATATTTTTTTATATAAAAAAAAAAGTAAACTGAGATATGTAGCACCAAAAGTGTCACATATATTAACATTATGGGTAGGATGCACCCAAATTGTCCTTTTCAAAGTTTGGAAAATGGGGATTGGAACTCTTAACCATTTGCAGTTGTTGTCTGGCATGAATTTTCATCATTCGAGCAGCTACAGTTCAACATTTATTACATTTTATTATATCACATCATTCAAATATATTCAACATATGCATTAAATTAAATTGAATAAATGTATGCATTACTAAAAAAATTGAACATCAATCAAAATCATAGACAGATGTTAGAGAAACATTACTTTTTTTTCTTAAAACTTTTGATGAAAAAAATTAAATATTAAGATATGATAGACAAGCTTAACTATCATAGAGTGATCTAGTCATCACAATAAATCACAAGAAACTAAGAGTTGGTGAGTTCAATTTAAAGTAGTCACTTACCTAAAAATTCACTTTCATATCAATTTTCTTGACATCAAAATGTTATAAAATCTAACTGCATTGTAACATTAGTCAAGATATGTATAAGTTTATATATATAACTACAATTCAAAAAGTGAGGTAAAAGTTTTGGAGACAAAAACTATTGCTTAAGATTATGATTCTCATTGACCTTTTCAAATCAACATGAATGCATGCATGCACATACATGTATATGGTTATTTTCTTTTTATTACATACATGCGTATGGTTGAAGGTTATAAGTTTAATCCGTGATAGTATCAATCTAAAATTAAAGCGATTAAAGTTTAGAATCTTACTCCCTTGGTCAGAAAATCCACAAACAACTAAGAGCTCGAAGCCTTCCATAGTACTCTCTAAAGAGTATAAAACCATTGCACTCTTTATCGATAAAACTTAAGAGTTTTTGTAAAGTAACAAAGACTTATACAATGGTGTTCATTTTATAAGAAGAAAGCGTGTTCATTTAGAATAGGGGTGATAATAAAAACCTAAAATCGACAAAACCGAACCAAACCGATTTATTGGATCGGTTTGAATTTTTCATATAATATTGGACATATTGATTTTTATTTAGTCTAAATAAAAAGAAAAAAAAAATCTGAATGAGATAAAGCATTTAGTCATGAGCATTTTCATTAATATTATTGAGACTTGAAAATTAATGGTGCAGTATGATGTTAAGCATTTTCAATCATAAAAGTTTTGACATGTTATATTTATAGGTAAATTTACTTTAGCATTAACAATAGTGAATCGAGAGTGAATAACAAGAGTTTGAAAGTGGAAATCGTAAGGATCTGGAAGTTGCAATGGATTGAAATCTTGGAAGGGGAAAAATGGGAAAGCGGCAACAGAGCTGCAATGGCTTCTGAACTACGTCCATAACTTTTTATTCTTCGTTTCCGTTCCTACGAAACCCCTTTTGTTGTAAAATTATGCTTAACGCCTTTGAATCTCGCACGAGCCAATGTTTTTAAAGGTTGGCTTATTTTTTGTAGGCTAGAAAATAAGATTGAAATTTCAACTATCATAGAGTGGCTCAATTGGTCATAGAGGGTCTTGGGGTGCATAAGGTAATGAGTTCAATCTATGGTGGTCACCAACCTAGGAATTAATTTCCTACGGGTTTCTTTGGCATCCAAATGTTGTAGGGTCAGGCGCAGGCGGTATGTCCCGTGACATTGGTCGAGGTGCGCGAAAGTTAGCCCGGACAGTCACGGATATAAAAAAAAAAAAGAAGTAAAAGTTGAAATTTCAAGACCTTTATTGGCCAAATTATTTTAATGATCGGATTTATTTTGGCGGTCTACGAATAAGAAAAAAAAATCGTAGGTCTTTGAACCAAACCAAATCATTATATAACCAAACCAATAACCAGATAGGTCTTTGAATTTCCAACGTAGTGGAATTTAAAAAAAAAAAAAAGAAGAAAAAAAGTTATTTTAGGAATTAAATTTGAAAGTGGGCTTATGTTGAAGGCCCAAATCTGAAACGACAGGCTGGGAGAGATGGTCTTCCCCGCGGGAGCCGCACCGCCAACAAATTTTAGGAAGAAAAAAGACGAAGGGGCGGAGAGATGTTTGTGACCGACGTGGACCAATGAAGTAATTACAGAATCCGCCTAAATCCCTGCCTTTTATTTATTGCGCAATTGAAATTTCAATTTGGCCTTTCAGAAAAAGGGCCTTAATTATCCTAATTTTGCTCCCTCAGGTCCCTTTTTTCGTACCCTCTTTTCTTCTCTCTCTCGTCCTCCATCCTCAAACCCTAAACCTAACATCCTTCCAGTTCCGACGCTATTTCACCTCTTTTGTTCGTCGCTTAGCGTTATCGTTGCCGATCCTATCTTATTCCTGCAGGATTCGACATGAAAGGCGGTAAATCCAAGACGGACTCGAAGAAAGCAGATGCCAAGTGAGTTTTCTGTTTTTTTTTTTTTATGGTTTTGATCGGTTCTAGATCTAGGAAGCTTCGTTGTTGTGAATTACCTGTGTTGACCGTTGTTTTTTTTCTACGTAGGCTCGCTGTGAGGAAAGGTCCAGCCAACGCCGGCAAGAAAGGGAGTAAGAAGGCAGATAAAGATCCTAACAAACCCAAGAGGCCTGCCAGTGCCTTTTTCGTTTTCATGTAATTTTTCCATTTGATTCTGAATTACTGTCTGGTCTTTAAATTCTTTCATTTCGACGCTTGTAGAGTTGAGAAATGTGACTACTACAGGGTCGAGAGTTGTTTTTCGTATCGGACAAGCCTGAAACGGGCGTTTTTGGCTGCTTTCAATATTCAAAATCCGTTCTTTTTTTATAGGAATTAAAAATCAATACAAATACCTTGGTTGGAATAAATTTTAGCTGAGGTTTAAACACTCGACTTTGAACGAAAATATGCATGTAATTTAAGTACTTTTGTTCCTGTAAATCAATTACCTTTCTGATCTGTGGGTTTTGTCATGTTGCATTATGTTGACAATGAAAGGGAAGAGTTCAGGAAGAAGTTCAACGAGGAAAATCCAAATAACAAAGCAGTGTCCGCTGTAAGATAATTACCCTCTGTACTAGTCTTTATTTTAGCATTTGTCTTTCATTTCATCTTTGTTTGATAGAGATGTACCATGTACAAATGGTTCAATCAGGTTGGTAAAGCTGCTGGACAGAAATGGAAATCGATGTCAGCTGCTGTACGTGATATTAGCCATCGTAGTATTTCTTAAACTTCCCTGGTATTATAAACTCCGTCTGAATTACTGTTTATAATATTAGGAAAAAGCACCTTTCATTGCTAAGGCTGATAAGAGGAAGGTTGAGTATGAGAAAAACATGAAGGCCTACAATAAGAAACAGGTATATCCCCCTTGGAAAAAATTATGCATTTAAATTGGAGCTTCATTTTACTATGTGAATTCAATTTTCATTCCCACGTGAGTTCAGGCTAGTGGAGCCAATGCTGCTGAAGAGGATGAATCTGAGAAATCAACATCTGAGGTGAATGACGACGATGGCAGTGAAGAGGTAGTTTGTTAGCTTCTAATAAATTCAGATTTTCTAATGTAAATTTCTGGTTGAGCTCTTGATTCATGGTCTACCTTGGACTTTATAGGAGGACGATGACGAGTGAAGAAGATGTAGATGACCATAGTGAAGTCACTTAGGCTGTCTGTGTACTTGATCCTTCCATAGTAATGGTTAGATCATTTCCTGTTAATTGTTTTCTTTATCATGAAAATATATTAGTATCTCCTGGTTATTTTGTTTGTGCATTCAGAAACGAATGGCTGTAATGTACCTTACAATGTTAGTTATTTTAATCCATGTTTTTAATTATTCAACTGAGAAGGCAAGAACATCCCACTAAACCCACGCAATGAATCTTTTAGCCTTCCTGATTTGGGATTACATACTGTAATTATTGGGTAACATTTTGATGATAATGGATCTTGAACAACTCTCGGGGCGTTTGTTTACCTTATTTAAGGAGTATTTAGCTTGAAGAGTTATTTTGAGTAGTTAAAAATTGAGAATTGTACCAAAAACTTAAAATTTTGTTTGGATATAGATTTTAAACAAGTAGTTATTTTAAGTAGTTTAAAGAGAATGACTGAAATGAGTTATTTTGATTGATTTGAAATAAATGATAAAAAATGAGTGGTTAAAATTGATTTTACTATAAATGAATGATTATAAAGAAATTGTTTTTGTGCAGCAAGTATAGGCTTGATTGATTGATATCTTGTGTAGCAGGTATAGGCTTGAGGGTACTACCGACTCATTATAGGTTTTTGGGCTACGAAATAAATATCGTATAGGGGTTGTTTGTTTGTCATGGAAGCAGGATTTAGTTGTTCAAAAATTTATATTTAAACAAGATCTTACTCATTATTCATTTTTACTTTCTAAAATAATTTTTATTTTTAATCATTTATTTCAAATCAATCAAGTAAAATAATTCATTCTTAACTATTTATTTTTAACTATTAAAAATAACTATTCATTTTTAGTGTACGCCTAAACAAATTTTGACTCTAACTTTTTTCACAAAAATTACATACAAATAAGTTTTTAATTATAATTCTCAATTTTTTATTACTCAAAATGAGTGTAGTTTCATTTAGGTCTGTGGACTTTTAAAAATCCAAATTTAGTCCCTCGATTACGTAAAAAGCTTAAAAATCATCTTTCACGTTAAAAAAAATTTAACGGACTTTTAAAAATCACCCCTCATCTTCACCAGGCGTCTGTTCTGGCAAGGGGAAAGAAAGAGGGGTTGTGAGCTTTACCAAACCAAAATTTCATCTCGTTCCTTCAGCGTAAAAATGGTTTTCACCGATTTCTAGGTCCAAATTAAAATATATATATATATATATATATATTTCATTCTATCATCAGCTCCTTTATTCCTGAGAACTGAAACTAACATTTGTAACTAACATTTGTGGATTTTAGAAAATTGAAAAAAAATTAACATTGAGAAGGAATTTTGATTTGGAGATTTTGGGATTTCATATAGCAAAATCAGCAGCTCCCCACAATTTATTGTCAACACACAAGAACTTGTGGTTTAATTTTCTTTTATCCATTTTAAATTTTGCCGTACACATCTGAGGTCCATGGAGTACAATAAGTTTGGCTAAAAAACTATGGCTGAAAAACTCTGCTTCATTAGGTTCTTCTTCGATTTCCTCTTTTCCTCCTTAGGTTAGTGAAATTGAAACTAGTGTAGGTGGCGATGGCGAATGCAGTGGTATTGGTGGGTCGGAAACTTGGAGGATTCTTAAATGGTAGGGGGTAATTTGAATTTGATTTAGACTTTGGTTTAACGAATAAATTAAACTTGTATCTGCTTTAGATTTTGGGATTTCAGGACCAGACTTCGAACTTGGTTCTTAAATTTTTTTCCTTGAAGTTCCACCTCAAAACCAAAAAACCAATTGGTTTTGAGGTGGAACTCCATATTCTATAATATGGTAGCAGAACTCCATGTGGGTTATGAGTCTCCCAAATTCTGATCCGACCCAAAAATGCTTTGAATTCAAAAAAGTGGGTGTGGACCCCACCCAAGTGGGCAAAGAGTAAGTCAAAGCGGGTATTTAGCCACAAATTCGGATCCAATTCAAGATGACATTTCCCAATATATGGCCGCCATCTTGAGGGAGCATGTTGGAGATACTAACTTGTGGTGCAATTATCCCACATTGATAAGGTGAGGATTCTTCAACACATTTATAAGAGATATGAGTTACTCTCCTCATTGCTAATTGGTTTTGAGGTGAAACCCCATATTCTCTAATAGAAATTTGTCTGATGGGGTGAGTGTCATAATGGTAGTTCTTCGGCTTCGATTAGTGTGTAGGTCAATTGCAATGAAGGTTTCTGTCGATACAACCTTCAGATGGATGAAAGCTCGATGAGAAAGGAGGAAATTCAGCAATGAAGATTTAATTTGAGATTCCTCTTTCTTTTCCCTCGTCGGGTCCAAACACAACCCAGCTTCAGAGAGGATATAAGACACCATTTTTAACGTAAGTTCCTTTTTTTAACATCATGGATGATTTTTAAGCTTTCTACATAGTTGAGGGATTAAATTTGGACTTTTGAAAGTCCAAAGATCTAAATGGAACTACACTCGTACTTGAAATATGATTTTAACCTAACTTCTTAATATAACTTTTTAGACTAAATCCTCATTAAATATGGTTAAAAAAAAACACTCAAATATATTTTAGGAAATTTTGGTGTATATTTTTAAAAAATAAAATAATTTTATGTATAGCACAATTTCCAAACTTATTCATTTGTGGCACAAAAATGATTGAAGTCTATTAATTGAACTGATAGAAATTTGAGTTTATTTGAACTGATAAAAGTCTAATAATGTTAGAATAGCAATTTTGGGCAAAATGTATTACGAATGAAATTATTTTTAAAAAAACATGCAACAATTGTAATGAAGAGTAAAACAATATGCTATGAATGACAAATTCCATAATAATTAATTTTATATAGACAAGTATGTCATATAAATTAAAATAATACTAAATTAATGTACAAAACTATATGAATATGGTAAGAGTATTCTTGGACTTGTAACAAAAATATTTTCCTAAGTCAAAATTTTGGAATAAAATTGTGATATATATATATATATATATATATATATATATATATATATATATATATATAAAAGCGTAGTTTCTAAAAAAAAAAAAACAAAAAACAAAAAACCCTAACTTATCTGCACAGCCGCCCCTTTCTCAGCTGCTCTGTTTTTTTTTGGTTGACAAAATCTCTGTATTCAAAGAACGAATGAAGTTCTTTGAAACCTATTTTCTCTGCTATTCATCTTTGACGACTCTTAGATAGTAAAAAAGGTATAATTTTTTTTTGAATCGTTCCGATACGCAGGTGAATCGTTTCTTTTTCACACTGAAAACGTCCGATTCGGGCGATATGCCATTCAAAATTACGATGTGAATCGATTTCTTCACGATTCGTTTCGAATCGTACGTTTTGAATCGCAAAACGCACGTTTTTGATTGCCTTGCGTGAGTTAGTGTGTTATTTGAGCCAGCTATTTGCTTTGTTGTTTTGAGTATGTTGGATTGTGTCTTGAAAAATGTAAGCATGCTTGATGTTGAGATTGATTAAGTCTATTTGATGGGGGTGGTGTGTACGTCCCAAAACATGTTTATGATTGCATTATGGTTTGTCAGCCTGATTAGTTGAAACTATACAACCTTAGAATTTGAGTTATGAATATAAGCTAGGGTCTCGAGTATACATGATCCAAAATCAGTATATAGAGAAAAAGGATTGAGATACATATCACTTCCTTGAGTTTTCATGGCCTAGAGTTTGTGTTAATTAAGGAAAGGGAGTGGATTTCAAGATCTCGAGTATAAATGGTTGCTAGAGTAGCCAATGGGCAAGTTCAAGGGTCGGTCACTGTTTTCTACCTCGGGTATATGGTCAAGGGTCGAGCACCGAGCTCTAGTAGAGGCGTCCATTACGCTTCTAGATAGAAGTGTGTATATTTTTTAATTCTTTTATAATAAATTTAAGGAAATGAATAAGTTTTCATGTATGAAATAGTTACAGAAGACCTATCGATAATTTCAATAAACTTTCTCAATGTTATAATAGAATATTAAGACTATATTCACAAAAGAGAGAAAAATAATGGGTCCAAAAAAGATGGATTCAATGATGGGTTTGAGTTTTTTTGCTTATTTGAGAAGAGTCGGCCGTTCCTTTCAAGTCATAACTTCCATAGAAATGCAACAACCTTGTTTCTCTATAAGATCTTTGAGCCATTTTTGAATGGGTGGCCCGTCAACACATAAATAAGAAGACTAGGGACATCACTTGGCAATGGGGTGGACCATCCAAAGTTGCAAAGAAATTCTTTCCAGCACGTTGTTGCATGTGAGCAACTTCTAAACAAATGATCTTGGCTTTCAGCAGAAGACAAGCATAAGGGATAGTGACTAAAGGAGAGTGTTGTCCGAGAATACTTATTTTGCAATCTATCCTATGTCTCCGGTGCCTGGCCTAGGGACGGGCGTGATTACCTTAATTAAAAAAAAAAGAATCATTTCCCATATGAAGAATTGGACCTTTTTGGGGGAGGATCCGAACCATAGTGTTCTAAAAAACACTATTTGTGGAAACACTCGATGAAGCACGACTCTTAGCAAGTATGAAGGTCTTAGTAACTGTAGTTATGAATGGAGCTTCTAGATATAAGTGTGGAAGTCCTAGTAACCAATTACCATAGTTAGGGATAACTTTTAGATAGTAGTGTGAAGGTCCTAGTAACTAGGGTTAGGAACGAAGCTTCTAGATACTAGATAGAAGTGTGGAGGTCCTAGTAACCATGATGAGGGATGAAGCTTATAGATAGAAGTGTGGAGGTCCTAAGGACCACGATTATGGGCGAAGCTTCTTGATAGAAGTGTGCGGTTCTAGTAACCACGGTTAGGGACGAAGCTTCTCGATAGAAGTGTGAAATTCCAGTAATTGAAATTAGGAAAAAATTGAATGTTGAGCTTTGATAGAGAAGTGTGGAGGTTGTAGTAACTATGGTTAAAGACGATAGCTTTTGAAGAGTAGTGTGGAGGTTCTAGTAACAATAGCTAGGGGCGATAACTTCTCGAGGGCCAATCGTGGAGAGCCATGAGAGAACTCAAATGTTGGATTTAGTTGTGACTGTATACCATGATGCGAGATTTTATGTTTGGGTCACAGTTCATATTCTATTCCTATATTATTTATGTATTGTACAGGTAACTTGTATAGTGAATCCTTGTTAAGCATGTTGGATGCGTCTGAATAGTATGTCTGAATAGTTTGTTGTTTGGTGGCTCACCAAGTGTGAACGACGTACATAGCACACATTTTGACTCGCCAACAAGTTTTTAGGTGATTAAGTTTTTCATTGGCTCGGTGATGTAGAAGAAACATGTTGAGGAAAGACTAAAGAGACCATTAGCTAAACTTCATTGCTTATAGCTAGTTTTGTTTTCCTAACAGATGTGTTAGCTTGAAACTTATCCTGCTAAGGAATGTTTCCTTTACGTTTTGTGGTGGTTATTGGTTATTGGACTAAAGGTTGAGAACTAGTCGTGATTGCTTCATTTCTTGATTTAAAGTTTTAGATAGATCCTTTTAGTTTAAAATTAGGCTGGAAAGTGAGAGTGAAAGATTTCATGTTGGAATGAAAACCTCTCTGTTATAGTTTTGAACCTTGGTAAATCTGTTGTGCTCGGAGGTTGGGATTGATATGATGGTGCCAAGAGTTGCGAGATACTTTTATTTGGTGTAAAAATTGTCTTAGGAGTCTCCTTGTATGGTTGTTTTAGAGAGAATTACTCTTATGGTGGTTTATTGGTTAAAATGCTCCCCCTTGTTTAATAATTATGTCTTTTCTTCCCTCCTTATTAATTGGAGAGGCCTTTTGTAACTGCCAATTTGGCTAATCTCATCCATCAATGAAATTATTTCTTATCCAAAAAAAAAAAAAAATTGCGAGAAACTTGTACTCACATCATTATGTTGTCAAACTTTTTGGAGTATCATGGTTGTAAGTTAGTGGCGTTCCCTTAAATAGGCTAAAATTAGGGAGTGTTGCATGTTTCGTGTTTCTTACTCTCATCCTTGACCTGATGACCTATCACTCTAGATCTAATGTGAGTTAGCAGTTATATAACTAGGAAGTAGACCATATATCATCTGCACCTAGAAACTTGGGTCATCCGTAAAAACCCTAAAAATGTTGTCACATGTACATTATTTCTACTTGATTCATATCCATCTCTCTAATCTTGTACAAACTATATTGCTTTAGTAAAAAAGAATTGAGAGTTAAAATTTTATATTTTATATCGGTTGAATTATTTCATATTATATTTTACAAGTTAATTTCTTTAATTCAACAATATTTGTGAGTGAGGATTTGAATTCATAACTTTTTGGTCACTAAGTTATAAATCATGTCAATTAAATTTAATTCTTGTTGGCAATATTTTATAGGATAATGATGGCGGATTTCGACCATTTTGATATGAACATTATTTCTCTCGATGAAACCACCATACAAGGCAATCCAACTATGTCGGAGAACAATATCAAAAGGAGACGTTGTTTGGCCAGCATCACTGCCAATCAATTCAAGCCTACAAGCGAAAGGCCCATCTTGGTTTGAGCTCACTAATTTAAGCGACTCTTATACTTGTCCCTCAACATACGATCAATTGATAGGTTGTATGGCATTCGGTGTTTCACGACGTTTTCTTTCTTACCAATTCCAAGGGCGCTTTTTGGCCTTTCGCAATAATGGTAAGAATCACTATCGCTTACTTTACTCACCTTCATCCTTGTCGGCTTCATCATACTTGTTTTCTACCGTATATGAACCATCAAATCTATTTGATGATGGAATTTCGGGTAACGAGATTAAGAATCAACCTAGAATAGACGAGAGTTTTGTTATTGGCGAGCTTTCTGATATTTTATTAGTCAATTCTTATGGTTCAATATATAACACACTCGAAGAGAGTTGCACTGAGAAAGAGAGGCCAATTAGGGTGGTGGTTGATGGATTTTTGCGACCAGAAGAAAAATTGCGAGGTGTTTTCCTTCAAAAACTGAATGGAAAAACCGCAATTGAACATGCTTTAGCTAGTATTGATGTGAATTTGAGCCAAGAGGTTATCAACGAAGTATTGAACACAGGGAGTTTGGGTAGCAAAGTAATGATAACCTTCTTTTATTGGGCTATTAAACAGCCATCGATACCTAAAGATACTTCTACTTTCAACATAATTCTTAGAGCTTTAGGTAGAAGAAGGTTTTTTGACTCCATGATGGATGTTTTGCATAGCATGACGGGGGAGGGAGTGAATGCAAATATAGAGACAATATCCATTGTGGTAGACAGTTTGGTGAAGGCTCACCAAGTTTCAAAGGCTCTTCAATTATTCAGAAACTTGAAAGAAATTGGGCTGACATGTGATACAGAAACCTTGAATGTTCTTCTGCAATGCATGTGTCGACGATCCCATGTGGGTGCTGCAACCTCCTTCTTTAATTTAATCAAAGGGAATGTTTCTTTCAATGCTATGACATATAACATTTTAATTAGTGGATGGTCAAGATGTGGTAGGCTCAGCGAAGTTGTTAGACTTTTGAATGCAATGGAAGTTGATGGATTTTCTCCAGATTGTCTGACCTACACTTATGTTCTCGAGTGTCTAGGCAGAGCTAATCATATTGATGATGCTGTCAAGATGTTTGATAAAATGGATGGAAAAGGCATTACTCCTGATGTTGGTGCTTATAATGCAATGATCTCCAACTTTATATGCATAGGTGATTTTGATGGAGGCCTGACCTTTTACGAGCGTATGTTGAGTAATAATTGTGAACCGGACATCAACACCTATTCCAGTTTGATTATTGGCTTTCTTAAAGCCAAGAAAGTGGCCGATGCACTAGAAATGTTTGATGAGATGGTGGCAAGAATTTTTCCCACTATGGGGGCAATAACATCCTTCATCAAACTTAGCTGTAGTTATGGTCCACCGCACGCAACTATGTTAATCTACAAGAAAGCAAGAAAAGCTGGATGTAGAATATCCAGAAATGCTTACAAATTGTTGATTATGCGCCTTTCTTTGTTTGGTAAATTTGGTATGCTATTAAACATATGGAATGAGATGCAAGAAAGTGGTTATGATCCTGATGTGGAAACTTATGAGCATGCCATTGACTGTCTCTGTAGAACAGGGCAGCTTGAGAATGCTGTACTTGTCATGGAGGATTGTTTACGTCAGGGTTTCTTCCCAAGTAGGCATATACGTAGTAAGCTCAACATAAAACTAATGGATTCTAATAGAACAGAGATGGCATATAGGCTGTGGTTGAAAATTAAACTTGCTCGTCATCAGGAAAATTTGCAAAGATGTTGGCGCGCCAGGGGATGGCATTATTGAAATCTTGTTGGTCATATCAATTACTCACAAGTTTTTTCTTCTCTTATTTGGTCATTTGAAGGTTAGTAACATTTTACAGAAGTCATTCTACTCAATGCTATTCATTTTTAGCTCTTAGCTTGCTCAAGTTTTTCTTGAGTTTTTAAAGAAATTAAGACTACTCAATTTTTTGGGCTTAATTATCTTTTTTTCTCCCATAGGTCCGTCATTCGTACCCGTTCTATTTTTCTCTCTCACAAGCTGGTCCAGTTCTTACTCCATCTACAAACCTTAAACCTAACCCAATATCCATCCATCGGTATGTTTCATCGGTCTTCTCAAGTTTTTTACGTTGTTTCATGTGTTTCCTTTGTTTATTCTCAAGATCCTTGCTTGTCCGATCTTATTGTTGCAGGATTTAACATGAAAGGCAGTAAATCAAAGACTGAGCTGAAGAAAGAAGATTCGAAGCAAGTATTTTTTTATCCTTTTCTTTTGTGCTTTTTTTGTAGGGCATGCTACTTTATATTATTTTGTCGGCCCTAGATCTGGGAAGCTTCGATGTCATGAATTACCTGTGTTAAAATAGGGGCCGATCATTTTTGTATTGATTAATCGATCATTTTTGTTTTCTTTGGTAGGCTGGCTGTGAAGAAAGGTCTGTAAGTTATCCAATACCTTACTTCCTCGACAAACACAATATAAATAGAAATAATCATACAAAACAGAGATAGAACTTCAAATACCAGAAGATTCTCATTAATGGAAATAGCAGACAGAAATACAAGAATAGAAGATAAACCAAACGACGTTACTCAGAGAGTTCGAGAGCTCCGATATCTCACCCAAGAAGTTCTCAGGCTTTCTTCCAAAATAAAACTTTCCTCTCAAGCTCCCTAAACTACCTTATTTATACCTACATAGGCTCTCCCTAACAAAATAACCTCCCACTTGATACTTTTCCAAAATTATCCCTTCTAAATTATTCTTCACTATATGGGGATCTTACAATACCGTCCGGTTCGAGACACACCTTGTCTTCAAGGTGGCATTCACTTGCTTGGAGTCGTGCTGCATCATGTTGCATAATTGAGGTATGATCTTTCTCTTGTCCATACACATCTTCTTTGTTGCCTTTTGGACTTTGATCATTTCACTGGGTCAATCCTTCCTCTATGTTGAATTTAGTTTTCCAACCGTCATTCAGCCCTTGGATTAGAGTGACTTCTTGTTTTCCAACCGCTATGTAAACTTGTGTATAATAATGATTCTTTGGTTCCCTACTCCCCTTCAATCAATAAACCCAAACTATTTGGTTGTCTTCATATTCGGTGTTACACTTCCATAGTACTTTTCCGATTTTATCAATGTGAAAATGCCCTAACATTTGTAACGGAATCATTTCCAGCGACTTCTAGTTAAGGCATACTGTTTACACTCTTCTTTTTAAATAGTCTACCTCCACCACCACAATTCGAATATCATTTTCGATGCTCGACTTGTCATGTACCGTAGTAGATAAAGGATTACCACATGGCACAATTGAGTACTGATTATGTGTTATCCCGATGACAAAACAAGTTCTTGAGGTATCAGATTCACTTTCAAGGTGTAAATTAAAATCGGTAATCTTAAGGTTATATCCTTCTAAAGGCACCTCCCAATTCCAATGGTGAGCTGTAAGTATGACATTGATTTCACTTCTTGGTGTGTGGTGGTTAACTTCTGTAGTGACAACATTAATGACTAGATGTTGATGACCCATTAGTTCTCCAACCAGGTGGCAAGAACCATGCATTGATGAGTCCTCTTTAGTTGGAATCTCAGACCCAAACTGTATGGGATTGGCATCCACCTTTGCTATCATCACCGGAGGTGTCACAATGAAGGTGGGACACCCCTGTTTTCTTTCAATAGATTCAGAATTTTTCCCAACAAAATGATGCCAAACTTCTTTAAAGGTGTCAAGGTGCAGGATGCCCATGATACAAGTCTTAACTTTTGACCATTAATGAGAGACAAATATCTTGTTTTTCTGTTTATTTCTGGGTTCCATAAACACTCCTTCAAATGAGATGACATGAACTCCATGAACAGAGTGACAAACCTGCCCTTGGCCGCGAACAATTCCGTCGTGAGGATGTAAAATCACAACTTGTGATTTGAAAAGGTTTTCAAAAATTAGGGTAACTAACTTTTTACCTTCAGCTGATTCAGTTTAGTCATAGTTGTGTTCATTTTTGAACCCATTAACCCACAAAAATACGGTCTCACAAGGTCCATTTGAAACCAATTTGGTGCTGGTTCACTAGGCCCAAACCAAATGTTACTTAAGCCCAACGAGAACTGCTGCTGTCTTCTTGACTTCCCAACACTAATCCACACAATATTTATCCAAATAAGCCTATTGCAATTGAAATCTAGGCCCAATATACCTTTACAATTGGGTAATGGTAGGAAATGACAAAATTTAGAGAACAAATGGAGGTCATAGCTACTTCGCCCTGGACTTTAAATTGATGGCTGAAAAAAATCAGGAGGAGAGATGAATGTTTCATTCCCCAAAGTACCCTTTATTTCTTTTTGATTTAGGCGTTTAACGAAATTTAAGAAAACCAAATTTTCCCTAAATCTAAGCATAACCAACCACTTTTATTTTATAATATAATATTTCATTTTCCCTGAATCTAAGCATAAATAATTTTATAATATTTCAATTTTCCTAAATCTAAACTTCTAATAATAGTTAACAGATCCGTAAGATTTGGGGGACGTGACTTAAAAAAAAAATGAAAATCATGATTGACTTACAAACAATAAGTCCTTAGACCTTCTTCCAAAATAAAACCTCCCTCTCATGCTCCCTACACTACCTTAGTTATACCCACATATACCCACGCTGTAGCTCTCTCCCTAACAAAAATAAACTCCCACTTAGTACTTTTCCAAAATTACTCATTCTTCACCATTTGGGGATCCTACAAGGTCCAAGCTAGCGCAGGCAAAAAAAGGGTGTAAGAAGGCAGAGAGATTCTAACAAACCCAAGAAGCCTGCCTAGTAATTTTTTGTTTTTACATAATTTTTTGTTTTAAGCTTTTAATTTTGATTTTTGATTCTGAATTACTTGATTGTCTGAAAATTATTCCATTTGGACAGTTGTAGAGTTTAAAATGTGCAAACAAGGATGGAAATTTAAACTTATTTTCTGTTATTTTTGTATTTTAATATTGGCGGATGTAAAACACTCGACTTCGAACAAAAGTTTATGGATTTTGATTCTGAATTACTTGCTTGTCTGAAAATTCTTTCATTTGGACGGTTTAGAGTTGAGAAATGTGACAACATGGTGGAGAGTTTGGACTTGTTTTTCGTAATTTTTTGTTTTGCGGGCGTTTTTGGCCGGTTTCAATATTCAAAATCGATTCTTTTTAATAGGAATTAAAAATCAATACAAATACCTTGGTTGGAATAAATTTGAGCTGATGTTTAAACACTCGACTTTGAACGAAAATATGCATGTAATTTATGTGTATTTTGCTTTTGTAGTACTTTTGTTCCTGTAAATCAATTACCTTTCTGATCTGTGGGTTTTGTCATGTTGCATTATGTTGACAATGAAAGGGAAGAGTTCAGGAAGAAGTTCAACGAAGAAAATCCAAATAACAAAGCAGTGTCCGCTGTAAGATAATTTGCCTCTGTAGTAGTCTTTATTTTAGCATTTGTCTTTCATTTCATCTTTGTTTGATAGAGATGTACCATGTACAAATGGTTCAATCAGGTTGGTAAAGCTGCTGGACAGAAATATAACCCCCCTTGGAAAAGTTTATAAAGCATTGCTCCATTTTAGTGTTTCAATTCAAGAATCTAAATTAGATCATACACGGCCCATTAGATGGTCATGTAAAGGATTAAGTCATTTGATGATTAAGGATCCTACATGACCCTCAATGCGATTCAAGAAATGGATGGACTGATGGATAAATTTGATAGCAAGTATAGGGTTGAATGTACTCTATGTATATAGTAAGAATCAAATTCAAATCTGGGATTGCCAAAAACGACCACCTCCACGGATGCCCACAACCACATTACCTTCCTTTCTGCATTCTATCTTTCCAAGAGTTATACAATTGAGAATTTTTCACAAAAAGTCTCTTGTTCCAAGCTCAATGTGCAGGAAATAATTTGTGAAATGAGAAGATGAACGGACCAGAAGGCTACACCCCTCACCATCCTTGTGAAGGACATCACCTGGCTGAATGATGCCTCTGATATTATGACTGCTCGTACTGAAATCTCATCCTGGAGGAATGTGCGAATGGCAACTGGCTAGGGTGAACACGAGTTAGATTGGATTGTATAAGGTTTTCAAGCCAACCTAAATTTTCAAGTTGGTCACTTTTCCAACCCAATTAAAGAAACAACATAACCCTTATATTTCAGGTTGGGTTGGGTCATCAAGTTCATTTATACATTGCAATTATAAATATTTTTTTTAATCAAATTAGTCATACATGATACCTAACACAAAATACAATCTTAGATCATTATCCTATTAAGTTAATGAAATGCATTTAAATTATGCAAAATATTCAATAAAAAATCACTCCCTATTAGAGAAGATCTCAACTATATAATATAAAATAAATAGATAATTAAAACTAACAGAGGACATAATTTTTGTATATATATTTTTATCATGTTAGATTATAAAGACTTAAAAAATGAAAAAAAAAACATTAGAAAATAAAAGGTCTAATAATAATAATAATTAAATAATAATAATAATTAAATAATCTAAATGACTAAATAACATAATAGTTATGTTATAGGTAAAAAAAAAATTTTAAACTAAAGAATAAATTCAAGTTGGTCGGGTTGGGTGACTCCATCCAACTCATGAAAATTTCATAATTTTAAATTCAATCTAACCCATTTTTGTATTTAATCAAACTCAACCCATCAAATTGGATTGAGTTGATTCGGGTTACTCGGGTTATTGGGTTATTTGAACACTCCTAATAAATATTAGGCAATCAAATTTTGAAAAATCAAATTTTGAAAATTTATAAATATAATCATTGATATTAATGAGTAATGTCACATGTTTTACTAGGAAAAAGAAAGAAAGAAAATAAGGTTTGCAATTTTGATTTTTACATTTATCATTAATATCTTTTTATCGATTTTAATTTCTTCATTATTTATTCTTTTTTCCTTAGTTTTTTTCAACTAATCAAGATTTATTGTCCTAAAATCTAAATGTTAAAAATAGAATTGGCATCTCCTTCCCATTTCTTCCTTTAACTTTTTCCATACCTTTTCTTATTTTCTTTGAGACCTCATAAATTTCGGTGAAAATAATTAAAATATTATTGTGTTTTCTCTTAAATTTTTGTCATGTCTCTGCGTTTTTGGAATTTTAACTAACATTATTGTGATTGGTGGTAGCATTCTTGGGATCAAATGTAAAAAATGAAAATAACATGATTTTATTATAATACTTATACATAAAATTGCATTATTGTTAGTATTAAATGTAGTCATTTATATGGAGTATCTATAAGATTGTATTACGGTTCAATAAATTGAATTTATAAAATTTTATACTTAATAATAATATTAACAAGTTTGTATGAAACAAATGATTGCATAAAAAATTCATTAGTATAAGAATTGTAATAAATATCTTGTACACATTTATTTAATAAACACAAGTATTACAAATAATGTACTTTTATGGAATAATTCTTGTAAATAAATACAATATTAACAATACTTACAGTATTAACAAATAATATAGTATCAAGTCTACAAAATGGTGATGCATTATTGTAATTATTTTAGTCAATTTATTGTACAATCACTTTATACCATTTTATTCAACACTTGATAAGTAGTTGAAGGTGCATCTAGTGTATTAGTGGTTACATTAGTAAAACTATTATCCTTTCGGCGAGAGGAATTTGATGAACTCGTTCTCTATACAATAAAAAATTATAAGGCTCTTTAGTTTTTTTTTTTTTTTTTTGAAGGAATAAGGCTCTTTAGTTCTAATAATCTAGCTTTCCTCTTTTCCTTTCTTTAAATTAAAAGGCAACCTAAAATCCTTTTGTTTCGGCCTTTTTAATGTTTTCTTATAACAATGAGTTTTTTATTCATCTTTTTTATCCAATGTGTTCTGGGTATTTTGTGAATAATGTACCTGGACGGTCTATAAAAAAAAGTGGGGCGTTACACACATGGCAAAAAGAAAAAATCTATCAAATACATAAAAGGCTAAATTATCAAACATACCACTAAACTATTACATTTTTGTCAATTTTATCCCTGAGCTTTGAAAAGTTTCAAAAATACCCCCTAAACTTTACAAAATGTTTCAAAAATACCCTTGTCGTTAATTTTGGATGGAAACCATTAAAATTTTGTTTAAAAAATATCCTTAAACTTTAAAAAGTTTAAAAAATACCCTTAGTCTTGAAAAAAACATAAAATTTAAATTCAATGTGTCAAACTTTGATTGAGGTAAACTTGAAATTCTTGATGATTCATAAAGGCCCAAGAATTTATAATTCATTTATCACCTTGTAATTATTTAAACTTCTGAGTTTCTTATAAAGTAGGTTATAATGGACAATACAACTCATCATAAAAGACTAATAGGTTATATGGGGTTCCGAAAAATATGGTTGATTCGAAAAATTCCTCTAATCCAACCGGACCATGTACACCTCTAACCGTTATATATTTAATTGTAAAAGAATTTTTTTTTATCTTTGTATTTTTAACTTGTTTATCATTTTACCTTTGTTTTTAGATGCATAAAATTATTAAAAAGTCATTAAATGTCAGCTTCAACTAACTAATATTTTATTGTTTGTTGCAACAATGTTATATTTGCAATTTTTTTTTGAAACAACAGTAACCATGTCCGTCCCTAGGTCAGGCACCGAAAGACATCGAAGAATTAATGTCACAGCTGAGTCTCGAACCTAGGACTTTGAGGGGAGCATACCCTCAAAACCCAAGTCTTACAATTGATAATAAGAAACTCACAAATTTGAATAAATTATAAGGTTATAAATGAATTATAAATTCTAGTTGTAATAATAAACAATAAATCTAAAATTTTGAAAGTCTTTATGAGACATCGGAAATTTCTTATTCATCTCGGCCAAAATTTGACACATTAAATTCAAATATTTGGAAATCTAAATTATTTAAAATTTAAGTTTTTTTAAGATCAAGGGTATTTTTAAATTTTTTTAAAGTTCGGGGATATTTTTGAAATAAAACTTTAACGGTTTTCATCCAAAATTAACGGTAAGAGTATTTTTGAAACGTTTTGTAAAGTGTAAGAGTACTTTTGAAAATTTTCAAAATTCAAGGAAAAGTTTGACAAAAATGTGATAATTTAGAGATATGTTTGATACTTTAGCCTACATAAAATTCATGAATTAAAATATAGTCGACCTCAAAATAAAATAAACTCATATTATTATTTATCAAAAACAGAAGGGGATCGAGAAAAAAGATTCATATTGGGTTAGTCGGACGATTCTGAAAAACTTGGACTGAAAACGGATTCCAAATGGTTGGAGAAGACGGTTTCTTGAAGAAATTTTTTGAGGTTGAAGAGACGGAAAAATGAGGCACCAAACAAACACCTACAAACCCTTCTACAATCTCTTTACCAACTACTCCATAAATCTTCAACCAAACACCTCCTTGTAATGCTTGAAACCAAGTTTAAAATATTTAATTGAATATGTTACTCTGTGTTATAAATCATTGTTAACCTACATTTTTTTTAATTAAAAAACAATGAGGAGCAGGAGGTTAACACACACTATGCCAAATGAGCTATATTCACTTGTTGGCTTCTGCAATTATAGTTATTTGCTTGAAGCATGAATGTGATAGGTTTGGGCCTTAGGAATATTAAAAAATAGTATAAGGGCTTTTATGCAATTAGTTAGAGTGTTAGTTGTATATGGTGGTTATAAATAGGGAGGTTTGCTTAGGGAGGAAGTATCTTTGAATTGTATGAGAATTAGGGTTTGGGAGATCTCAAGAGTCTAGAGAGGGTCCAAGTACCTCGAATTACTTGGTTTATCGTGTATGTACGTGATGATTTACTAATAGATAGATCCAGATTCTATCAGAATGACCATTAATTTTGCACCAGATACGCATGCCTATCAGTCTCCCAATCCCTCTAGGCAGATCATAAACAAAATGGTAAATCATAACCAATGAATTTATAATAGAATTGGACCTCCTTGTATTTTTCTCATCTCCACAAGAAGTTGAGGTACTGGAAAACTCATACAGATCTGTTACTGTAGTTGCGTCGGATAAATTAAAATGCCAGATGGCTAGAAATTATATGATGCAAGTCCATCAAGAATTCTGATCATATTCAGGGAAAATGTTTTTATTTTTTTTGAATTAAAAAGATCATTTACAAAAGATCCAGAAAAACAAAATTCACTAAATTTCCATGAGTGCAATAATCATATCCTCAACAGGCAAAGGAAGATTGCTAACACTATTGTTAGTTGGGGCTTTAGTTTTACAATGCTATCCCATCAAAAACAACATGGCAGGGTGAAGAAACAATCATGCAGAAACTATACAGAGGTATTCACAACCTGGAAATAAATGATCAAGATAAATATGCAGTCAACTTTACAACTCTAGTATACGAATGAAGCTCAATTCAGAGATTCTTCTGTCCAGTCATGCGTCCACCCCTCCGCCCTTAGCTGCGTTCCTTCAATGGCGAGTTTGACAATTTTATTAGAGTTTGGACTGCAGAACTGGTAAATTAGGCCAAGCTGAACAAATCTTTGATGAATATTTCTATGAACTTTCTTTCCTTCTGACTTTAAATTTTGTAGACCTCCAGCCTCCTGAGGTTTGCGGGCTAGGCGAGTATGAAAACTTTTCAATGGGTTCCATCACGACAATCTTATTCTTAACTGAGCTACTAACGGGTAAGAACTCCTGCAATAGAGCGTGGAAATCTTAAGTAACGAGCCTTCATACTGATTTAATTCATGCCTATAGTGTGCACACAGTAACTAGTAAGGAAACTTCAATTTCTCATCAACCAAATGATTCTCTTCTACTTGCATGTTTACTTCTCCCTACTAGGACAAGAATTTTCAGCGTATCCCACGATTCATTTCCACACCATAAATTAAATTTAAATCGCAATCTAACCTTGTTTATCGAAGCCTTTTCTGTATGCGCTTTTAATCCTTGGATATCCAAACACTCAAAGTAAAACATCACCTACGCAAGCAAAATGACGGGGAAAGAAAAATCAGAAATGTAATAAATAAAAAAAAGTGGTTGAAACTATCGTAATCAAGTTTGAGATGTTGAGCCACAGAAAAAAAAATTGTCTACATCTGGATGAAATTATAGAAAAAAAAATGAACAAAAATACCTTATTAAGTAACGGCATGTTTAATGCATCAGTCGCCATGATCTGTAGGCCAATACAATTGTCAGTACGACAGAAGGGGCAAAATACACAATTGAATACACAACCGTCCTCCTCGCTCCAGATACCACGTCTTGTATCTTTTGAAGACCTATCTAGGAGCCTCTGGTCAACAAACAAAATGTCTGCCATAATAACTGGTACACTTGTTGGTGAATTGGCTGTTTGAGGTTTCAACCTTTCCTTATATATCGACATTAAGTGTGATTTTGATGATACTGTATATGAGCACGTGACATATAAATGGTTCTCCGGTCGACCCAATGGGCTTTTACAAAGTGCACAAGACAGATGCAACTTTTTCTCCATTGGAGAGCCGGAAGATGGAAAAACAGGAACAGTATCATTTAGCTTGAGCACTTGGTGAACATTTGAACTCTTCGACTTTTTTTCTGTGAAAATAATCTCAGAACTACCTTTTGGGCTATTTGAATTTCTGCTGATTGAGCTTCTGTCCACGCTGTTGCATTCAGGAGTTTTGGTTTTGGGATCAGCAGCAAACTCTTCTTGAGCGAGTTTCGTAATGGTTAAACCCAGAGACTTCCTCCTTTTCTGGGTATGAGAATTTACACTCATATTCAACGAAGATTCTGTTTCGGGTGCAAAGCTGTAAGCATTTGCAGCAACATTTCTTTCAGGAGTATGTAGCATTGAGATTTCGGATGTAAGAGGAGATCTTGTTGATTTGGTTAAAGGTAATGAATGATTAGATAGTTGATCATGATACTCAGAATTGACCTCAATCAAGGTTGAAGTCGACCTTTCATATTTTGAGTCTCTTAGACTAGTGACTCCTCCAACATCAACACAAGGAGTCTCGTGCAGAATTGGTGAATCTGGAACTTCAAGAACGGTTGTCATCATAGATAGAAACTCATGGTTCCTGCAACAACAGTGGTTCAAGATCATCGCAGATCAAACATGCATACTGATAGCTATGTAGGAAGATAATAAGAACATCAAATTTATAGAGGGTCATGATGACGAATCAACTGCCTAATTACAGTTCCTGAACAAACGTTGTTAGAGTTAAATCAAATTACGCACCAACATGGAAAAGCTAATGAATTTTCCACTCTTCATGGGTCAAGCCATAAAAAAATAAAGGCAAAAGGAATCCATATTTACCTCATATCTGTTTCTGCACTGCATTCTAGATCAATTATACAGTTTTTAGGATCCTCGTGAACCTGAAAAGAATAAAATCACATTCAGACTTCAATTGAGAAAACCATGTATCATACTTCATTGTTTTAGTACTAACTTTCTGCCCACAATAATCTAACTTGTCAAAATTTTCTATCTTCTTTCTTCTAAAACTACTAGGATCCGTAGAAATGATGTTTTCCACATTTTCAGATTTCTGAAAGTCCGCTTTCTGTACTCTTGCTAATGCGCTCCTGAAATGAAGCTGTGAGGTCCAATTATACACACTTATGCGAGACGGCCCAAAATAGCTAATGAAGGGGAAGGAAAAGGGACACCAAGGCTGCTGACGTATGCTAGGAGGGGCAAAAAGGTATTTGAACAGGGACAAGGATCAGGAAGTGGGGCAGGCTGTTAGAAGGTAGTGCGGTTCGTTTTGTGCAGGTTTGGAAGAACCTTTTAAAGCAGATTTTGGCTCGATGGAAGGGGTGAAGAATTTACCTGAAGAGTAAAGTAGAGATGAGAGATCCGGTGCTCTTGAATTCACCAGGGGTTTATCTTTTGTTCGTAGTGTTCTGTTTATATCTTTGTGTTTTGTGATATTGTAACTCTCTGAACTGTACTCTGTTTTTGTGGCGATTTCTATCAATACAATCGGTAGTATTTCCTTTGTAAGTATCTAGAGCTGCATTCTCTACAGGTTTTAGAGACTAGTTACCTAACAAATTGTTATCAGAGCGAGTTTCAATCCTGGGGAAGACAGGAGCATGGCTCAGAAACAAATTGAGGAAAAGATTGACAGAACAGTGAGGGAGGTGGAAGAAGTCAAGGAAACTCTTATAAGCATTACGAAGAGTATTGAGAAGCTATCGGTTGGGATGGTTGAAAACCAAAAGGCGATGGGACGGGTATTGGAGGAATTCACTAGTGTCAAATCCAAGAGTGAATCGTTGGTGACAGAAGGGTTCAGCAAGAAATCGGGGCAAAAAATAGGCGAAGGTGTGGGCGCTTTGAATCCGATGGAGGAGGGTGAGCCTTCTGAAGATAAGACCGAACAAAATGCGGGAGAGAAGCGATCGTTTAAGAAGCTGAAAATGCCGGTGTTCTCAGGGATGGAGTTAGATTCATGGATTTTTCGGGCCGAGCGGTATTTCGAACTTCATCAACTCACGGAAAAAGAAATGGTTAATGTAGCTTGGATTGGTTCAGATGGGCGAACAATCGTAGAGAAATTAAAACAGGGAGTGAATTGAAAAGGAGACTGTACAACAGGTTTCGACCAACTCAGGAAGGAACATTATGCGCACGATTCCTTGCTGTCCGGCAAGAAGGGACTCTGGATGAATACATACATCAATTTGAAGTCTTATCGGCACCATTACCACACTTGGAAGAAGAGGTTCTAGAGAGTGCTTTCCTCAATGGCCTGTCTGCAGAACTGAGGGCCGACATGATCAGTCGCAAGCCCAAGGGATTAGATGACATTATCGAACAAGCCCAGTTAATCCAAGACCGGAGTGACGCTAAGGGATCCAACAATAGCACGAAGAAGGCCCAGAAGAGTAGCCTAAGTTCAACTACCAAACCAGTTCAGACAGGTTCCCAGAATTGGAACCAAGGCCCAAGATCCGAAGAAGCTTTCCCGCTACGTACCATCACTCTTTCTGAAAAGCAGCGTTTTCAAAGCGCACAGCGCAACGCAAGGCGACAATGTCCTTGATCGCCTTAAGGTGAGAGGCGATAGAAAGGCGAGGCCCGAATGAAGCAAGGCGCAACGAATAAAATTATAATAAAATATTATATATGGAATACAGATTTAATATAAAAACATATTCAAATTAAAACAAACTGAACATTGCAACGAGAATCAAAATTTTAAAATAACTAAAACTTCAATCAGAATCAAATCATTATTTTAATAATATTATATTTGAAAATTGAAAGATAGAAACGTGGGTTGCTTGATCTAATAGTTTGTTTTAAACAATTCAAAAAATCTAAAAAATCCAAGGGCTGCAATTGAAACACTTGGAAAAAGTATAAAAGTACTCTGATTTGATTTGATATTTCAATCGGTTGACAAATGTGTGAAGTAAAATTAAAGAGATTAAGCTAAATATATTTAAAATTCTCATCTAAAAACCTCAATCCTAACGTTGAGAAAAAGATTAAAACAAATAAATTTAAAAATTTATTAAATAGTAAAAGGAAGTACGTTGAGGCTTTGAGAAGAACGTTTGGTACACCCTCGAGCCGCACACACTCCGTCTAATCTTCTGATACACCTTGGGAAGAAATTGAAGAAGATAATAGAATCGAAAAAACAAGAGATTGAAGAATGAAAGAGCTTCTTTGGGTGGTTTTGTTTCACAGAGGGTGCCGTTGAAGAAAGACAATAGCCAAGTCGTCAATAATGTTGAAGAAATACTTAGATTTTCTTTTTTTAGAGGGATAGTTGTTATTTTATACGATTTTCATGGTTGATATTTTGAATATTTTCTTCTTTCATTCTTGATTCTAAAAATATTTTGTTCCTTTTTTGGATTTATTTTTCTTCCACTCTCTCTTTTTTAGGTTACAAAAAAAAAATCGCCCTCTTTACCCAGGCACACGCCTTCGTTAATGGCGACAGGGGTTTCCAGGCGCAAAATAGCGCGCGCAGGCGAGCGCCCCTTTGAATCTACTCGCCATGGTAAGTTCAAAGGCGCTAGTACCCCAGGTCGCCTCACCCCTCGCCATAGGCGAGTGCCTGGGGTCGCCTCTTAATCACTGCTGAAAAGGGTGGACAAAATCGCAGGGAGGCGCCGTAAAAAAGACTGTTGAATGCTGAGTACCAAATGAAGAGGGAGAAGGGACTTTGCTTTAAATGTGATGAGAAATTTTTTGTTGGCCATAAATGCAAAACACGGGAAAGCAGAGAACTAAGAGTCATGGTGGTGACCGCATGTGGAGAGATCGAAATGGAGGGACCGGATTTGGAGTGGGAAACAGAGGAGGAAGGCATGGAAGAAATTGTTGAGAATGCTGAACTGGCCATTCGATCTATGATCGGGGTTTCCACGCCAGGAACCATGAAGCTCAGGGGATCCGTATAAGGCAGGGATGTTATTGTTCTCATCGATTGTGGAGCAACGCACAACTTCATCTCTCAGCGGCTGATAAAGGAGTTGAAATTTGATTGTGCAGAAACTACAAACTATGGAGTAGTGATGGGCACGGGAACTGTCGTGAAGGGTAAGGGAATTTGCAAGGGAGTTAAATTGGAGATGCAACAGCTCCGCATATCCGAAGGTTTTTTGCCACTGAAATTAGGGAATGTTGATTTGATATTGGGAATGCAATGGTTACGAAAAACAGGATTTATGCATATTGACTGGAAGGCTCTTACAATGAAATTTGATTCTGATCAAGGAACAATTACGCTCAGAGGCGACCCAAATCTTACCGGGCCGAAGTATCCTTGAAAATGTTGTCCAAGACATGGTCCGAAGGTGATCAAGGGTATTTAGTGGAGCTGTATGGAGTGCAAGAACAGTTAGCAGAAGGGCCAGAGAACATAGTTAAGTTGAAAACTATGGAACTACTCCCAAGCACCATAGAACTTATAGAGCATTTTCAAACGATATTCAAGCTACCGCCGGGACTTCCCCCAAAACGTGTAGTCGATCACCAGATTACCTTGAAGAATGAGCAAACAACGGTACAAGTAAGACCATATAAGTATGCGCATGCCCAGAAATCAGAGATAGAGAAGATGATTGAAGAAATGTTACAGTTCGGAATAATAAGGCCTTGTCACAACCCTTTTTCAAGCCCAGTGCTCTTGGTTAGAAAGAAAGATGGGGGATGGAGGTTCTGCGTGGACAACCGGGAGTTAAACAGAGAAACAATTCCGAGTAAGTTCCCTATTCTTGTGATCGAAGAGCTTCTAGACGAGTTGCACAGGTCCAAGGTGTATACCAAGTTAGACTTGAAATCGGGTTATCACCAAATCCGAATGAAGGAAGAAGATGTCAGCAAAACAACCTTTCGCACACACCAGGGACAGTATGAGTTCTTGGTCATGCCTTTCGGTTTGATGAATGCTCCAGCCACGTTCCAGAGCTTAATGAACCAGGTTTTCCATTACTACTTGCGAAAATTTGTGTTAGTCTTTTTTGTCGATATATTAATATACAGTCCGGACCTCGAAACACACGAGCAACACCTTTGGGCAATATTTAGCACACTTAAAGAAAACTCCCTATTTGTCAATAGGAAGAAATGTGTGTTTGCACAACCCAGATGTGAGTATTTCGGGCATTGGGTGTCAGCTGAGGGTGTAGAGGCAGATCCAGAAAAAGTCAATGCAATGCTAAATTGGCCTCCACCAAAGACAATCAAGGAATTAAGGAGATTCTTAGGATTAACTGGCTACTACAGGAGGTTTGTGGAAAATTATGGAGCTCTAGCAGCACCATTACCTGATCTACTGAAAAAAGATGCATTCCAGTGGAATGAGGGTACTAGCAAAGCATTTGAAGGTCTAAAGAAAGCCATGGTCACGTTACCGGTATTGGCTCTTCCTGACTTTGCCATCCCTTTTGTGGTTGAGACAGACGCTTTGGGGACGAGTCTAGGCGCGATTTTGTCACAGAACAAGAGACCAATAGCATTTTTTAGCCAGAAGTTGTCGAATGTGGCTAAAAGCAAGTCGATTTACGTAAGGGAATTGATGGCTATAGTCCTGGCGGTGCAAAAGTGGAGACACTACCTTCTGGGTAGGAAATTTTTTATTCGAACTGACCAAAAGGCACTTCGCTACCTTATGGAACAAACTGAGATTCAACCTGAATTCCAACGTTGGGTAACGAAGCTTCTAGGCTATGACTTTGACATCGAGTACAACCTGGGCCTAGAAAATAAGCAGCAGATGCTTTGTCTAGAATCCCTCAGCTCACCGAGCTAGCCACTCTGTCTGTACTGAGCTTAATTGATGTAGCGCAAATTGAAACAGAGGTACAGAGCGATGAGCAGTTGCGGAAGATCATAACGGCACTTGAAGTTGATCCCGATAGCCACCCAAAGTTCGAACTTAGAAATGGTAAACTGCTATACAAAGGAAGACTGGTAGTGTCCGCGACATCCCCTTAATTCCGATGATTCTTCACACATATCACGACTCGGTTTTAGGAGGTCATTCTGAATTCCTTAGAACGTATAAACGCCTGACTGGTGAATTATTTTGGAAAGGAATGAAGGCTGATGTGCAGAAATATGTTGTGGAATGCGAAGTATGCCAACGAAACAAAACCGAAACTCGTTCGCCAGCGGTGTTGTTGCAACCATTAGAAATACCGAAAAGAATATGGGAGGATATATCAATGGATTTTGTTGAAGGGTTACCAAAATCCCATGGGAAGAATTCCATTCTGGTAGTAGTCGACATGCTCAGTAAGTATGCTCACTTTATTTCTTTGAGTCATCCCTACACCACGAAAGAGGTAGATGCCATTTTCATACAAGAGGTGGTTCGACTACATGGTTTTCCAGGGTCCATTGTTTCCGATCGGGATAAAAAATTTCTTAGCCATTTCTAGACTGAGTTGTTCAAGAGTCAAGGAACGCAGTTAAAAAGAAGCACGGCGTTTCATCCACAAACGGATGGACAAATTGAACGGGTGAACCATTGTCTCGAAGTCTATCTAAGATGTTTCTGTAGCGAGCATCCCAAGCAGTGGAACAATTGGATGGCCTAGGCGGAGTATTGGTATAATACCAACTACCACACATCCATTAATACCACACCCTTCCAAGTGGTGTATGGAAGAGCCCCTCCCTCGCTTATCTCTTATGGAGAGAACAAGACTTCAAATGATGTTGTGGAAAGACAGTTGACAGAAAGAGATCTAGCATTAGCAACTCTTAAAGAGCGCTTACACTTAGCACAAGAACAGATGAAACGCTACGCGGATCAAAATAGGCGGGAAGTAGTATACACCGAAGGAGACATGGTGTATCTAAAGTTACGGTCCTACATGCAACGTTCACTTGCGCGCCACCGTTGTGAAAAATTGGCTCCAAAGTTTTTTGGTCCCTATCAAATTATTGAGTGCATTGGAAAGGTTGCGTATAGACTGGCACTTCCACCCAATTCATCGATTCACGATGTGCTTCATGCGTCCCAACTAAAAAAATGTGTGGGAACCAAGTACAAAGTCCAACAGAATCCAACGGTTCTTACAGAAGATTTCGAATGGGTTGCTTCTCCTGAGGAAGTTCTCGGATTGTGATGGAATAAAGATTTGGGGTATGAGGAATGGCTGGTCAAATGGGAAGGGCAGCAACCTAGCGAGGCAACATGGGAAGAAGTGAACTATACGAAGCAGCAGTTTCCGAATTTCCACCTTGAGGACAAGGTGTATCTGACCCCGGCGGGTAATGTGAGGCCCCCGATTATGCACACTTATGCGAGACGACCCAAAATAGCTAATGAAGGGGAAGGAAAAGGGACACCAAGGCTGCTGACGTATGCTAGAAGGGGCAAAAAGGTATTTGAATAGGGACAAGGATCAGGAAGTGGGGCAGGCCGTTAGAGGGTAGTGCGGTTCGTTTTTTGCAGGTTGGGAAGAACCTTTTAAAGCAAATTTTGGCTCGATGGAAGGGGTGAAGAATTTACCTGAAGAGTAAAGTAGAGAGAAGAGATCCGGTACTCTTGAATTCACTGGGGGTTTATCTTTTGTTCGTAGTGTTCTGTTCATATCTTTGTGTTTTGTGATATTGTAACTCTCTGAACTATACTCTGTTTTTGTGGCGATTTCTATCAATACAATCGGTAGTATTTCCTTTGTTAGTATCTAGAGTTGCGTTCTCTGCATGTTTTAGAGACTAGATGCCTAACAGAAGCACAACGATAATGTACCAATTCATCAGCTGACTGTTAAGTATGTAAGGAATAAAATAGCAAAGAAGAAGCAAGGAAATATGTTCCAGACCTTAATGTGGCTGAAAAAGGATTTCAACCCCGCCATAGACTGTTCGAAGTTATTGAATTGTCTAATGGATTTTCTTAGCCACTTTGAAATGTAGGTTCTGTTCCTCTCTTCCTGGAAACGCTCATCTATTTGCCAAAGAAAAAGAAAAAGTGAAAAGAGTGTAGCAAAAACAATATCGGAACCATAAAACTAGCTAAAACAACCATAACTTACAAAATTATGACCGGTGATGCTCATATTTTTAAAAGGCTAGGAACAAGTGAAATCAAAGAAATTACCTAATAGGACAATGGCACCATAGTCAAACTTGTGTCGAATACAACGTCCTACAGGAGGATTTATTACAAAATATAGCAAGGTTATTTTGCATGATACCACATAAGCACCATGAAAATGAAAAGAAATGAGAAAAGCTACAAGCTATACCTGCAGCTTGATTTAGAGCTCGGAAGGCCTGTTGACAATACCACTCATTTCCACTTAAAAGGTTTTTGGACATTTTATATGTGTCATTGAACTTTTTCTTTAATGCAACTTGAATATCATTTCTAGCATAAATTAAAAAGAATCAAATATGATATAATATACTATTTTCCAAAAACAAGTAAGGATGAAGTTCTTACATATTTGGAAATGGAATACCAACTATTATCTGAATATTAGTTAAGACTTTCTATAAATAAAAAGCAACTGATCAACTTGACTGACACAGACTTTGTGATTTACAAATCCAATTCATTCATTAATATGAAAATGGACGTAAGGCACTCCCAAACGCAAAAGGTAGATGTTGTTTAAAAGAGGAAAGGATACAACCACTCTAGCATTATCATCAGAAAAGTCTATTCCTTCTGAAACCTGCAAGCACAAAAGGGGATTTAGGGTATGAAACTTATGCCATTAAACCAACATATTGGATTTCTTTCATACAAAAACCTATTAGATCATTTCTTTATAATAAACCAAGTTTGAAAATACTGAAAGACCACAAGAAGAACAAGAGGGCATATAAAAACAAAAGGCCACAAAAGAGAGGTCCCCACAAAAATGGCCTCCAGTTTTCTCCATTCCTTCAATGTTTCCGGGTGTCTGACCTAGTGACAGGCGTGGTTAACCCAAATATAGTGGAACAAAGTTCCGATTTCCCGATTTGAAAAAAAAGGGACTCCAGTTTAGCATAATAACACCAAGACTATAATTACAAAAGAGATTAAAAAAAGAAGCCCAAAGAGAAGAATGGAATTTAATGAAAGCCCAAACATCACCCAAAGATCTCTCTCTAACTCCTCTAAAAAATCTATTGTTTCACTCACCACAAAGCCCCCACAAAATGGCTAACATAATGAAACACAAAGGCCCTATTAAAGAAGACATCTTCCTCAAAATCACGTTTGAAGTGCTAATCCTACCATGGAGAGCCTATCAAGTAAAACCTTAATCTTCTTTGATATTTTACATTCCAGAAAGAAGCAAAAACATAATCTCCCACGAAGTAAGAGGAAGAGTTAACCAAATATAAGAAGAAGGACCAATACAAGATACCCAAGGATTAGGAACTCAAACACGAACATCCCTGCGCCTAGGGTCGCAACAAAAATCTCCAATAAAGAAACTAACATTAAGTGTTTCTCTATTAGATCGAACACCAAAGACCCAAGGAAAGTGAAGAAAAATATCATGGATGAGCCATCACATCTGCGACACATCAATGGGTCATTAAACATCAGAGTTTTCTTTCTAAGAACAAAACCAAATCTAGATCATATTTAAACTGGCAATTTCCACATATTGGATCATTATTGGATGAAGTTTTTGTAGAAAGTCAAGCTAGTTGAGTCTACCCCTTTTATTTCTCCTTCTATTTCTCTAACTTAATTAAGTTAGTCTACATTCTATAATTAGAGAGGTTAGTTTACATTCTATTATTAGGGAGGTTAGTTTAAAACTTTCTTGTATAAATATGTATATTACTTCACTTGAATGAATAAGAAAAGTATACAAATTCCTCTCATACATAGCTTCATGGTATCAGAGCCTTGAAACTCTTTCAACCCTAGCTGTTGTTGTATTCACGGTTATTGGACTATCAAGACATAGCAAATCATCAAGCTAGTGTCACATATATGTCCTTGACTCCCAACAGCCTCTCACGGATCTCATTGGCAATTATCAGCAACCTCGCCACTCATACCGTTCAAATCGGTTCATCGTCACAACTAGTTTTTCTTTTAACTAGGTTATTCAAGACCAATTCGGTACGATCCAAATTCAATTAGACCAGTTTAATCAAACCGGTCAACAAGAACAGTCAGTGGTCAACTGTCAACATTCAGCGGTCAACTGTCAATTGTCAACGGTCAACTGTCAGCGGTCAAAAGTCAACGGTCAACAATTTAAGCTCATCTTCAAATCAGTTTTAATTTTTTTTATTCCTCATATTTAAATATGCCAGTCTCTCAAGTTAGCAAGATTAATGACTTTGCTTTACACACAAAATTTTCTTACACATTTCTTACCAGAAAAGAAAATAAAAAACATGAGGCACGCCAAGGCACATGCCTTGACTAGAGTACCTTGCCTCTTGGCATCATCTCAACAACGCGCATGGTCTGCCTTCTAAATCAATATTTATTCCTCTCCTCCATCATATTTGCAAAACTGATTTGAAGTCTATCATAGAGTAAGGTTAATGGTTGAGGTAGCTGCTCATGGCGACTTACATGGAGGAATCCCCAAAGAAATAACTATATACCCTGCTAATCATCGGTATAACTGAAGCTTATCTTCATTCAACCAAATAAAAGTGGACTGCTAGAAAAATTCAACTTTTAGCTTAGATACATGTTAGCAGGTTTTTTTTATGCAGACTTCAAAACTTAGCATGGCAAGATTTTAGGTTGCCTCATTAAATTCTTGGTATTTAATAATATTACAATCACGATCAAGCAGAAAATCATGCAAGTTAAACATTCCATCAGTTATATCATTTTAGGCATTGTTTAGATTACGATTGCAAAAATGAAATCACAAGTGTTTATCTTCCAAACTGAAAGTTGCAAATCAACATTCATGGTTGCTTTATGGCTTCAGGACAAGGTCATGATGTTACTATACAGAAACAAGGAGAACCGATTGATTTTAAAATAATCAAAAGGAACGCACCTTTCCTCGAAAAACTGCAAAGAATGCTGCACCTTCCTTGGGATTTTCACAGCTAGTCACATATGGGTGATTGGGTTTAACCTTCTTCCCTCGCCTCTTCTTCCCGACTGCAAAGTTATCGCCAAGACGTATAGTATCATAATAACCTTTCAAAATGGAGTCAAAATCCTCTTGAGTTCCTCCTCTTGGCTCTGTACAAACCATTGAAAACCTACTTATTGCAGCACGAAATAAAATAAAACCACACAAACAACATAAATATATAATATATTTTAAATCATCTAATGATAAAATGCCAACAGGAAGAAAACTAACTACCCTTATATATATTTTCCAATTAATATCTTACCAACAAAAAGAGACTTCTTTGCATTCAATCGAGACCACTGACCAGTTTCGGACCAACGATTTTGGAGTTTCTCCATCAACTTATAACTAGGGAAGAACACAAGACAGCCACCAGGAGTGATAAAAAATATCTCTTCCAAAGATTTTCCTAATGCATCCTTTAAGAAAGCAACCACTATAAGACCAGAAAATCTTATAATAAGTTTATATCAATCATGAAATTCCAAAATACCTGAAATGCATATCCATCGGCTGTTTTATAACTTCCATTAAGTGGATAGTTTCCTGGGCCGGTTGATATAACAGCTGGCCACACCTGCAGTAAAGTTATTGATAGGTCAAAATTTAATTGTTTTTGGAATAGACAAATCAGAAAACAAGAAAAGTCCATTGTAACCTGAGATTCCACGTCAATTACGTGAGGAGCTTCTAGTGAAGTTCCAAATTGAATTCCTAGTTCAGATGAAAATGAATTCATAGGAGACAGGGTCCTAAGCAAGTGAAATCAGAACTCAGATGGTTTAAATGACTTCGTCGGCACCATATATAATAAATGTCACCAAAAGAAAAGATGCAGGGAATATAGAAAACAACTTTAAAGAAGTATCTCTATTTTTAAACTGTCAGCACTCAGCTCAAAATGATGTTCCAAAAATCTGCTAATCAATAGACTTATTCTAGAAACCCTAATAAATTGACTTCTATTCAATCTAAGAGCTCTTTAAAATAAGATACAATTTAACTGATGTAAGATTTTTTGGATATCGGTGAATGTCGGGGACAACTTACACACACCTCAACTAATCTTATCAGTCAGTTGTCTAATTCTCCTACATTTAGTTGACTGGAAACATGGAAAGAATACTATATCTTAGGTAAGTGGTCACTCAAGGATTGAACTCATAATATGTATAGAATTAAAATTAAGTTACGTTAAATTTTTTCAAAAATCCAAAAGAGTAACCATAACAAAAGAGAGGGAAAGCTATAAAAGGTAAGTAAAAAGTGAGTCCAGTTTACTCTATGATAAAGTAAGAAAAATAACACTATAAAAAAAAAAAACTGAATAAGTTTTTTCCTTCAAATAAAAAATTCTATGATTATTTTCAATTCAAATAACCACAAAAAAAAAACCCAAACAAGATTCTTTCGTCCCCCTAAAGGAATGGTCCACAAAGAGAAGATTAAGAAGAATCTAAAAGCTCTAATCAATGAGAAACTTCAAGTCAGCTTATTCATGCAGAAAAAAGGAGGATACGTTAAATGGCTGAAGAGCATAGTTGTAGAAGCCGAGGATGAAAAATGATATTTTATCACATATTCTACTTTTTAACAAGAGCATAGCCATTGAAAATTGGCATAAGTGTGTGCTTGTAACAAGAGGTCACGAGTTCAGCCCATTGTTGTTGATACATATTCCACCTTTTCAAATCTTAGATACTCACCCAGATGTCAAGATAACTGATAAGGAAAGATTGGCAATGTCTCTAAATACAACAGCTGGATTCAAGCACCACAAACTTAAAGTATGTACCCAATCAACATTTGCTTTTCCTGAAATAAAATTTTAAAAAAAATTAAAAAAACTAAAACTATTGCAACGAAACAAAAATATGCCAATAGTTCAGTGACAATTGTCTATAATGTTTTGTTGTTTTTTAATTTGATAACCAAAAATTGAAGTTTTCCCTACTGCATACCCAGGGCCATCCACGCCCATCCCAAGGCCCAATGACAAATGTGTATATGGTAAGAGCCTAAAATAGCAAGTTAGTTATTTCCCAATTCAAACTTCTACCCTCCCATCTTCCCTCAAGCAAATAAAAGCCAACTTACAACAATATTATTACAATAAAAGTTAATGATTCTATAAAATTTGTATCATCAACATTATATAATGATCGAAAGGAATGACTATCTTCTATATTTTAGGCAACAAAAATTGAAATGTATGACCCGTGACATTAGTTGAGGTACACACAAGCTAGTTCGGACAGTCACAGATATTAAAAAAAAAGACTTGAGATTTTGGGAATAGGAGTCTAAATCTCAACATAGCATCAATAAACAAAATAGATAGAATCATAAATTATGTGCTTCTCGATGGAGAAGACCAAAACAGATAGAATCAAACAACTTGGACTTGATTTGCATATCCATTCAATACTTTCAAGAATTTATGTAACATATATATTTTAGATCCTATATCAGCTTGCGTGGCCACGCTTTCATCAAGCAGATCCTTAATTCAATTAAGGCTTTATTTTGGGAATGTTCAGATTAAACAAGCAGATCCTTCCTTAATTCAATCAAGGCTTTATTTTGGGAATGTTCAGATTAAACTTTACTGGACATTTGATGATACTTAAATATGGACTCTATGATAAACTGGACAATGTGAGGGGAGTTTTCTGGCTTCCGTGTGGTGTGCTCTCTTCTAGTAATTATTGCCTTACTCCTTTATATGTGTGTGTATATGTATACATACATATATATATATTATTTCAAAAAAAAAACATATATATATGTGTGTGTGTGTGTATGTGTATGTGTATGTATATGTGTTATGTGTATAAAACCATCATGGAGTGGTCTAGTGGTCAAGAGGGTCTTGGGGAGTTAAAAGGTGATGGATTCAATCCACGGTAGTTACCTACCTAGGAAATAATTTCATACAAGATTCATTGACAACCATATATTGTAGGGTCATGCGATATGTCAGTTGAGGTGGTCGTGTAAGCTAGCCCAGACAGTCATGAATGTTTTAAAAAACATATACATATATTTAATAGTATATATGTGTGGATTTGTGTTTATGTTAGTATTTTCATCTTTTTAATTCTTTTTCCTTTTTAGGAGTAGGTTAAATGCTTTTTACTCCTTTTAAGATTGAGTTAAATATTATCTTTTCCTTTTATAATTAGGATATCTCTAGTAGTCTATTTAAACTCAATGTTGGATTCATTATTAAAATAAGAATTTGAATTCCATTTGAATTCCATCTCTATGAATCAATGAAAGTTTGTTCTCAACTCAAAAAATGTACCAAAAACTATAATTCATGCAAGTAATATTGGCAGGCAATGGAATGAAAGAAGACTAAACAACTGATTACCAGGATCTCTTTTAACATAGCGTTGCAATACAAGCTGGTAATCAGACATGTGGCAACCATTTCTTGAGAAAAAATATGTCAGTGAAGAGAACAGCCCTGCGTTGTATAGATTGGAAATAGTCAATATTGACATAAAAATAAAGCAAAGGATGTACCCTGTAGCCTCATACCTTCCAGCGTTATAACTGATAGGCCACTCAAATGTGCAGTATCAGACTCCGTATCTGTAGCTGCTTTAATTGCCTTAAACAAGCATTTAGTGAAACTAATAAGAGCAAAATGAAAAGTCCCCCAAAATTATACAAAGGTCCCAAGAAACCAAGATACCTTCGTTGCACATTCAAGCAAAATTGGGAAGCACTGCTGAGATATATTAGCTTCTTCGAGCTCCCTTTGAGCTGGAACGCCAGTCCAACTACAACATTCATGAACGTAGAAATAGCATATCTCATAGACAGATATTGTCAAATTGAAATCAACTACTAGAGAGGTCAAATCCACATTTTTAGGAGAGAGAGAGAAGGAGAGAGAGAGAGAGATAAATGTGCACGTTAATTGAAGGGTTTGCAGACCAAACAAAAATATAATCTGGAATTTACACTCAAAATGCATAAAACACCATAGCTCATAAAGAAAAGCATTTAAAATTTATTTCTTCATTGGATCACGGAATCCAAAATGAGAAAACGTGAATTATATGATACTTTGTTTCAAATACACCAATATGATGGAAGATAAACTACATGCAACTGAGACATCAAAAGTAACAGAAAACCAAGTAAAATTTTGTTTCTTGGCTCACCAGGTGACATAATGCTGAAACTCACGCTTCTGCAGTGTGGTCTTTCTCTGATCAATCCAACTTATGAGATCCTAAGAGTTCAGTAAGATTTCTAAATCTCAAAAGATCTTTGAAAACATTTAGGAATCATATTGATAACTACAACAAATTAGTAATTACCTGCGTCATTTCATGTAGTGGCTGGTAAACCAGAGAATCGACATGACATAGTTGCTCTAACTCAATCCGCAATTCTTTGAAAGAAGTGAAAAGCAAGTCACAAAAAGAAAAAAAATCTTCAAAAAAAAAAAGTATAATTTCAATAACCTACTATTTAAAGTATCCTCTTCAACGTCAACACTACCGGCACTACGGGAAATATCCTCAATATTGCTGAAAGGTGAAAACATATTGAACTAATTAATTGCCTGCTTTTGCTAGCTATCTCTTGAAGGTGCCATAATTCCAACCAAGGTAAAAGAAAACACATTATTTATTGATGCTAGTATACATACTGGGCTTCATCAAGGATCACAATGGCACCCTTAATATCTACATCCATTGCTCCACGAACAACTGGATTGATAATATAGCTATATGGGCAAAACACCAGTTGTGCATCGTCTGCCATAGAACGAGCTGCGTAATATGAACAACCTAAAAATGATCGAGAAACCAAGTTAAGGATATGATGACGACATGAGGCATGTTGAAACAACTGAAAATTCAGAGATTAACCTTTTACAACTTCCCCAACTTTCACCAAATCTTCAATGTCATGAACCTCGTGACATCCTCCTTTCTGAAGAGTTGGATGACTTTTAACCTTGTTTGAGTTTCTGTTTGTCAGAGTAATGAAGCACTATTGATCTCCATTTGGCCTTTGCCAATAGTTTTAAATTAAGCAATATACGAGTTAAATAAATTAAGTTAAGAAACAAAAGTAATTAAGATAACTCACTTAAATTCACAGCATCCTGCAACTTGATCCTTCAATAGTAGTTTGCTGATAGATTTCAACAAATTTTACAGTGAAAATGAGAATATCAAACGACTTTATTTAAAGGGAAAAAATAAACAAGAAAAAAAGACGCCTTTAGTTATATGCACCATTCCTCATCAAGATTATCTTTTCCCCGTACGTAAGGATTTGTGCAGAAATGTTTCCTTGATGCCTGAGGAGAAAAGGGACAGTAGAGTAGAACTTACAGAAGACATAAATCATTGCAACTGAGCAGAAGCTGACAGTAGTGGAAGCCACAGGATTCTTCCACCCAAGACCAGCTTATTAAAATTCTCAAATTTATTCCATGAAAAACTACGAGAAACAACAATGTGTTAAACAGGTGACATACCAACACGGCCATTGGCACTCGGTAGGTAGTTTTCCTATACTCACGAATCACTTGCGATATCTGTGAATGTGTCCTCCTTGAATAAAACAACCAAATGTAACTGAGAAAACAGTTTGAAAATACCAGCCCTTGCCTCAAATTGAAATAAATTGAAACTTACGAAGCATAGTATATGGTTGGGGTGGTCTTTTTCTTTTGACTTTTGTTGTTTGGCACTGGAAGAGATGACTCCGTATCTACGGACACTGGAAAACCCAACATATTCCACACAATCAATGGAAAAAAAACGTGACCATAATTAGTTTATTCCTCATAAAGGTCCTAGTGCCCTATCATCACTATAAATTTGAGTACAAATGAACAATCAATAAACCTAAAGAGCGAAATCAGTTAAACAAAAATAAAAACGTGGAAGCTAGGTTTTACTTACTTGAGGGCTGAAGTTGGGGAATAAATCCACCACCAAAGGCGAGAGGATCTGTGGCAGCCTCCGGAGCGGGGTTATTATGTTCCTGATTCTTGATCTTATAGGTCTTCTGCCAAGCGAGAGCCGAGCAGAGAAGCGAGAGGGACTTGCCGGTTCCGGTGGGAGACTCGAGCAATGCGTGGCAGTGGCCCTCTCGATGGGCTCGATCAAGGGTGGATATGACTCTGCCCATGAATGCGAGCTGTGAGCCATACGGCCGATACGGGAATTCCACTTGAATCCCACCGATCGGATACACTTTGAGATTCTTCGTGAGCTCATAACTCCGATTGGGCTTGGATTTCACGACCTTACCCTCTACTTCTGCAAGTACCATTTTCACCGTCTCGCTACAACTGCACAATGGAGCTCTGTATTCTCTTCGAGTTCGTGCTTTTTGGGAGCTCTCTAAGGCGGGAAAATTCTAGGGTTTCTTCTTCTTCAATTTGGCGGTAAGGATTGATTTCTTCTTTTCTTTTCTTTTCTTTTTTCCAAACAACGGGATTTGCTATTTGACTTTTATTTTATTTTATTCTTTTGCTAATTTGCAATTATTCCAAAAATGGATTTTTTTCCAATCAAATTTTGTACCCCTAATTTTTTCTTCCTTTTTCAATGAAATTCTTATTGGGCATTTTTTTTTCTTTTGCAATTCATGCTTACCAAAATTCAACAAACCTTAGAAAATGAAAATTAGAAAGAAATAAAAGTAGTTATTTCCAAATCCGACAAATGTCATAGTCATCAATAATAGCATGAAATTTTAGGACATATTTTATTGAGCCAGTTGGATAAGGGAAAGGAAATAGGAGGAAATTAGACAAACGTCTGATTCTTGGAAAATAAAATACGAAATGTTTAGTCTTTCTCTTTATTTAAATTTATGTCTACATGTAATATTTTGGAATTTTATGATTAAATAAATGACATTTATACTCTTTTATGTATTTGTATTTTAAATGTTTAATATTCTCAATATAGATATCAAATAACTATCTTGAATTTGAATAATAACAAAATTGAATTATAAAATGTATAAAAAGAAAAAATAGGTCGAATATTTGAAATATGAAAATTTAAAATGATTTCTAAAAAAAAAAAAAAATCTAAAATTTAAAAATAACTCCTTGAATCCCTTCCAATTATTTACATACGAATACATAGTGTGGCAGTGGGTCGAACAATTAATTAAATATTAAAAAACCACATTTAAGGAATTGAATCCTTACCTGACATACCTATCTACTTTTTTTTTTTTTAAAATGGCCTACCATCTCTTTTTATGTTTGAACTGTTGTAGTCAATTTTATATATATATATATATATATATATATATATATATATATATATATATATATATATATATATATATATATATATATATATATATCTTCAAACTTTTCCAACTATCTTCATCTTCGAATTGTTGTAGTTCAACTATCTTCATCTTTGAACTGTTGCAGTCTAGCTCTCTCCATTATCAATTGTGGTAGTTTTTTTCATTATAAACGATATCTCCATCTTTAAACTCTAGAAATTTGGCTGCCCCTTGTATGTGGATGCACAAACATACCATTCACATGTTTCGTAGATGCATTGTGCTTTGAATTGCTTCTTACTCGACTTTGGCGTCTTAAACTGAAAACTCATGCTGAATGCTAGTTTGCACAGTATCTTTTTCAGCTCATCTTTGTTTGACAGTGTGAGCCAAACTTTCAAAGCAGTCGGGGGCATCGGGTCTGATTGAGTTGTACAACTTAGTGTGTACGGGTACGATTTCTGTAAGGATGAAACAATCGTTGTACATGTCACTGAAGAACCCGCTGCATATTACGTGTACATCCCTGTCCTTGGAGATTCGAACTAATTTGAGTCTTTCTGAAGCATCTTTATAGAGTGAGATGGTGATCAATATGGTCGAACTTTCGCGAATATCAAGAGCGGAAGAAACCAAATTGATAAGTAGATTAATTATTGTAGCGTATGCTACTTCAATCGTCGTTGTCTTGTAGTTCTTGTAGACATCTCTTTCATCTCATACTCCATTAAATATTATGGTAATCGGTGTGACCTCCATGGTTGCACAAACACAAACGTCCACGATAGAAAATTAGGGATTTTAGAACTCAACAATAGGTTTTTGGCTCTACTACACATTTAATTTGGATGAGCACCACAATAAGAGAGATACATTTGTTTTTTTGTGTTAGATATTTTATAATTTTGATTTTACTCAATATTAGCAACAAAATAGGACGTTTGCACTTATTCTCGGTTATCTAAATCTGAATTTTAAGAATCCTAAAATAAAGGTTGGTGGTTAGTTCATTTAAAAATGATTTTTAAAGGGTCACCTAAAATTGTATAAGATGTTTTTTTAATAAAATATTGATTTAAATTTATGTGAAATCGTGAGACATGAGGGCGATAACTCTCTAGAATGGAGAGTTTAAGTAGCCTAAAAGAACATATTTGTTGTAAGAATTTGCTATATTGAATGATTTAATGTTGAATTTCGCCCCATCATACCTAAAGTTGTGCTTAAGCGAATCATCCTTTAGTTTTCTGTTTAGGATGCATTTTAGAGGTTCGTTGTAACGAACTATGCTTGAATGTGTGCAAATTTTATGAGTGTTAACAAGAATTGATACTTTCTAGTTTGTCTGCATCATTCCTGATGGAGCGAAGCGAAATTCACACAATGAAGAGTTTAGGCAAGCGAAGCTAGCCCAAGCATTCGCCCAAGAATTCACTAAAGCAAAGTCAACCAAGCAGTCTACATCGAAGCAAAAAGAATCAATTGCCAATGATTTCACGTAAGCGAAGACACCAGTAAAAGAATATGCTCGTGAAATTAGCAAAGCCAAGGACGCTCTGACAACAAAAAATACGGATCGTGGAGCAGAAATGTCAGAATAAAGTAGCTTATCGGTGAGCAGCAATCGTATAACAGCTTTAGACAACGTCAGGATCGTGGAGCAGACCTTGTAACTTGGAGCTCGAGTATAAATAGTTTCCTTCCTCTTTAGAGCAAAGGATCACCCATTCTTGGGTCGATCTCCCGTTTTCTAGAGAAATTCATGTAGTAGTTTCACTTCCGATCAAACTTCCTTAGTTTTTCGTCGTAGTTTAGTTGTTTCATAGTTTAGCCTTAACATAGTTGTAGTTAGCCGGAGTTGCGGAGAGTTCGCTAGAGCCAAGCAGAGTTGTCGTCTTTACGATTCCGACCAGGCTTCTTTTTAACTTTGTTTCTCCTTTTATTGCTTTTTTTTTCGTTTTGCTTAGATTGTAATGAACGTTGATATTTTGGTGTTTTAATGAAGATGAATTTTTGTTTTACATTGTTTTGAATTTAAGTGTCATTATGAGCGCTAAATTGTCATTTGAAAGAAGTAGGCAAGTAGGAACAGTTCACCTAAGCGAAGCTATAGCGAGATATCAAACTATTATGCATGTTGTGTTGAAATATAAGTACACTCTGTTTGATCCACATTGTGTATATCTTTATTTCACTTTGAGAGAATAGAAATAGAGCGAACGTGCATGTAGAACATTAGGTCTATCAATATGGCTTAGAGATAAGATTGCTTGCGATTTAAAGAACTCTTAGAGATAAGGTTCGCCTAGTGTTGTTTTGCTTAGTTTTAGCGTTGTGTGGGTTCGAGAGAACCGACCCAGGAGCTCGAGAGAGCCAGAGAGAAGTTCACCAGTGGTTTGCTTCTTAGCTTAGTGTTGTTTCGCCTAAGCGAAACTCTTCGAAAGCCTTATTCTCCTTCCGATGTATTTCACTTAGTTCAACTTACCTTACGTTTATTTCACATAGCTTAATTCCACCACAACAACTTTCACCCGTTACTTAACTCTATTAATCTCGCTTTAGCATGATGTTAATCACTAATCCCTATGAAGCTGACTTTTACTTACATTAAAACTTGTTATAACAGGACTATGTATATTAGCACATTCTTTGGGAATCACACACACCATACTTTCGTTTAAACGTGAGCTTAGGCTTCGCTTCGACGAAGAAATAACATTTCATGTCATCATTCTTCTCATTTATTTATCATCTTCTTAATCGGTTTCGTCCCAACAGAGGGCATTGTGGGAATTGAAAATTTCTCTTTTTTAAGTTGACATGGATTTAAATGCAAATAATGGGTAGACATTTGATAGTTTAATTTCTAAAATCTAGACAATTCTTACTTTTCCCTAAAATCTTATAAACAAATGGGGAATAAAGCCCGAGTATGACCACGTACTACCTCACAAGGCGGGACAACGAAACAAGTCGAGCGAGACTTGCGGGTTTCAGACACGACTTGGCAGTTGGGGGTGGTTTCCGATGCAGTTCTAGGCAAGGGTCGGGGTTAGATCTGGCCGAAACTCCATGCAAACGAAGTTGCGCAGGCGAACAGTGCTTGGAATGCGAAACGACCACTGCTTCAAGGTTCAATAGATGCGAAACGAAGCTTCAAGCCAACGTCAATGAAAAAAAAACCCGACAAGAGCAAGGTGGCGGTAGGTTTGGTGTCGAGAAGAAGAAGGTGAACATGAGGGATTTGACTTTCACAAAAAAAAATCGAGAAAATAACAAATGGGGTTGTGACAGAAAATTGTAGGTGGAGGAGCTTTTCACAATTAAAAATAAAATAGATTAAAACAAATTAAAGGAATGAACATGGGTACTGTACAGTTTTGGAATCGAAAAAGGCGTGATTCTTTAATTTACTATTCCTAAATAAATTAATTTAGGCTTAGTTAAAACACATCCTTAATTAAATAATAATCCAACAATAACCAATTAAAATAAATTCTCTAATTAACCCAGGAAAATCTCCATCTTTGGAGGAGGAACGATTTGTAGTAGGTTTTACCGATGAAATTGATCGATTCACAATCTTAAGGTGATTTCTCTCAAGAATTTTACGAGGAAGAACGCGAAGAAGCATTTGAAAAAGAGAAAATAAGTCGATCGATTCATGGTAGATTTTCCCTCTCTCTTTTGTTTTCCCTTCTTCCCTTCTTATGTTATTCTCTTCTCTTTGTTTTTTTTTCTTTAATGGCAAAAAATTAGAATCTATTAGCTTTTTACTGATACTCAATAAAACCCTGCAACTATTGATCCCCGTCGAAATCCAACAAAATTTAAACCGCTGAAATCCAACAAAATTTAAAGAGAAAATTAATCTTGTTTGTTCTTCAAAAATTGGATTGCAATGAAGGAGGAGATTTGTAACGGCTCGGAAATTTCATCCCGGTCTTCCCGGGAGGCCCAGGGGCATTTTGGTAATTTTGGTCTGGCCAACAGGGCCGGTTATGTAATTTTTAATTGCCGGAAAAATTATGAGTCAATTTGAATGGGATCGGGAATTTTGGTGAAGACATTTGGGCGTGGAAAAAGGTAAAAATAAATAGGGAATTAAATAACACGTCGAGTGAGATTCGAGCCAAGGACGCACTACATGCTAAGCAGGGGTCGCTGCCAGCCGAGCCACTGGGCGCGTTTGTTATCTTAATCGCGCGATCTAATACATATGCGTGTTTTCAAAGGCGGTTGGTATAAATGTAGAGCTCGCCCGAAGCTTCCCCATTTCTTCTTCTTCGCGAAATTCCTCCGGCCGACAGCGATTCTCCTTCGCGTTTTCTCCCCTGCCAGCTCCAATTCGACCGCGTTCCTTCCTCAAATCCGAAGCCAAACCCCGATCAGCTGGTAAGTTTCTCCTTCTCTTCTTCTCCTTCGCGTTTCCGTCGACCCCTTCCCCTGTTTTTCGAATTCCATTTTCCGGTCGTGTTGAAGTGATTTGTTGGGTGGGTTTTGTTCAGCTGGAGTAGAGGAGTTCGACCAACCATAAATCGCTCGTCGAATCCTCCCCTATCGGACGAATTCGAGCTTCATTTCCTTCGCAAGTCGCGTGCTCTGTCGCTGCGCAGACCGCCGAGCCTCGCCGCACATTGTCCGTGCTCGCGCGCTCGCTGCTGCTCGCGCCAGCCTCAAGTGTCACGCCGCGCGCCGCCGCCTCGCCCGCCGCGTCCGTCCGCGCGCCAAAGCCCGCCCGTTCTTTGCCCGTTCGTGCAATCGGCTCGTTCGTGCGTTAAATCGCGCCGTCGTGAGTTGCTCCCAGCCGAGCCTTGTTTGTTTTATTATATTTAGGCCTATTGTGTGATTTTTGTTGTGATTGATAGGTTCTCGATAGCTAGTTCGGGTTCGTTCGCCACCTAGGTTTTCGTGTCAAATCGTCCCCGACCAAGGTAAGGATTTCTTACCGGAGTTGTGTGGACCCTGCGATATATTATGCGATTGCTGATTGATTGCTTGTTTGTGTTTATTGACATATTTAGTAATAGGTGCTCGTTTCTGAATTCCCGGTTAGCATGATTTTTCCTGATTAATTCTCATGTTAATCCATGCTAGGTTGTTCCTTTACGGCATGCTCGTATCTGCTCCTTGCTTCGTAGAAATCATGCTAGGCTCGTTGTATTCTTATTGAGCACGTATTGGATTTTATGGAATTGTTTGTCCGATTGCTAAGGCAAAGTTAGAGTGGCGGTAGATAGCATCATCCGGTAGGTGCATAAAGTACCTTGCATCCACGACGGGGACGTATGAGATGGAGCTCATGCCCGATCCCGTTAGGGAATAGCTAACCCTAACGGTGGCCCCGCAATCTTGGGTGAGGGTGGCGGATCGTTAAATGCCCCAACCGTCGGGATGATGACTTGGCATTGCCTCGTCCCCGTAGTCGGCACGTCCTCGGCGTGTTCCGCCGTAGCCCCCGATTGCCACTGTTAAGGTAAGGGCGGCTTCTGGTGTGTAAGCCTACCACGACTGTTTCCTTAGCCTCGGTGCGGTGGTTCAGCCGACATAGTTTACGTGTCCGTGTCTAACACCCCTATGTCGTCGTGACACCGATCCAAAGATTTAGTTAGGCGTGGTGGATCGGACATGGGCAGCTTGCCTCTCTAGACCCGCACCCCATGGTCTTGATGAGCACGCGGTGCATGCTTACGCTCATTACAAATACCGACCGGAGAGCTCCTCGGGATCTTGAGCCGTGTACCTTTCGTCGACGATGAGACAGTGGCGGCCGGGACTTGTTTCTCGTATAGGGCGACTTATGTATTGGACTGTGTGGTGATATTATTCCGGACTAAGACCCCGAGTTGGCATCCGAGGCCCAAGTGTGGGCTAAGCTATGTGCTCTATTCTGTGTTTATATTCATAGCTTGCATACGCTCATCGAGATGACCATGTATATCGTATTGTACCCCGGTTGAGGATTCTTACTGAGTAATTCGTTACTCACCCTTATTATTGTGGTTTTTCCACAGGTAACCAAGTTGCGAGACAGATGGTCAAGGAGGAGCTGTGATCATGGGGCTCGACCATCAAACTCGATTTTGTGTTATGACTCTTTATGTTTTATTTTCCCCGAATGCATGTACGGGGCACACTGAGCCCTAGGATTTTTTCTGAATATTTTGTGGATTCCAGCATTATTGTATTTAGACATGTTTTGAATGATTTTAAGAAATCTCTGATCGGAGTATACTTTGGAAATGTATTTATCTTGGAACAGGTGCTTGGAAACAGGGACAGGTTCCAGGGAAATTGTCTAGTTTTTAAAGGGGTTATTTTGAATGTTTTGTTTTAATTGGAATCCGAAATCATGTCTGTTTAATGTCCTTTACTTTGAATGCATGCATTGGGGTAAGGGTCCATTTAGTGCCCCATTCGGGTCGGTCCCTTACAAGATTAGAAGAGGAAGTTAATCTCTATTGAAAAAGGGATCCGCAGTTGAAAAATTGGTACCTCTATCTCTATCTATCACTAAGACTCCACGTGGGTTGGAAAGTAACTTATTGAAATTAATTCCACTATGCTCCATTCAAGCTAATCTCTCTGGTATGTCAAATAAAAATGGTGTATAATGTATGGTTCTAAATTCTAATGCATATTGCATAATTGTTTTTTGCCACATTCATAATAATGATTGCCAATTGGATTTCTACAAACTGTTGTACTGTGTGTGTTTTTTTCTTCTTTCTTCCTTTATTTTTTTTTCAAGTTAATCCTTATGATGAAGAACAATGAAATGCAGGTGAAATGCAGGGTTGCTGAGCCAAGTTGTTGTCTTGTTCAAGATTGTGTTGATATTGAGATTTTGAGTAGATTTGGACAACTTTATGATGATTGGAGGAAAATCTTCATCTTTTTATGATATTTTATTAAAGATAAATTTTGTTATATGCATTTGTAAATATATGCTACAAAATTCTTCGTGTGATTTAATTATTGGATTATCTTTTTATGGTGGTTTCATCCTCTTTCAAAAAAGTATATGAAATATGTATGTTGGTTAATTCTTCTCTTTACTTTAATTGCTCTAGAAAAGTTATTTGTGCTTACAGAAATTGTCTAAAGCAGACCATAATAATGTTCAAGTTTAAGAAAATTGAACCAAAGACAATAACTCTAAATTTTTAGGTCTTATGTTATTTTTTTTCTTGAGCAATCAAGTTGATGGTCGAAGACTAAGTTCACCTCATTTAGATGGCATAATAATTATTCTAAAATTATAAAATTCAAATTAAAAGAAAGAACACATAATTCACCATTCACATAGTTCCTAAAATATATAATAATATTTTTGTTCATTATCATTTACAAAAAAAACAAAAATCTGAAGGACTTGGTACCATATTATGGTTGTCTAATACATGAACAAAGTAATTACAAAACCATGGATAACCTATGATCTTGCTTTGAACAAAAAAAAAAATATCTTCTAGTGAAGCAAAAAAAAAAGTATTAATTGTTTCTAGCTTGTTGCTTAGTGCAACAACAAAAAATATTAACTATTTTTAGCTTGTTGCTCAGTGCAACAACCAAAAAATATTAACTGTTTTTAGCTTGTTGCTCAGTGCAACAACCAAAAAAATCCATATTGTTTCTAAGCTACTCATTGGAAGTCATCGGTCACTTCTAATGATCATTTGAACCCGATTGTTGGGTTGATGTGTTTCCCTACAATTTACAAAAAAAAAAAAAAAGGGTATATGAAGAATCTAAATTTAATGTACACCGCAAAATTCAAACTACTAACCGTGGAAGAATTCTCTATATGAATCGGTCCTTTACAACTTCTCCTATTATGACCATGTTTGTTGCATTTACTACATTTTAAGGAAACATGTCTCCTCCCAATAGTTGTTCCTTGTCTTGGTTCATCAACTTCTCTCCTTCTTAACTTCTTGGGTCTTCCTGGAGGTCTTCTAAACTCGGGAGGTTTAATAATGGAGTGGTTTGTTTGTGTCCATAAATTGGTACCATTAAGCGGATACACAATAGGATCATAACATGATACATATGAGCTCTTCTTATAACAATCATCAACATACGACTCAACTTTTTCTCTTCTATAGAATATTGAACTAATAGCATGTGCGCAAGGCAATCCAGTTAATTCCCACTTTCTATGAGAACAAACTTTAGTTTCAAGATCCACACTAAACCTTTCCCATCCATTTCCAACCTCAAACTTTAAATCTTTTTTGCCTCTATTTTTTTTTAATCTTAGGGCAAACACCTCCATTAATTTTTTTCATCTTATCTCTATTTCGTTGGAATCTTCTCATGAAATAATTTCTAATCCATTCACAAAGAGAAAGAATAGGTTGATCACGGGCCTCTAGTATTGTTGCATTAAATACCTCACACATATTGTTAACAACACAATCACACTTTGAGTATTAAATGCATGCTTACTCCAAAGTTTAGGTTCAATGGCCTTCAACCATCTATATGCTCCTTCATTTAGCTTCCTCATTTCACTCATTTCTCTTTCCCATTGACAAAGATAAGTTACGTTGGCAGCTTGCCACATGATTTCCTTCAAATGTTTGCCTGGATATTTCTTTTTCATGTTGCTATAAAGGTGTCTCGCACAATATCTATGATCATAATTTGGGATAAGTTCATTGAATGTAGGAACTAAGCCCTGAAAAAAAAAAATATCAACATGGAACAATTATATTTCAATGAGAATGACTAAATAAGATAATAAATAAAATTTAAAAATGTTGCACTTATACTAAGTTTAGTGTACCTTTTGTTGATCTGATATAAATGTACAACATCCATTATCCCCAAAACCAAGGTCTTCAATTAGTAAAGATAAGAACCATGTCCATGAATCCTTTGTCTCTGCCTCAACGACAGCAAATGCCAATGGGTAAAACTGATCATTAGGATCCCTTCCTATAGCTGCAATCAATTGTCCTCCATAAATACCTTTCAAATGACAAGCACCCAAACCTATAAAAGGTCTACAACCAGCTATAAATCCTTTCTTACAAGCCTCAAGACAAATGTAAAAACGTTGGAATCTATGGACTAACCTAATCCTTCCAACAGGTTCTCCACCATCCTCTTCTTCCTCCTCAGATATGTTCAATTTCACAATTGCAGTACTACTAGGATTCGAAATACGCAATTCCTCACTATACTCCCATAATTGGCTGTATTGTTTAGCATATGAACCAATAACCTTATCTAATGCAAGACGTTTGGCTCTATAAGCTTTACCCTTAGAAATTTGTGAAATATACTCACGTTGTACCTTTTTTTGAATGGAAGTTAGTTTCATTTCAGGATGGTCCTTAACTTCATTTTCTAATTGCTTGCCTAACCAAGAAGATGTTAATCGAGGATTTTTAAAACATCTACTACATGTATGTTCATTCACACATGTTTTCAGCTGAAATGTCTCTTGTCCTTGAACTTTGGATGCAAATGCTACCCACTTACAACGGTTTACACATTTGGCTCGAACTCTAATCTTATCATTTTTAACAAAACGAATTCCCCATCCTCCTTTGACAACATATGTATTCACAACATCCTTAAACTCAATCAAAGAATTAAATAGCATACCAATTTCAAAGTTGGTCATGCTATTTTCATGTATGTTTTTCTTGAAAGATGGAAACCTCATCTTATTGTTACATACTTGGTCTGAATCAGATGAATCACCCAATGACTGCAGTTCTTCAGAGTCTATGTCTAAATCAATTCCAATATCTGCGTCCTCTAATAAAATTCTACTTGTTCCAACATCTCCTTGATTCATATCTTTGGATGTTAAGAATATGCATTCTTCTTCTTCAAAATCATTCATATAACAGTCATTTTTAAACCCATAAAAAGGATCTAAATTAAAATTACCATCATCAGATAAGCCACTATCTATTTCGTGCTCCACAAATACTTCGAATGGCATTTCGATCACTCAAGAGACTAGTTAAAGAGATTATATCTTGATGCCATGGAAATGTACTTGTTCTAATGTACTTGACAAACTAGCCACCAACTTTATTTTCAATAGATTTCAGTGTAATGTATTAACTTCAATCAAATAGAAGTTTCAATCAAAAAATAAAACACAGTAAGGCCATCCTTCTTTGTCGAACAAAGATAGTCAAAGGAGATTCATATTGCACCAATAGCCTCCCAAAATTCTCATCTATTTCATACAAAAGCAGAGATTAAGAACACAAATGAATTTCTTAGTTTCCAAATGGTACAACATTAATCTGTACATGCAAGGAATTCAAACTCATATTATAACAAAAAGAAAAGGAAAAGGGAGAAAAAAGAGAACAAGAACAATAAAAGGAAATGGAATCCGACATGATTCTTATTTTCCTCGTTAAAGCATCCAATGCCAGGGCACTCGATAGCTAGGGTGAGAAATCGTAGCCCAGTCTGCTAAACCAATGTTGATATATACACACACCAACCCTTACATCTCTCTCAAAACTCATGAATTGCAGTCCAGTACACCCTTCAACATATTCAGCCCTTCTAACGATATGCTTCTCCTTACTCGAGTTTGAGGAATTTCAATCCGAGGGGGAGGATCAGCCGAAAAACAGATTACGATCACGGTTAAATTATCACATGTATTGCGCTTTAGTGCCTCTCTTACCAGCTCTCGTGAACATCTTTCAGGATCATTATGTAGCATAAGCTCTTTCCTTGCCCTTGTAACAGCATACTGACTGCTCATCACATCCCAAAGGCCATCGCAGCCCATTATTAGAAATTCATCTTCCTCCGTCAGATGCAGTTCCTTCAACTCTGGCTCTGCACTCAGTGGGCATGCAGATCCTTTGGCACCTTTCATGTGCCAGTCTCCTATAGCACGTGCAACAGATAACTGCCCGTTGAGGTACCCGTCATAAATCACTCCCCCCAGCTTCTCAATTCTGAGTTTTTCAGATGCACAGTTGGGTTTGTGATCCGTTGACACCTCAATGGCCTTGCCCCTCCTCCCCAGAACTGCTCGACAATCTCCCGCATTTGCAATAATCATTGTTCTGTAAGGAAAGGAAAAGTCAGAAGTAATTACACAATGATTCAGGATACAACATGCTGAACAATATTAGTCCAGCAAACTTGCATTCTTGAAACCGCCCATGCCATAATTTTCATACAATACCATTTAGTTGACTTCCCTATTATCAATTGGTTTGGTTTTTATACATATGGTCTTGGTACATAATGCAAAACACAATCTTAAAACGATATTGGTCATTCAATCATTTGATCTTGCCTCCCAAGTATCTTTCCCTTATCCAACTTCTTCTTTGAACTCATTCCATCTTCTTCTTATATTCTCCTCTTTTCTCTATAATTTCCTCATTCTATTCCTTCATACTGTTTCAAACAAATACTGTAGAAGTTCATTTTTTAAACTGTCAAGCATAGAGCAAGAATCAAACATCACCAAGTAATTTTTCTCAAACCGTAGTCCCTAATTATTCCCATCCTATTAGAGCTAAGCTTATGAAAAACTCAAATGTATACATATACACAAAACATTGAGGTCTTTACCTTCCCAAAATGAAAGCAGTTAGGGCAGTTGTGCCAGAGGAGATATCCAGAGAATCGGCATCAGCAAATGCATAATCAGCTTTCAAAAAAGCACTCTTAATTGCCTTCTCTACACTAATTGGAAAATGGGAATCCTCGACTATGAATCTGAGGATGTTATTTCTAACAAAACCCGCTGCATCTGTACCCCCATGGCCATCAAAAACCTGCGGCACATTAATTCCACCAAATACAACGTTAAAGAGAAAATCCAACGTAACCGCTTTCTGAAACAGAGTTAATTAACGAAGTGGCAAAGAACCTTATGTTCACACTTCACATCAGATATATGAAAAATAAGAAACTACCAAAAATGCAAAGGAGAGAAATTGGATAGGTATTTCCAGAAAATAATAATAGAAAAATGAAAAATATGGTTGTTATTGGTAAATAAAAGACATCTCTTGAGAGAGACTATAATTCAGGTGCATGAGTGCATGCTGGCTCAACTGCCTAACAGTTGCATCATAGCAAACAGTTACATACTCTTGTGTGTTTGCGATATCTGTGGAGCCAATTCAAACATTTTAAATCCTTGATTCAGCCACTTTATTTTATACTACTTCATCTACTTAAGAGGGTGGGCTTACATGTGGATGGTTACTAATAAAATTATTGGAAGCCAGTTTAAATCTTTCTAGAGAAACAAGTAGGTTTACTGTAATAGGAAGATGAATTATTATTCCCCAGCACTTGTCAGGCCTTGAAGTTGATCCTGGAATGTAACTATTTACAGGTTAAAATCTTATCGAGGTGAAAAATGATACTCACCCCATAGAAAGCTCCAGTAGAATTGAAGTCTGCACATGCATGGATGTGTTCAACAAGATCATCTATGCATATATGCTCATCTTCCATATACTGTTTAGGTCCCCTTTCTGAACAGCTACCAGATCTGAAGATAGGTAAGAATCCTGCTCTCCCATCAGGCGATTTAACCCCAAGAGTATCAGCATCCAAGATCTGGAGAGTTTATGGGCAGGTAAGTAGATGTATATGGTTTTCCAAAATTTTACAATAAGAAAGAACAAAAAATAAAAAAATAAAACTACAAATAGAATAAGGAACTAGTATAGGCACTGATGCAATGAAACAAGAACTAAAACTACATATCATGCTAATCACCAATCAACCCAAAAGCTTAAGCTAAGAGTTGGGGTAAATTTAATTATATTGACCTCCACTATCCTTCTAAAAAACAAGTTAAGACACGCCTACCTCTCCCCTTCTAGGATTGCAACTAAATACAGGTAATAGGATGTTACAGTTTTCAGTTCGTAATGCATCAATAACATTAACACGCTAGAAAAGAAATCTAATGGAATACAAAAGTCTTCCAGTCTGGCCTGCAAGAAATATGTGGATGGATGCATGTTTTAAATACCAGTCATGCTACTTAATAAAAGGAAAAGAAATCAACCAAAACTCCGGTCATTGAGCCAGACTATACTATACCCAAATGCACAAACATCAAACCAGCCCATGGAATTGAAAGGACGTTCATAGTACAGACAATATTGAAAAGGAAGCTATGAATTGAATCTGCATCTCCAAACAATAGAAAATGTAACAATGATTACTCACTAAATCAGCTTGGCCTAGCAGCTTTAAGGAGCTCACACTATGCCGCATAGCCGAGAGATGCCGGGGAGGTTTTCCAGTGGTCATCTGTTTCAAACTATTAAAGCTATCAGAACTTTCGTCGCTTGTGGTTGATACATTGTCCTTATTGTATCCGGCCCCTTCTAGTAGGGCAAAGGGAGGAGAAAAATCAATACCCGTAGCCATGATTACTTCCAAGGCATAAATTTATCTGCAATGCTGAATATTTTCGAGCCTTATCTCAGAAGAAACACAAACGCAATTCTAGGGAGGAAGCAATTCTTATATATCAAATTTCCAAATAAGAAGCTTGTAAGATAGACTCTGCTGACAGGGTTGGCAAGTTCTGGGGCACAGATCAACCAATGAATCGAACACAAAATCAACCTCAACTTCACCAAATTATGAGAAAGCTCCAGCCTCCAATCCAATCCCACTCTTGAATACGCAATAACTTGAAATCTAGGATACCCAGGCAGATCAAACTATGAAAAAAAAGAAAGAAAGGAAACCCAATAAAATCCTTGCGTCTGATATGAAAAATCGTGCGGAAGAACCAAAACCCGGGAAATTCGCTCAACGAAATCACAAATCCGGAAAAGTAAAGTGGAAAACTGGGTTTATGTGTATAAATTAAAGCAGCAAAAAAAAGACAAGAGGAATAACTGATGAAAAGGCCCAAAATTCTGAGAAATATGCGTGGAAGAAGAAAGAGAAAAATAATAGATAAGATGATCGGAAGGAAGGAGACTTGTCAGGCGTAATTGAGAAGCTTTGCGGGTTATGTTGGTGGTCGGAAAGCAGAAGAAAAACGAAACCCTAACTTGAATGAACGAAGAAGAAGATGGTGAAAGGGAGAGATATGAGGGAACTAACTTCTTATGTATTTGGTTGGTGACCGGCGATTCCAGGTTATCCGGTGGATCTCGTAGCTGTCACTTGGCGACACGTGCTCACTTATTATTGGTTGTTTTTGTGGCTCACGCTTGACCTTTTGTGAAATTTGTGGATCGTTGCCGCCAGAGACACCCAGCCATCCGATCTCTCAACTGGAAAATGGACGGTTCACCGCTATTTCAAGTCCGTTGACAACACTAGATCCTGCAACCCAGCACGTGGCAGTGTTTCATTCCTTGTAACTTGATACTGCGGCTAAAGATAAATATGTGATTCCCTCTGCGGCGGCCTCATCTGTCGGTTGCTCGACCCATCCAAAAGCCCAACTTCTAAATATATTAAGCCCACACTCTAATTACTCTATACCGGCCAATTAAGCAAATGTCTAATTTTTTATAAAATAAATATGAAATGTAATTTAATATTGTGAAATTTAGTAATTAAATGAATATATTTTAAATAATAATTTTTAAGCAAATGTCTAATTTTTTATAAAATAAATATGAAATGTAATTTAATATTGTGAAATTTAGTAATTAAATGAATATATTTTAAATAATAATTTTATCTTTTTTGTGAATTTGTTTGATAATTTCATTATAGATACACTCTAACAAACTTCTTGAGAATTTGAATTAAAAAAAATTAAACTATAAAAAATAGAATCTTATTATGCAAATGAAAAAAAAGGTTGAAGATAAAAAAAAAAGAAAAAGAAAAATTAAAATAATTTTCGGAATCTCTTTCAAATGTCCATCCAGTCATTTAAATATGTATATAGTGGTCGCTTTTGAATAACGGTTAGATTTTTGTATTGAGATAAAAATAATAATAATTAAATGTATATTGTACATGCACAAAGCATAATTATTATTTGGCAGGTGGAGCTTCACAGTTCTTAAGGGTGCGTTTGAAGCACCGATTTGGTTATTATAGACAGAAGGTTATGATAAACGATGGGTTATGATAAACGGCGGGGTTATTATAAATGGTGTTTGAGGGGCAAGTTATTATAATAGAGATTATGATAAACGGTGTTTGAGGGGCTGGTTATGTAGCAAAATGTAATATATGTAAAGTGTAGATAAACGGGCACGTAGATTTAGATAAACTGACACGCAGATTTAGGTAACCACCGTTTATAATAAACGATGGGGCAAACATCGATTGGGTTATTATAACCAACTCTAAAGAAGTACGATCGAAATCCATTCATCCCTAAAGAAGTATGATCGAATACATCCGCCAGGGTGTTTGAAGTTCTATCATTTTCCACACCATAAGAGCAAGCTTTCCCCTCAGCTGCCATGACCCTCCGACTAAAACTTCTCCCACGAAGAAATCGGGTAAGTCTGCATTATCATCCATGCATGAAGAAATATTTGAACTAGTTGTTGTTGCAACCTTATGTGTCGTATAGTTGCCTACATAATATAATTCACTATCAGTCTATTATGTTGACCAGAAGTATAAATCCTTACATATTTATGATGCCTCAATACTAGTGTCTCCTGGTCAATACTAGTTTGCATATAAACTTCTTCAACTCATCCTTCTTTGACAACATGAGCCCAACTTTTAACGCAATTAGGGCATCGAAGTTGTTCGTGTTGTACGTCTCAATGTGTACGATTTTATTTTTTCCAAGGATGAAGCAATTGTTATACATGGCTCTGGAAAACATGCTGCACATTACGGTTATGGTCAAACTTTCGTCAATATCAAGTGCAAATGCAATTAAATTGATAAGTTGACTAATTGTTGTGTTGTATGCTATTTCAATCGTCACTGTCTTATAATTGGAGTAGATATCCCTATACCTCATTGAATGCAATTGGATGGGCATGACCTTCATTGTTGCAGAAACAAAATCATTGCGATATGAAATTTAAGGAGAATTGCAAATGTGTGGATCATGGAGATGGTAGAATTATGATCTTTAACAGTGACCATGAGTGTGGAGATAGTCGACGTTGAGGGAAAGATTGTAGAATTTTGATCTTCAATCGGTGAACTAGAATGTGGTTAGGCGATATAATTTTTTTTTTCTTAAAAATTCATCTTTCTGTCATTCAATATTGTTTATATAGAGATTTTTTTTTTGAAAAGATATAGATTTTTTTTTCAAATTTAATTTGAATTAACAATAAAATATGAGATATAATGGTTATTCAATATAAAATCTGATTTTTTTTTATTTAAAAAACAAAACGTAATTTGAATCTCATTAAAAAAATAATACGATATTCAAAATAAAATAATTAGATATTGAAGGTGGTTATGGGGAAGAAATCTCATTGAATGAAGGCTATTTCACGATTTTTTTCAAATTTTAATTTTAATTTTTTCAAAATTTTAAAAGGTTTCCTCAAATGTAGGCTTGTGTGAAATTTTTTAAACTTGTTAATTAGGTAAAATCGTAGGATATGAATGGGCATGGTAGGGAGTAAATCATTCTCTCTTCCAAGTACATATCGATTTAAATGCAAAAAATGGATAGACATTTTATGGTTTATTTTTCAAAAAGTAGACAATCCTTACCATTTTTCTTTATTTTATTTTTTTTGGAAATCATCTACTTTGACAAGATATTCGAGTAAATGTCTAAATGGGGTGGAATTAAAATTGATGTCCACTTTCGATATTGGGGAGGAGTGATATATTATTTGTACCATTTATGCCCTTTTCATTTAATTAGTTTCCTCTCATTTTAAATTAATTAAGTTTTCCAAATTCTCTCACTACCACCATTTTATGACTAAAAAACAGTTTTCCAACAACTTGCACAATAATTTGCTCAACAAATTATATTAAAATAAAAAAAAATCTAAATTAAATCTTACAACATCTAATGTTAACAACCTTACCTTTCATATTGATCACCCATCATGTCACTTTCAACTCATCATAACCCTTCATTGTGTCATTTTCACCAAATTTTATTTTTATCGAATTAGCAACATCCACTAGTTTCCTTTCACCGAATTCAATTTTTATCGAATTTCTCCTTCTTGTATCCCTTTCACCGAATTTGATTTTTGTAGAATTAGCAAACAATTGCTAGTTCTTGTATCCCCAAAACGTGGGGTGAAAAACTCTCTTCATCTGGCCAACGACACATTCTGCTACATTTTCTGATTCTCACGATTTTACCAAATTACAACATAGGCATTTTATCACATTCTGTGTCACTATTCAAGTGTAGACAACAACCATTGATAATTGCAAATGGATGTTATATCGGTTAAAGTCGTGTTTAATGGAAATTGGGATGAGAGATATATATACTCGAACTACAATACCACCATGGTTGAGATAACCTACAACACCCCCATATCCCTACTGAAATCGCCGATCATGGAAATTTTAAATTTGGACGAAAATGCAAAAGTTATAAGCATATCACTATATAAAGATGAGGCACACAAAGAAAAGAGTATAATACGGATGATTGTGATATCCCATGGATTTATAATAGATTCGCTGGTGGGATGTACAGTGATTGTTGTATCCTGGTGGACATCATCCATACACGTACTGAGATGTACATCCCAGACTTAGTAGGCAGATCCACATCCACACAACACTACGAGAATAGTCGGATATACATGGAAGCACAACCTAAATACGTGTACATATCATGTACATATATGGGTTGTTAATATTGGTATAAAAAACACATTAAATGTATATCGTATGCAACACCTCCTCTAGTTCCGGTGGAGTTTTCCACACCTCGGCAATTTCCTTCTCTTTACTTTCATACTTCCCTTTATATATAGAAGAAACTATGTCATAAAATATTCAACAAACATAACTCGTTTTGCTGTGAGGAGCAAAGGTATACCCATGATTTTTCCCTGTTTTCCCAGTAGGCTTTTTTGGCGATAGGACAACCTCCTCATGGGACAACCGTTCAACTCCCAACATTAACGTTGGAGAACAACATTAATGAGTTGACAACGACAACATGTAAATTATGATTGATTTGCTTTTTTCAAATCACCCCCATTTTAAAAAAAATGGGGAGTATGTACTAGTATGGACATGAGATATACAAGGATATTTCATCCTTTTTGGAAGAAAAAAAACATTTGAAAATTAATATTGTTTAAAAAAAGGCAACATAATTATCTGGTTCGATTTTCAAAATTTTAAATCAACATCAATTTTTTTAATCAATTTGGTGTTTTAAAGTAAATAGCATCTCTCATGTTAAAACAAAATCTTATTATTTTTTTTTGAAAATCAGAACAAAATCTTATTTTAAGTAATGATTAAAAAAATACTTAGGGCGGTAGAGATACTTTTGACTATTTCATATCAAATTAATTAATTATGTATTTAAAACAACTAATATTAGACATGTATTTTAAATATTATTCATTTAGACATTTACCTAATTTTTCTTTTTTTTAGAAACTTACAAAAACTAGTCAATAAAATAATAATTATTAGTTATTGATAATAATGAGTATTTCACATAACCTTTTATAATAGTGGTATTAATAAATATTTATAACATAATTTGTTATAAGTATTTTAGAGTTCATTTAAGTTTATAATTATTTTGTGAAAAAATGATCGAGTACAATTTTTTTCCTCTTTTTTTGAATTCAAATTACTCTTTTTTATATAGCCCAATTGGTTTTTTTTAAATCAAACGTATTAAGGATGGATTTCGTGTCGTAGATAAGTGGAGCTCGGCTCTAGCCTGAATTACTAGCTAAAATGATATATAAACTATATTTTTAACCAGCTAAAATGATATATAAACTATATTTTTATGATAAAAGTTGGATGGTGGATTAATTATTTATGATTGATTCATATGTTGCAATTGTTTTAGCATTTTACCATTCTCACTCTATAAAAATTGTTTACCCATCTCTTTGCCGATCAAATTTGAAGTTTATGTATATATTTTTAAGAAACATTTTATTCAATTATATATACTAATTTTTCATACATAATTTTAGTTGAAAATTTTATAAAGTTATGAGATCAAGGTAGTCTTTCTTTTTCTTTTTCTTTTTTTGAAAAATAATTTAGGATAGTCACTTATTTATAAATTAATTTTCCCTAAGTTAATTAAACAACCAAATGTACTAAAGTTCAACAAATATCCTAAGATAAAAATTGAAAAATAGGTTCCATAATATAAATTTATACAAATATTTTTATGACCAATTGATGTTAGATATTTTATGCATAACATGAATCCTAAAATCTTGAATAACACGATTATTACGAAATGTAATTGAATCTTATTAGGATTAAAGTATACCTCCTGACATTGTGATTTAATAAGTTTTTGATTCAACACAAGGAATGAGTGTTGATATTGATACTTTCTCATAATTGCTTAAATAAAAGAAATTGGTTTCTTTCTCCTTGTCTATAAGCTTGAAGAATGGCTGATGCGAAGAAGGAGAGCAAGGAGAAGAAATCAAGCAAGAAGAATGGCTGACGCGAATTCAGAAAATATGCCCGCTGGAAATGCTAAGGCGAGGCAGCAACTGCCAGACAGACCTGAAAACGAACAAGTAGAGGAGCTACATGTTAATCCTATCATGATTGCTAATGATAAAGATAGAGTAGTAAGAGATTATGTAACCCCTGACATGAATGAGCTTCAGTGAGGAATGATCAGACCTGTTAATTGGTGCCAAAACATTTGTGTTCAAGTCAATGATGAACACTATGCTTCAACAAAAGGCACAATTCCACGGGTTGGTAATAGAGGATCCACACAGACACTTAAGAGAGTTCATGAGCATTTGTACTTCTTTCATCATCCCAGACGTGTCAAGGGATGAATTGAGATTAAGTCTATTCTCACAGTCGCTAGAAGGAAGTGCGAAAGAATGACTTGATACTATCGATGATGTGGAAGGAATTACATGGGATGAGCTCGCAAAGAGATTTTTTCTTAAATATTTTCCCTCGAAGAAATCAAGGAAAATCAGAAATGAGATATTGTAATTTGAGCAAGAAGAGGGAAAGTCAATAGCTCCAGCATGTGAGCGCTTCAAGGGAGTCATTCGTAGATGTCCGCAACATGGGATCCCATGTTGTCTACAACTTGAGCACTTCTATGGTGGTTTAAGTGAAGCAACATAACTAGTATTGGACGCTTCAACGAATGGAGCTATGCTAGAGAAAACGTACAATCAAGTTGTAGAGATCATTGAACTTATATCCTTGAATAGTAGTCAGTGGAAGGAAAAACGAAGCAAAACTCTCTAAACTGTAACACATTTAGATGGAGAGAGCAACTCCTCGTTGTGTCAACAAATGACTGAGATAAGAGAAATATGCAAGAAATTAACGTCGCGAATGCAACGGTCCAAAGTGTCAGTACACCACAGTTCGCGCAAACGAACTCGCAGCAACTTGTACCGATTATGGACCCATGCGCATTGTGCAGAGATGCTCATCTATAATATAATTACCCCTACAACACAACCTCAGTATGTTTTACACAGGCGAATCGTCAGAACAACCCGTACTCAAACACCTACAATGTCGGATGGAGAAATCATCCTAATTTTTCATGGAGTAACAACGAAAACGTAGAGAGTTTGAAAAATCATGATTTTCAACAACATAGACAAAATGGAAATCCGTCGAGATTTAATGCGTCAATTGGTCAGTGAAATCAAAGTTGTAACCCACCCTATCAGTGAAATGCGCAACGCAATCAATCGATTTCTTGTACTTTCATGGAAAGTTTTCTAAAAGAGTTTATGGACAAAATAGGTGTGGCGATGCAAAGCCAACAGACTGCAGTAAGAAATCTGGAAGTCCAGATGGGACAGCTTGCCATTAAGCTTAGACAAAGACCTGCATGTCGATTGCCCTCTGACACAGGGCCTGCTAGGCGAGAAGGGAAAAAAAAAAATCAAGGTAATGTCTACAATTGGAGGAGACAACGATGTTGAGATAATGAACCCCGAAGAAGAGGTGATTGATTGCAATATGATTGCTTCGCCTCAACAAAATATGAAGGAAGGAAGTCCTGCCAAAGAGGTTATTGAGCCTGATTCGATGCAGCAAACATCAATTGAGAATGCCCAACCATAGTCTAACGAGGTTGAGGAAGTCGCTACAACGATTCAGAAAAATGAGAAATAGGAGTTCACATAACCCAATAATACGAGGGCAAAGAAAAGGAAGTGCGACCTGAAGATTGATAAGAATTAGGCCGACCCCCAGGGGGAGGGGGGTTGGTTACCCTTTGGTTGACCCCTAGGGTGTGTTTGACACCCCATTTATGTAAACGGTCGGGTTGGTTATAATAATTAAACCGATGTTTGCCCCACCGTTTATTATAAATGGTGGTTACCTAAACCTGCATGCCCGTTTATCTAAAGTTACATGCCCGTTTATCTAAACCTTACATATATTAGTTTTTGTTGCATAACCAGCCCCTCAAACACTGTTTATCGTAATCCCTGCTATAATAACTTGTCCCTCAAACACCATTTATAATAACCCACCATTTACCATAACCTTCCATCTATCATAACCAAACTGATGCTTCAAACACACCCCTAGGGGGTTGGCTCATCTTTGGCCAACCCTCTTGGGGCGACCTCTTCCATGGTTTTCCTTTTGAGCTTTGACCCCTTCTTGACCTTCTCACACAGAGTTGTTTGGCTTTGGGGGGCCGAACTTTTGGGAGTTGGCCTCCTTCTTTGTCTCATTTTACGAGAGATCAATTTTTCTTGGCTTCTCTTTAGTCGCCTCTTGGGGCTTGACCTCTTGTTTAGCCTTTTTTTAGGAGTCGTCGAGCTGTGAAGGACTAACCCGTTTAGGGGTCTATCTTCTCCTTTGGCTTTTTGTATGGAGACCGAAAAACTTTAGGGGATCGACCCTCTAGGGACTGGCCTCCTCCTTTGACTTTTTTTTTTTTAGAAATTTGGCTAGCTCTAGGAGAGTGACCTTTTGAAGGTTGACCTCCTCATTCGGATTTTCATTAGGCGTTCTTGAAGTTCGTTGTAAGACTACTTTAGATAAAAGGTGAATTTCAAAAGGAATTTGTCGTTGTTGAGGCCAAAACCACATGGTCAAATTTCAGAAGGATTAGATGACACTTAGCTTGAGAAAATGCCAATTATCGACTATGTTGACTAGGTCTATAAATGAGATAGAGGATGTATTTGCTCGGACTGGACTCAAACCGAACCTGTTGGTTTGACCTTTGGCTCGAACCATGGGTTTCTCTAGAATTGGTTGGACCAACGGTTCGAGTATCATCTTCTTTTCATGATTAGAGATGTCCATTTTCCCCATGGGGTCGGGGCCCCGTGGGGACCTGCCCCTATAGGAGCGATGAATCCCCGAATAGGCGGTGAATGGGGGAGTGAGCGAGGATAAAAAATTCCCCGCAAGCTAAATGGGGATGGGGACGAGGAATGTATTCCCCATCCCCATTTCCCCGTTCCCCGCCCCGTTCATATTTTATAGGGGATTTTGCATGTATAACAAAAAAAGGTAAAATATTTCCATCTATAGCACAAAATCTAAAATAATTTCATTTGTAGCAGAAAATCCAAATTGACTTCTATCACTTGTTGAGTTCTATTAGTGATAGAATTCAATCAATGATAGACTCATTCTATCACTCCTTAAGTTTTCTATCAATGATAGAAATCTAAATTGAGTTCTATCACTAGGTGAGTGATAAAAATTTTTCTATCAGTGATAGAAATCTAAATTGAGTTCTATCACTAGGTGAGTGATAGACTATCACTAGGTAAGTGATAGAAATAAATATGCTATAGATGAATTATTTTAAAAATTATGCTACAAATATAATACAAGAGGTAGAATGTGCTGCTGATGGTAAATTCTCTATTTTATATATGTATTTTTTAATTTTTCTAAATACATTAATATATATATAAAGTAGTAAAAATACTTATTTGGATTAATACTTTCCTTACCTAATTAATTATTTAATTAAAAATGAATAAGCATTTTTTTTAATATTAAAAAAATTATCTAAGATTTAGTGAATTGAGTTAAAGAAAGTTTGTAAAAAATTAAGAATAAAAAAAAGAAAAGAAGAAAAGTTAAATGGGGAATAATTCCCCGTGGGGAACCCGATCCCTATAATTTACCTGTGGTGAATCCCCGCCCCGTTTCCCACAAAATTTTACGGTGAATTTCGCGGGGATGGGGATTAAAATGAGTAGCGGGGATGGGGATGGTAAAGTCATCCCCGTCCCCGTCCCGCCCCATGGACATCTCTATTCATGATGGTGGTTTTCTTCTACTTCTGGCGGTGCTCTTATGGTCGTCTTCGATGTTTCTTTTCTGCCTTTTTTTATTTTTTGGTTTGCTGATTTACATTATTTGTCTTGGAGCTTTTTTGCTAATGCGTCTCAAAGTAGAATTAATTGATAAAGGTTTTGCTAATGGGTCTTCAAATCGTTCGTTTCGAGGCAAGAGTTAGTTCCTCTTGGAATGACTCTTCCTCTTCTATCTTAGGCACATCCTACTCTTCATGAGAATATATTCTTATCAGTTTACCGTAATCATTTTAAAAAATCGCATGTGTTAGGGTTGAACAAGTTGTTCGATCACTTCTTTTGGACTCTTGAAAGTCGTTCGTCATCTTGGGCAGTCTCATTTTGGGTTATGGAGTGAGGCAAACAAGACAATATGAAGGTTTTCCTTCGATCTAATCGTCTTGTATAGGAGGATAGTTTGATTCTCACATGTGGTTTTAAAGAAGTATTTCTCTCGTGTCAAAAAATAATAATAAGAGTAATACTTGGGTCTTTACTAGTAAGACTTATCGACTTTCCTAATTCATTTTTATGACCCACATTTTTAGTTAACAAAATGTGGGTTAAAAAGAGAAAAATATATGACCATAAAAATGGGTAAGAATGACTTGGATCTTTAGGGGATGATTGGATTTTGGTGTTGAAAAGAGGAGAGGAGGGAAAGATGAAGAAAAAGAGGAAGTGGAGTGATTTGGGAATATAAAGTAGTTGTTTGGAAATTGATGTTTTGGAGAGGAGATGTTATAAAAGTATTTATTTTATATTGATTTTTTATTATGTAATGATGGTAGATTTTGGATTGATCGATAAATATAATATATTTTATTTTATATTGTGTGGTTGAAAATAAAAGAAAGTTTGATTTGATATTTGATAAGATTAGATAAAAGATATTTATATTATATTGTATGGTTGAAAATTAAAAAAAAGGTTTGATGTGACATTTAAAGGATTAAATAAAAGATTTGATGTGATATTAGAGAAAAGGTTGAAAAGAAGTTGGGGAGAGGTTGATAACCTAAAAACAAACATGGAGTTGTGATTTCTCCTCCCCCTCCTCTCCCCAACACCAAATCCCAAGCACCCCTTAGGGGTAAAAACTAAGTATTGCTCTAATAAGCATAATTTAAATTTAACTCATATGTAGTTACACTTTTTTTTAATCATGGTTTGAAAAAAAGAGAAAGTGAACAATTTTTCCAAGTGGGTGTGGAAAATGACCCTCGTTTTACACTGCAAGGCAGAGGCAGAGGCGGAGTCTTGTAAGAGCCGCCCACTAAGGCGGAAGGACCCACCGATGGAGAATCGACCAGCGACTTTGCAGATTTGGTGTTGTTAACAACACTGCTCAGCCCTCCACAACTTTTGCTTCATCAACCACCCAACGAATTTTCTGCTTTTTTTCTTTGGTTTTGTTCTTGTCGAATTTTTCACGTGGTTTAGCTGCAGTGCCGTAGTAGTGTTCGCCATCTTCAGCAATCGCCATATACTTTGTCTCCCAATCATTCCAATCCTGCCCCACAGTTCACTCAGGTTCTCAATTTCCTAAACTTCTTTCATTCTTCTGTGAAGTTTTTAATGACAATGATTGATGCCCGTATTTAGTTCATTTTCTGTAAGTTGCTTGCTTATCAGCCCGATTTCTTATTCTTACTTTGCTTTCAAAATTTTTGTATATTCCTACCCATCAAAGCTGCGTTTCGGAGTTTGGGACATTTGGTATTGTTTTGCTTCACTAGAATAATACTTATCTTCATGGATCAGTTTAGTTTCAAGTTGTTGCCGTGACCTTCATCATATTGGGGTTTTTTTTTTTTAATTTTTTTAATTTTTTTAATTTATAAATTTGCAGAGAGTAAAGAATCCGATTCTGGGTCTGCTTACATTTCCAGCTTCGTTGTGAATGTTTATTAATATTTGAGCTTATCTTGGTTGGTTGGCGGGCGGCGGGAAGAAACAGAACAGAGGGTTCTACTTTTTCTATAAATGTGCTCATGATCTTCAACTGGATGGTAGATCTCTCTCGTTCCCCTTCTTCTTTTAGAGCGAGTTAGTGGTATATATTATATTTCATTTACACTTAAACTGGATGGCAAAAGTTTCTTTATTTGCCTAAACTAGACTTTAGATAGACTCCCCTGTTTTGGCAACAGGCCACAAACTTCTTAGCCAACAAGAGGAAATGAGTTTTATTTGGCTTCTTTTGTTGTTATCGCTCTATTGTGGTATTGGGTTTGGTAACAACATATCTTCAAGGCCACCGGTTGTGAACATTGGAGCTATTTTCTCTTATGACTCTACCATTGGTAAAGTTGCCAAGATTGCCATTGAACAAGCTGTAAAAGATGTGAATGCGGATCCCACCGTTCTTCCCGGAACCCAGCTTTGGGTACAAATGCAAAATTCAAACTGTAGTGGATTTTTGGGCATGGTAGAAGGTAACCCCCCCTTTCTTTTTTTTTTCTTTTTCTTTCTCCTCCCTGTTTTTACCCCACTTTATTGCTTTAGTTTTCTAATGTTCTTTTGTGTGTTGACAAAGAGTTTTCTTCTGATCCCAACCTCTAGTACTAACGATGAATTTGCTGTAGTTTTGCAACTTATGGAGAATAAAACCGTTGCCATTATAGGCCCCCAATCTTCTGTAGTTGCCCACATTTCATCCCAAGTTGCAACTGAGTTCCAAGTTCCTCTAGTCTCATTTTCGGCTACAGATCCTACTCTCTCCGCCCTTCAGTTTCCTTTCTTTGTGAGGGCTGCACAGAGTGATTTGTTTCAAATGACTGCTATCGCTGAAATTATTGAATATTATGATTGGAAAGAGGTTATTGCTATATATGTCGATGATGATTATGGGTGGAATGGTATTGCAACATTGGGTGATAAGCTTGCCCAAAGGCGGTGTAAAATCACATATAAGGTGGGCATTAGTCCAGAATCTGTGGTAAATCGAGCCCAAGTAATGGATCAACTTGTTAAGGTTGAACCATTGGAAACAAGGGTTATAGTTCTCCATGTGAACCCTAAATTAGGTGCTTTAGTCTTTTCAGTTGCTAAATACCTTCAAATGATGGGCAATGGATATGTATGGATAACAACTGATTGGCTTTCGTCTGTACTAGATAGTGTTGTTCCTTTCCCTCTTGAGACCATAGAGTTGATGCAAGGAATTCTTTCTTTACGCCAGCACACAGCAGACTCAGATAAAAAGAAAACTTTTTTGTCCAGGTGGAATAAGTTAACCAGTGGCTCTTTGGGTCTGAATGCTTATGGTCTATATGCTTATGACTCTGTTTGGGTTGTTGCTCGTGCCATCGACAAATTTTTTAATCAAGGTGGAGTCATTACACATTCTAGTGATTCCAGGTTGCGTTTCAGTGAAAGTGGCGATCTTCATTTAGAAGCTATGACTATCTTTGATGGTGGAAATCGTCTGCTGAATTACATATTGGAGAGTGACTTTATTGGTTTGACTGGTGCCATTAAGTTCGATTCTGATAGATCCCTTGTTCATCCTGCATATGATATTGTTAATGTTATCGGGACTGGATCAAGAAGGGTTGGTTACTGGTCCAACTATTCTGGTCTATCAATTGATGCTCCTGAGATACTTTATTCCAAACCACCTAATCGTTCACATGCAAATCAGAAGCTGTACGAGGTTATATGGCCTGGAAATACAATAGTAAAGCCCCGAGGATGGGTATTCCCGAACAATGGGAAGCAGCTAAACATTGGAGTGCCTCTTCGGGTCAGTTACAAGGAGTTTGTATCACAAATCAAAGGGACCGAAAATTTCCAAGGTTTCTGCATTGACGTGTTCACAGCTGCTGTAGCCTTATTACCTTATGCTGTCTCGCACCGATTTACAGCCTTTGGAGATGGCATTAAGAATCCAAATTACACAGATCTTGTGTATGGGATTACAACTGGCGTGAGTATCAAAACATATTTAAATTTAAAATTTTATAAGATACTTCTATCAGTTAATTCTTTACGTGTATCAGAAATTTGATGCTGTTGTTGGAGACATAGCCATTGTCACAAGCCGTACAAAGCTTGTGGATTTTACTCTGCCATATACTGCTTCTGGACTAGCTGTTGTGGCCCCATTCAAAAAACTGAACACTGGTGCCTGGGCTTTCATGCATCCGTTTTCTCCAGCCATGTGGATGGTCACTGCCAGTTTCTTCCTTTTTATCGGAATAGTTGTCTGGATTCTGGAGCATCGGACAAATGATGAATTCCGAGGCCCACCTAGAAGACAATGTATTACAATTTTGTGGTGAGGTCCATTGTCTGTGATTGCATAGTTCGTTCTATTAACATATTTGAATCTGTCACTTGCACACTGAAAAGAAAAGTAAGTTGGGCGAGGTATAAAATGCTGCTTATATCTTGAGAGGTAAGACTCATTTTTTACTGTAAGTTGAAAACTAGTTGATAGGAGACTGCTTTAGACAAATTTATAAAGTTGGCAAAGATTCTAGCTTTGATTTGGAAAGCTGTATAAAGACGATCTAATGACATTAGTCCAAAAGATCTTGGCTCTTGGAAAACTTAAATAAATTATGGTATCTCATCCATCTGAGGTTTTGATGGGAAAAATGTGGTGAGTTGGCAACTTAAAGTGACATTTTTGTGAAAGATAAAAACTTTTCTAAACGTGTGCACTCCCTTTTGCACTTCTCATACTATATCTGCTTGGTTTCTGTCTAGTGATATAATCCCAAGAGTTTTGAGTGTGTCCATGCTCTTATCTCGAACTAGACAACAAGGACCATTCTGATTATTCAAGGCCATACTACTTTACTTTTCTCCCCTCCCCTTTCCTCTTGACATCTCATTAAATTTGCCTGCTGATCCAATTTACTGCTTGTGAACTTTGCAGGTTTAGCTTCTCGACTCTATTTTTTGCCCATAGTAAGTGGAAATAGAGTCATGCTTTCAGTCTACATTATACTATATTCTGAGGGTGAAATAGAAACTAAATTTAATTCGTTTTGTACTTGTTTTGCAGAGGAGAACACAATTAGCACTCTTGGCCGCCTTGTACTGATCATATGGCTGTTTGTGGTTTTGATAGTAAATTCTAGCTATACTGCCAGTTTAACGTCCATTCTCACAGTGCAGCAGCTATATTCTCCAATCACAGGAATCGAAACCTTGAGGAAAGGCAATGAACCGATAGGTTTCCAAGTTGGATCTTTTGCTGAACGTTATCTGAGTGAGGAGCTCAACATATCTCGCTCTAGGCTTATTGCTCTTGGATCACCGGAAGAATATACCAAGGCACTTGAGCTTGGCCCTGACAAGGAGGGAGGTGTTGCTGCTATAGTTGATGAACATCTATATATAGAAAGTTTCCTCTCAAGACAGTGTACATTCAGAGTTGTTGGTCAAGAGTTTACGAAAAGTGGCTGGGGTTTCGTGAGTGTCGATTTTTCTAGGAGTTGTTCTTATTTAGTATATGATCAACTAAACGCATCATTTATTTAGTAACAATTCTCCTGTTGCTTCTTTTGGTAATTCAGGCATTCCCGCGAGACTCTCCATTGGCTATAGATTTGTCGACTGCGATTTTGCAGCTATCTGAGAATGGCGATCTGCAACGGATTCATGACAAATGGCTAGTGAAAAGTGCCTGCAGCTTGGACAGTACTGAGCTAGAATCAGACCGGCTTGAACTTCAGAGCTTCTGGGGCCTCTTTCTGATCTGTGGGATAGTGTGCTTCATTGCCCTTGCCATATTCTGTTTTCAGATTATTCGTCAGTTATACCATTCTGGTTCAAAAGAATCTGATCTGTCTAGCAATAGTGGATCACAGTCCAACCGTCTTCGACGAATTATATCGGTGTTGGATGAGAAGAAAGAACCAAGGGAAAGCAAACGAAGGAAAGTGGAGAAATCATCTGAAAATGATAAGAACGATGATAACTTGGAGGTAGATCCTTGAGAAGTTGGCAAACAGATATTGAAGCAACCAACCAGGTTCATTGATTTGGTATCCTAATCAATATTTTTAAGTCTTTCCAGACATAAACTATCCAGTTTGAGAGCTGTAACTATATAATTGAGCTATCCGTCACCATAGGTTTAGAAAAATATATGCGCACTTGTGAAGTTTGTGAAATCCTGGCCATTTCCCCTTTTGTTGGGGTAAAATCCTTGCCTTCTGGTAAAGCATGTTGGAGGAAATGCACATGTATAGCTTGTTTTACCTTGAATGCACATCAATTCTTCTTTTTTCTTTTTTCCTTCTCACTTGATTGAAGATTTGAGATCAGGTGCTGCTCCCTCCCTGGCTGTATTTCAAAAAATTATATGTCAATTACTCTCGCGAGACAAAATATTTGATCCTATAACATTTGGTTGTAAAAAAAATAGTAAAAAATTAATTTCTATGTTGGTAGCCAACATGTTCGAACCTATAACTTAGTTGTTTAAGGTCCTCTCAACTAGTAGGCCAACATATAATGGTATTCCTTCTGGCTTTTATCGAAGGGAAAGTAGAAAAATAACTATTGGCATGATTGGATTAAAGTTAGACATATTGTGTAAATTTAAAGAATAAAATGGAGCATAGGATATGGTCATTTGGCTTAGAACTGATATCCTGAAGAGAAGGGGATAGAAATTAATGACTTTGTGCACTTCCCCCACCATTTTCTTTCAAGCTCTGGCGGTTTCATCGAACCAATGTGGTTAGCAGAGATGAAACGTATAGAAGAAGAATTCCAATCTTAGAGCCAAGTACATTCTATTTTGGGAAACATACGTGTTTTCTATTTGATTCCTATCTTTCACTTTTTTATCGAGAATAGTTTAGGCCTCGTTTGATAACCATTTGATTTTTTGTTTTTTGTTTATGAGATTTAAACCTATTTCCACTCAAATTTTCTACCATGTGCTCAATCTTTTTTACAATGTATCAACATTTCTTTGAGAAAGTAAGTGAAGACTAACTAAATTTCAAAAACAAAACACAAGCTTTTGGAAGCTACTTTTTTTGTTTACAAATTTTGGTTGTGTTTATTAAAAGATAGGTAAGTTGTAGATATTAAAATAAGGAAAAATGTATAGTAAGGTAGTTGCCGTAGGCTTAAATTTAATAAACAAAAAACAAAAAATAAAATGGTTTTCAAACGGGCCTTAGTAATCCTCAATTTTAATCATTGATTTATTAAAATGTTAACCATACTAGTTTTAGATTTCAATAGAAAGGTCTCAATCAATCACAAGAAGAGAAAAAACTACTTGCATGGTCGAATTAAAATTAGATATTTTGTCCTCCTAATTTATGTAAATTTAAAGAACCAAATGGACCACAAGATGTGGACTGATTTGCAAAGCAAATATGAGTAAGAAAGGTGCAGTAAAGGTGCTGGTTCATGTTTTTTTTTGTTCATTTTTGTCCCTTTTCAAAGGTTATTGCAGGATTAGAACACTGCCTACAAGTTTTATAAATGCATAGATTAAAAAGTCTCCTCCTTAAATTTGAATTGGAAACAAGCATTGTACATCCATGCGCAAGAACACCCTAGGCTTAAAGCAGCCAGCAAGAGACATGATGCCTAAGCTTCATAAACTTTGCACTCTTCGTCAGCTGGGTTAGTCTGGCAGAAGTCCTCCAATGGATCTCCGCTTTTACCCGATCCCGCACCCGGCCACTTGGCTGCCACCAAATGAGCCAAGTCGACAACTCTTTGGCTGCAGACAACAAAAAGCCAATGATACATTATGTTGAAGGGAATCATCAATTTCCATGAATTGTGGAGGAAACATCAATTTACATGTCCTCACCTGTATCCCCATTCATTGTCATACCAGGCAACGACCTTGAGCATATCATCTCCCATTACCATTGTTAGTGAAGAATCAATTGTGGAGGAAACATCGGTGCACTTAAAGTCCACAGAAACAAGAGGGATATCGCACACAGCTAAAATGCCCTTCAATGGTCCATCAGCTGCCTTTCTGAAGGCAGCATTGACATCGTCTGCGGTGATGCCTTTCTTCTCAATGTTCACTACGAGATCAACAACTGAAACATTTGGAGTAGGCACACGAAGTGCAATACCATTGAGCTTCCCCTTAAGCTGGGGCAGCACTAGGGACACAGCCTTAGCTGCACCAGTGCTTGTAGGGACAATGCTCAAAGCTGCGGCCCTGGCTCGCCTTAAGTCACGGTGCGATGCATCCAAAAGTCTCTAGATAATCCCAAGAACACGACTGAAGGTTATAAGATTTACTCTTTCAAGAATAATTTGTCAGATCAATGCCATAGGATTCTACATGCATGATGTAATTGTTTATATATTTTTCTTACCTGGTCTCCTGTGTAGGAGTGAGTGGTTGTCATGGTTCCCTTCACAATGCCTGAATCCAATCCAATATCAAGTGGTTAAGACCAGGAAACAATGCCGGTCAGCCGAAAGGAAACCGTTTACTCACCGAATTCCTCATCAATGATCTTTACAAAAGGAGCAAGGCAATTGGTGGTGCAAGAAGCATTGCTGCATAAATGTAAGAGCAAAATAGAAAAACTTTAACAATCAGATGCTTAACTAAAGACCTAAAACGATTACTTAGCAGCTCAAAGGTAAAAGAAAAAAATTCATTTTCAGGTACGAAACCCCTACTGACCTAACAATGTTAGCGACATCGTGGTAGTAATCCTTTTCGTTCACCCCAACAACATATGTTGGAATATCAGCACCTTTTGCGGGAGCAGTGATGATAACCTTCTTTGCACCTGCTTGGATGTGTTTCCCTGCACCCGGGCCATCCACAAACACTCCTGTACCCTGCAAATGCCATGGATATTAAAAATTGATCTTGGTCACAGACATCAAGCTTACTAGTTATTGATGGGAGTGAATAATCTTATATTTGACTGGGAAGGACTTAAATCTACCTCAATAACGATGTCGATGCCAAGCCCCGCCCAAGGAAGCTTGAGGGGGTCCCTGCTTGAGACAACCTTGATCGGCTTACCATCAACAGATATGGTTTCATTGTCTACAATTTTCACATCTGCTTTGAAAGTTCCCAGAATGGAATCATATTTTAGCAAGTGGGAGGCCTGAAATTTCTAGTATAATTAGACTTTGGCTAACTATGTTCAAGTAGATTAATTCTAGAAAATGGCGCTTGCTTACGTTCTTGACACCACCACTGTCATTGACGACAATGACATCCAGGGGCGAGTCTTTCCTGCCATGCCAGCACCGCAAAAAGTTTCGGCCAATACGTCCGAATCCATTGATTGCCACCTTGAGTTTAGCCATGGTTTCTCCCCTAACAGGAGATGATCCAACTGCCTGCAATGAAGAAAATGTTTCTACTCAGCTAGTAAGAACCAATACAAAAGGTGGGCTACTTACAGTTACTCACACTAAGAATAGTCAATCATATACATTTTTTCAAACTCCATCAAGTTTCTCAAACTAGTATGATCTGTTCTTCATCTAGAATTTCAAACCAAAAAAAGAGAGTAGAAGGAAAAACCTTGGGAGTAAGTTGAGCAGCCACGGCGTCGAAGAAAGACCCTTCTGTGGCATTGTTAGAGAAGGTGAGGGAGGCAGATCTAAGGCCATTGAAGTCAGCAACATGCAGCCTCTGCACATGGAAAATCCAAAAACAAAATTGTGAGCACAGCTTAATGAAGTATCAATGAAAACAGAAGTGGTAGTTTGAGATATGAAGTGACAGACCTTGGATGAACAAGGTGTGGGGAAAGAGTAGGAAGACTTGGAGCGAAGCCTTGAGGTGGTGGGGATTCTAGTTGAAGCCAGAGCCGCGTGAGTGGCCATGGCTACGTGACTCCACACTTGACAAGTATACAAAAATCGTTAAAAACTCTGAAAATGGTATTGGGTTATTCAGAAGCTGCTCTTTTCGATCATACAACCAAGGATGGTGGCAACTTGCAATCAAGTGATCAAGAAAAGTGTTTTGTGGTGAGAAAGATGGGAGGGGCAGATACATAAGATAAGGTATCATTTTTCGCCTTGCAAATTTGAGAAAGCCTGTCAACCACGGATGTAGTTCACCTATGTTACTTTCCAATAATGCCCTCACCACAGGATTATTGGTACTAGTCCACGCTGGCACCTGTTCCCTCTAGTGTCTGTCTCTTCTTGTTATTGTTCCAAGTCAATGATTCATAGCTTATCCACGTCATTTTCGCCCTTGGCTTGGAACAGAAAATACAAAGAAGTCACTGGTGCATATTTTACACAACCATTGGCCACTGCCTTGGACCTGCCTCTGGCTCAGGAAATAATATTCATTTTCCCTTCCCAATCAATTCAACAAATTCAAAAGTTTTAAGACTATCGCTCTTCCTTGCTTGCCGACTTCAAAATGGGTAACACACCCAACACTCTAACCGTTGGTTGGGTTGAGTTTAAAATCATCAATCCAACCCAACCCGACCAACCCGAATTGATTATTAAGCTTAAAAAAAAAATATTTTTTTTACATATAACATAATTATATATGCATATATTTATTATTGGTTTTGGACTTTTTTCATTTTCCAATATTTTTTATGTTTTTCTTAAAGTCTTTATATTTTATATATTGTGTGATAAAAGTATATAGTCGAATTAAGTCATTTATTTTTGTTGGTTTGATTATCTATTTATTTTATGGAAGTCAAATTATGTTATATAGTTTTGTATGTTAATTGTCTATTTGTTTTTGTTTTATGTTTTATAGTCGGGATCTTTTATATGAATCATGACTGTGGTAATCTCCAGAATCTTTCCAAAAACAAATTCCAAAAGTATGAATGTGAAATTAAAGTTTTTAATCTGAAAGCCCCTTGATCACCTTTTGAGTACCACTGTTTAACCTGTAATGATTTAGGGCGTGTTTGGCCAAAGTATTAATTTAACATGGTTTAAATTAATCCCCAAAATATGTGTTTGGTCCACGGATTTGAAAAAGCCGAAGCTGGGATTAACTAAATTTGGATTTGAACAGTCTTTACTGTTCAGATCTGAGTGCCTTTTCTCTTTCTTCGAACTCCTCTGTACTTTTCTGCCTCTTTTCTTCTTCCCTATCTGTAGAACTCCTCTCTTCCATTTTCAAATCTCCAACCCACTAATGGGATTCCAAGCTTTTCCTTCGATCCCATTTTGGAAGCCGCCAAGCTCTACCCGGCTTTGACCGGAATCGACACCCAAAGAGACGATTTTGCTCACCCATAAGTTATGGGTTTCAAGCTAACTAGAGAAATTCGAAGAAGACCGGAGATTGAAGTTTTATTAGCTATTCTATGAATTTTCTGCTTTTTATTTTTTTCTCCTCTCTATTTTAGAGCTCATGGATGTGGGTTTGGTAGACCTCCAAGATTGATTACATATGGTTTTTTTTTTACTCCATGTGCCTTCATTTTCGACAGCCACCTAAAAGAGAAAGGACAATTTTGTTTATTTTTTATTTTAATATGAAAATTTTGAATTACATTTTATAAATGATTTAAGAGAACAAAACAAATATATTTGGATTCGAAGAGACAATTTTATGAATCTTTTTAGATTTGAAATGAATGAATATTAACAATATAAATAGCCAACGATTTGAAATAATGGATATTAACAACTGAATTAACAAATCTTAAATTTGTATTAAGAAAACTTGCATGAATCTTCTTAGATTTGTAAAATATAAAATGCATACCTCTAATAAAATGCTAAGAAATTTGTTCACTAATTTTTTCTATGATATTTAAAAATGGGTTTAAATCCCCTCATCTAGTTGTTGTAGAACACAAAAGAAAAGAAAACAAAAGTCATGTGGCATTGATATAACTCCATCATTATGGATTCAATCCTAAAAACTATCTTGATATTAAAAATTATTATTGAGTTTATCAAATAAAAAATCAAATAGAACAAGTTAGAGGTAAAGTTTCATAAAAAGGATTTGAATATTTTAGATCCTTTAGTTTAATTAATTGAAAAAACACCATTAAATTGTTTATTGTAAATTAGGGTGTATTAAATAAATAAAATTAATTTTTTATGTAATTAAATTTAAATGATTTTTATAGAGTGTCTTTCTTTTGTTGAATGGATATAAAATTTATTATATTGTTCTTAAGTTTAATATACATATTAAGTTAAAATTGAAATAAATAATAAAATATATATTAATCAAACATATTTTTTAAATGAATATTGTATCGTTACTATTTCAAATGAACATAATTTTGTCATTTATCTATTGTCAAGAGAAAAAAAATTAGATAGTAGACATTTAAAAAAAAAATACATGAAAAATGTTAAATAAAAACTCGGCTTAACTTAATCTGTGCACCAAACAACACTCAGCCTAGTTTAACTTAATATATGCTTCAAACACAGATTAACTTAATCCTCAGCTTAACTTAATACTCAGCTTAACTTAATACCGACTAACTTAATATATCCTTTCTTCTCTAAGTGAAGTTTGAAACTTTTTATTAAAAAAAAACGGAATAAGGATTGCAGAAACAAAATGATCTCTACAATTTTTGGATAAATCTTAATGGTAAGCAACATGGGTCTGTTTAGATGGGTGTAGATTTGCTTACCCTGATCCCTATCCACCAAGTTTGCTAATCTTCTAAGCTACATCATATATCCAGGCATAATATACTTCATATTTTATACTCAATACCGACAAACCGCATTTCATAAACGAAATCAAAAGTGGGAAATTTAGTAGATAAGATTAATTGAATTACACAATTGAATCAGTAATCTGTATTTATTTGGTGGGTTCTAATTTTAAAAAATTAGAACGTACCTCACAAGGCTATGTTTTTAAATATGCGCTTATTTACTTCATAGTATGACCAAACTATAGTGGCATCATGTAACTTATAGATTATAAGTTTGAAATCCCAACTTGTATTTCAGGATAAGCAAATCCATATGCAAAACATAAATTTGACTCTTTTAATCTCAAACTACACAAAATTTAAGCACAAGTCAAATACCTCTAGAAGAATGGTCAAAACTGTAGTTATACATCTAGTATCTGTGTCGGACCGATACTTCCGGACACTCTAGAGGCACATGTCCAACACTTAAAATTCTGCGTCCTTTATTAATTAATTTCGAACACTTCACGGGCACTAACCCATCTTTGCAGGACATTGCCACATACCTCCATGAAAATTTAAGTTTTTTTTGCTTTTCAAATTGGAAAATTGGAACTTTTTGTTCCACTATACCTGAGAGACCGGGAGACATCGTAGGAATGGAGACACGAGAGGTGTCTACAAAATTTAAGCTTATTGACTTATTTTTACTCAAATTTCCTACCATGTATTTGTTAACTATTTGGTTTTTTGTTTATAACTTTTTGGACAAATCCCTACCAAAATCTAACCATTTAGGCAATATTTGATAACCATTTGCGTTTTTGTTTTTGGTTTTTAAAATTTAAGCTTATTCTTACTCAAATTTCCTACCATGTATTCCATCTTTCCTATAAGGTATCTATCTTTCCTTAAGAAAGTACGTGAATGCTAGCTAAATTTCAAAAACAAAACAAGCTTTTGGAAGTACTTTTTTTTCTTTTCAAATTTGGGTTTGATTTCTAAAAATATAGCTAAGATGTAGATATCCAAGTAAGAAACAATATATAGTAAATTAGTTTTTGTAGGCTTAAATTTTAAAAATAAAAAACTAAAAATAAAATGGTTATCAAACAAAACCTTAGTTTTCATATCCAACCTAACAACAATTTAGCCTTGTTTTTGTCTTTGGAAAATTAAAAGGGATAATTATGGTAATGAATTTAAAATTTTTGGAGTTTATTTATTCAGATTGTTAGTACAACATCTCAAATATTATAATATGTTTGTTTTCGTTTTACTATCATGGAGAAAAATTCAATAAAGAAAGGGTAAAGAATAACAATTTCGAGTAAGAATATTTTTTGAATTTTTTGAAATGCCAAACAAATTATTGAAACAAAACTGTAAGAATAATTTTATTTCTTTTCTAAGACCAAGTGTATTTTTTAAACTATTTAAAAGTTATGGGGTATTTTTTAAACCAAACTTTAACATTTTCCATCCAAATTTAACGACAAGGATATTTTTTGAAGTTCAGGATTATTTTTGAAACGTTTCAAAGTTCAAGAGTATGTTTTACTCAAACTCCATCGATCAGAGGTGTTCTCTATGATTTAGCCTATTTTAAATTATATGTAGGCGGCCACCATGATGATTGAACCTATTCTTAGACCGCAAGCTTCAATCATACTCCGCAAACAAATCGTGCTTAAGAAGTCAATGCGATGTTACCACTAAAATGCACAATTACAGCTCTTAGGTAAATAAATGTCAAGTGAAAGACAAAAAGATTATTCAGGAGATCACTTGCAACAAATAAGAAGAGATGGTGATTTCGCACCTCTAAAGCTTTTTCTTCATCATATATGAACTTGGGAAGTTTCCTCATCAAATCCTTTCGGTCTGCTCCAGCAAATGCCTTGCTAATCCGTAATTCAGAAATAGGATCAACTCCCAGTAATAAAACGACTAGGATTCTACACTTGAAGCCAAGAGACAATAGTTATGCATAATTCTACCTACCTTCCATAATGATAATATGGTATCAATGGCACAAAAGGAACATGTATACTTAGAGGTTAGATAAGACATGAACAAAAGCTACCTGAGGAGCATATGGGTTTAGGGTTTAGGGTTTTTGGGTTTAGATTTTAGGGTTTAGGGTTTAGGGTTTTAGGAATTAGGGTTTAGGGTTTAGGGTTTAGGTTTATGTTTAGGGTTTTAGGGTTTTAGTGTTTAGGGTTTAGGGTTTTAGGGTTTAGGGCTTAGGGCTTAGGGCTTAGGGCTTAGGGCTTAGGGCTTAGGGCTTAGGGCTTAGGGCTTAGGGTTTAGGGTTTAGGGCTTAGGGTTTAGGGCTTAGGGTTTAGGGCTTAGGGTTTTAAGGTTTTAGAGTTTAGGGTTTTTAGGGTTTAGGGTTTAAATTTTTTAGGAGTTTAAAATTTAAATTTAAAATTTAAATTTAAAATTTAAATTAGGGTTTAGGGTTTAGGGTTTTTAAATTTAATTTTAAAATTTAGGGTTTAAAATTTAAATTTAAATTTAAATTTAAAATTTAAAATTTAAATTTAGGGTTTAGGGTTTAAATTTAAATTTAAATTTTAAATTTTTTAAAATTTAAAATTTAAATTTTTAAAAGTTTAGGGTTTAGGGTTTAAATTTATTTAAAATTTAAATTTAAATTTAAAATTTTTTTAAAATTTAAAATTTAAAATTTAAAATTTAAATTTAAATTTTTAATTTAAATTTAAAATTTTTAAATTTAAAATTTAGGGTTTAGGGTTTAGGGTTTAAGGTTTAAGGGTTTTAGGGTTTTTAGGGTTTAGGGTTTAATTTTAATTTAGGGTTTAAAATTTAGGTTTAGGGTTTAGGGTTTTTAGGGTTTAGGGTTTAGGGTTTAGGGTTTAGGGTTTAGGGTTTAGGGTTTAGGGTTTAGGGTTTAGGGTTTTGGGTTTTAGGGTTTAGGGTTTAGGGTTTTTAGGGTTTAGGGTTTAGGGTTTTTAGGGTTTAGGGATTTAGGGTTTAGGGTTTAGGGTTTAGGGTTTTTAGGGTTTAGGGTTTAGGGTTTAGGGGTTTAGGGTTTAGGGTTTAGGGTTTTTTAGGGTTTAGGGTTTAGGGTTTAGGGTTTAGGGTTTAGGGTTTAGGGTTTAGGGTTTAGGGTTTAGGGTTTAGGGTTTAGGGTTTAGGGTTTAGGGTTTAGGGTTTAGGGTTTAGGGTTTTAGGGTTTAGGGTTTAGGGTTTAGGGTTTAGGGTTTAGGGTTTTAGGGTTTAGGGTTTAGGGTTTAGGGTTTAGGGTTTAGGGTTTAGGGTTTAGGGTTTAAGGTTTAAATTTAGGGTTTAGGGGTTTAGGAGTTTTTAAATTTAAAATTTAAATTTAAAATTTAAAATTTAAATTTAAAATTTAAAATTTAAAATTTAAAATTTAAATTTAAAATTTAAAATTTAAAATTTAATTTAAATTTAAATTTAAAATTTAAATTTAAAATTTAAAATTTAAATTTAAAATTTAAAATTTAAAATTTAAATTTAAAATTTAAATTTTAAATTTAAAATTTAAATTTAAATTTAAAATTTAAATTTAAAATTTAAATTTAAAATTTAAATTTAAAATTTAAATTTAAAATTTAAATTTAAAATTTAGGGTTTTAAGGGTTTAGGGTTTAAATTTTTTAGGGTTTTTAGGGTTTAGGGTTTAGGGTTTTAGGTTTTAGGGTTTAGAGTTTAGGGTTTAGGGTTTAGGGTTTAGGGTTTTAGGGTTTAGGGTTTAGGGTTTAGGGTTTAGGGTTTTTAGGTTTTAGGGTTTAGGGTTTAGGGTTTAGGGTTTGGGGTTTTAGGGTTTAGGGTTTAGGGTTTTAGGGTTTAGGGTTTTAGGGTTTAGGGTTTAGGGTTTAGGAGTTTTAGGGTTTAGGGTTTTAGGGTTTAGGGTTTAGGGTTTAGGGTTTAGGGTTTAGGGTTTAGGGGTTTAGGGGTTTAGGGTTTGTTTAGGGTTTAGGGTTTAGGGTTTTAGGGTTTAGGGTTTAGGTTTTAGGGTTTAGGAGTTTAGGGTTTAGGGTTTAGTTTTAGGGTTTAGTTTAGGGTTTAGGGTTTAGGTTAGTTTAGGGTTTTAAGGTTTTTAGGGTTAAAGGGTTTAAATTTAAATTAAGGATTTAAAGTTTAGGGTTTAATTTTTAAAATTTTTAGGTTTTAGGATTTAAAAGGTTTAAAATTTAAAATTTAAATTTTAAATTTAAAATTTAAAATTTAAAATTTTTAATTTAAAATTTAAATTTAAATTTAAAATTTTAAATTTAAAATTTAAAATTTAAAATTTAAAATTTAAATTTAAATTTTAAATTTAAAATTTAAAAAATTTAAAATTTAAATTTAAAATTTAAATTTAAATTTATTTAAAATTTAAAATTTAAATTTAAAATTTAAAATTTAAAATTTAAATTTAAATTTAAAATTTAAAATTTAAAAATTTAAATTTTTTAAATTTAAATTTAGGAGTTTTAGGGTTTAGGGTTTAGGGTTTAAATTTAAGGTTTTAGGGTTTAGTTTAAGGTTTAGGGTTTAGGGTTTAGGGTTTAGGGTTTAGGGTTTAGGTTTTTTAGGGTTTAGGGTTTTTAGGGTTTAGGGTTTTAGGGTTTGGGGTTTAGGGTTTTTAGGGTTTGGGGGGGGTTTAGGGTTTAGGGTTTAGGGTTTAGGGTTTTAGGGTTTTAGGGTTTAGGGTTTTAGGGTTTTAGGGTTTTTAGGGTTTAGGGTTTAGGGTTTAGGGTTTTTAGGGTTTTTAGGGTTTAGGGTTTAGGGTTTAGGGTTTAGGGTTTTAGGTTTTAGGGTTTAGGGTTTAGGGTTTAGGGTTTAGGGTTTAGGGTTTAGGGTTTGGGGTTTAGGGTTTTAGGGTTTAGGGTTTAGGGGTTTAGGGTTTAGGGTTTAGGGTTTAGGGTTTAGGGTTTAGTTTAGGGTTTAAGGGTTTAGGGTTTAGGGTTTAAAGTTTAAGGGTTTAATTTAAATTTAGGGTTTAAATTTAAAATTTAAAATTTTTAAAATTTAAATTTAAATTTAAAATTTAAAATTTAAAATTTAAAAAATTTAAATTTAAAATTTAAAATTTAAAATTTAAATTTTAAATTTAAAATTTAAAATTTAAATTTAAAATTTAAAATTTAAATTTAAATTTAAAATTTTAAATTTAAAATTTAAAATTTAAAATTTAAAATTTTAAATTTAAAATTTAAATTTAAATTTTAAATTTAAATTTAAAATTTAAAATTTAAAATTTAAATTTAAAATTTAAAATTTAAAATTTAAAATTAAAATTTAAATTTAAATTTAAATTTAAAATTTAAATTTAAATTTAAATTTAAAATTTAAATTTGAAATTTAAATTTAAAATTTAAAGGGTTTAAATTTAAAATTTAAATTTAAATTTAAAGGGTTTAAATTTAAATTTAAATTTAAATTTAAAATTTAAAATTTAAATTTTTAATTTAGGGTTTTAAATTTAAAATTTAAAAATTTAAAATTTAAATTTAAAATTTAAAATTTAAAATTTAAAATTTAAAATTTAAAATTTAAATTTTAAATTTAAAATTTAAAATTTAAAATTTTTTAAATTTATTTTAAATTTAAATTTAAAATTTAAATTTTAAAATTTAAAATTTAAAATTTAAATTTAAATTTAAATTTAAAATTTTTTAAATTTAGGGGTTTAAATTTTTAAAATTTAGGGTTTAAATTTAAATTTTTTAGAGGTTTAAAGTTTAAAATTTAAATTTAGGGTTTAAAATTAAAATTTAAATTTAAATTTAAAATTTAAAGTTTAAAATTTAAAATTTAAAATTTAAAATTTAAATTTAAAATTTAAAATTTAAAATTTAAATTTAAATTTTAATTTAATTTAAAATTTAAAATTTAAAATTTAAAATTTAAAATTTAAAATTTAAAATTTAAAATTTAAAATTTAAAATTTAAAATTTAAATTTAATTTAAAATTTAAATTTAAAAATTTAAAATTTAAATTTAAATTTTTAAATTTAAAATTTAAATTTAAATTTAAAATTTAAAAAAATTTAAAAAATTTAAATTTAAAATTTAAATTTAAGTTTAAAATTTAAAATTTAAAATTTAAAATTTAAAATTTAGGGTTTAGGGTTTTAGGGTTTAGGGTTTAGGGTTTAGGGTTTAGGGTTTAGGGTTTAGGGTTTAGGGTTTAGGGTTTAAATTTAGGAAATTTAGGGTTTAGGGTTTAGGGTTTTAGGGTTTAGGTTTTAGGGTTTTAGAGTTTAGGAGTTTTAGTTTTAGGGTTTGGGGTTTAGGGTTTTAGGGTTTAGGGTTTAGGGTTTTAGGGTTTTTAGGGTTTAGGGTTTAAATTTAAGGGTTAAATTTAAAATTTAAATTTAAAGTTTAAAATTTTAATTTTTAAAATTTAAAATTTAAATTTTAGGGTTTTAAATTTAAAATTTAATTTTAAATTTAAAAAATTTAAAATTTAAATTTTAAAATTTAAAATTTAAATTTAAATTTAAATTTAAATTAAATTTAAATTTAAAATTTTTAAATTTAAAATTTAAATTTAAATTTAAATTTAAATTTAAATTTAAAATTTAAATTTAATTAAAATTTAAATTTAAATTTAAAATTTAAAATTTAAATTTAAATTTAAAATTTAAAATTTAAATTTAAAATTTAAATTTAAAATTTAAAATTTAAAATTTAAAATTTAAAATTTAAAATTTAAAATTTAAAATTTAAATTTAAATTTTAAATTTAAATTTAAAATTTAAATTTAAAATTTAAATTTAAAATTAAAATTTAAAATTTAAATTTTTAGGGTTTAAATTTAAAATTTTAAATTTAAATTTAAAATTTAAATTTAAAATTT